>OX411306.1:105076388-105640823 GCA_948150685.1 Rhaphigaster nebulosa | reverse complement strand
CGTTTGTTCCCATTCGCTCAATCCAAAATTAAACTATTTAGGCCAAGAGGCTGATGTTGCCTAAGTCCTATCACTAATGTAGCTGCAAGGACCTCCTCATATCTCTTCTTATAGTGCCCTAGTAGCTTCTGTCTAGTGTCTCATAGTGCGTATTTTTTCAGCCTGCTCTCTTCTCTGTCATCCTTGGCGAAATTATAGGACTCCAAAGCCATCGCTGACAATACCATATATAATGAAAACCCAAACTACCAGGCTGCTTATTCTAGAAAGGTATCAGTTGAAGTATTTTTTATACGAAAAAAATAATTAAATGATGAGTAATCATTTGGATCCGTTTTTCATCCAATTACTGGTATTTCGACTACCAGACTATGTAGACCTCTTTCAACCAACCACTTTACCCAAACGACAGTTTCTCGCAACCACCTTCAGAATAGCTTTGTAGGTTTAAATGAAACTAAGTTAATAAGGTCTGGTTCAGAAAAAAATCTCTTTAAGAAATTCAGTAAATACAGTAAAGCAGTAAATACAGTTCCCTACCTTAATATGCGCATACCTCCCATAATAATTCCTACTCAAGTTCACTTACTATTTTTTTAATTTTTCCATTTGCTATTATTATTATTAGTTCCATTTTCATATTCACTTTTTTCTTTTCTACGTATCATTGACAAATTGACAAAAAGGAAATAAAATTAAGGAAATATGCTAACAGGTAAGAAATTTAAAAAATACATGATCCTCCTTTGTATTAACAATAGAGGTTGAAAAAAAGAAAACAAAGAAAAGTCAACTAAAGAGAGATAACAGCAGAAGCGGGAAGAATTCGCAATGGACAAAATATTTTTTTTTTTTACCTGAATGTTTTCTGAAAAATTATTGTTTGGAAGAACAAAAAAGATTAGGAAAATGTAATTAACTACAATAATTCAAACTAGAAAAGGATAAATATTTCAATTTCTAAAGAACGAGCATATTATATATATCTTGCAGAGGCTTTGGAGTTCACATTGAGAAACTGTTTCATTTTAAGTTTCTCTAAATATCCACAGAGCGCTTGTTACCGTCAAAGGTGAGTTAAGGTAAATTAAAGTAAGTTCTTAATTTTTTCTAGGTGCTGACTCAAGAGTTCATGCGGTCTTGGATTTGATCTAATCTACTCCATAACATAAATATCCCGAGAATATAAAAATGTATTACCGATTGCCGTTTAGATTCAGGAGAAAATAGCTACATATTAGTACAGTTCTACGGAGAGGTTCTCTGCAACTCTGGGAAGAGAAATATGTATAAGAAATCAATAATGAAGTAAAAGTGGATAAGCCAAAAACATAAGGGTAAGTCTAATATCCTCCAGGCTGGCAAGAACAATTATCCATCAAGGCTCTTATCATGAATGACAGTAGTCAGCCACGTGGGCGAAAAAACTAAACAGTTGCATAGACAGAATAAATAAACCTACATGTAGCTCATATCGAAAAATAACCGACGATGAACAGAGTTGGCAAACGTTTTGCCGGTATAAGAACGGTAAACGTTTTTGGACCCTATATCGGAAAATTTCTTATAAATACGATTATCTCCTTTATTATTTTTACTTAATTCAAAAAAATAATTCATTATATTTTTTTATTACAGATGTACGCATTCATAAGCACACGCTGCTTTAAGCTAAATTTTCGCATTTAGTTCATAAAAAAAATTATAATAATAAAGCAAATAGTTAATTTTTTATTCGAATAGGTACTATTTTTAATATTACATTGCCGTATTTATTGTAATCTTAGTGTATTCTTGAAATTAAGAAAATAATTTTAGTCATCTGTTGTACTTTAATAAATTTTTTATCAGATGTAAAATCATCCATTGGAAATAAATAATGTCAGTTTCAAAAGACCAAAGATGTAATTTCCATAACCGTTTGAGTTGACTAACGACTTTAACAAGAGACTATTCTAAAGATATTTAAAAGAATTTTCAGATTTCCTTTTACAAGACTTCTAGAGATATGAATAATTTAAATAAAAAATATATTTGATGATATAGAAAAGTTTATACATTTATTATATATGTATTTGAAAAAAAAAAATCGTCGATGAATATTTTAATGTAAAAAACATCAACACAGCGGTTTAATGTTTAACATAACATAATTTGTATTATAGCTTGCCCGCAAAAAAAATTAAATGTACTATTTTCAGTTTTCTAATTTTTATCGAAAATAGGAAAAAAAAGTTCATTTTTGTAAAATTTCTTTCCATCTCTCAGTATTTATCCACTATTTTTATTTCTATAAGACTACAGAAAGATAATTTATCTTAAAAAATAAATAGCATGCCGTTTGAAAAGTCATCCTGATATGAAATGCTTGATTTCCACTTTATTTCGTTAAAAATAACTTGCTAGCATTTTACATTAAAGGATTGATAAGACAGAGATGCTTCATCCAGAACTCTTTGAAGTGGTCTCTATTTAATAGACATTGATGTCTATCTAGGATCACCGTTCTTTTAACTGAGAAGGCTTAAGAAATAAATAAAAAAGATCTCAGAGTTAATCCCAGATAACTAATTTATTTCTAAAAATTAAAAACACTTTTGATAGTCATATCCCCGAGTTTATGTGAATTGATAACAGCTGCTTAAAATTGGTAAATAACAGAGTATTCACATTAAGTTTAAATTTACCTCTTTACCTTTATTAATTTGGAATTTAAAATTTAATATGCTAATAGGAATGACCGATTGAATCTTGTAGTCTATTACGGTTAATTTCTATTTTTTAGAAATTCTGGTGACACAAATATTTTCTAAATCTTTCATTGTAATGGCTCATCTTTTTAGGAAATATTATAAGGAGAGAACATAAAACATAATTTTTATGATCGATCTTAATTCAGAAATAATTTGTATTTGTTACGAATAAAAGCCATTACTAAACTTTTCCCAAGACAGTTTTTCTTTTTCAGCCATCGATTCTATGCCGTGCCTTCCGTTGGCTTTTATCTTATCGGATCTGATACGTGAAAGTTTCTCAGCAAAGTACTTGAACCAGGCGAAGAAATGAAGGATTGCCTCAGCTAGCAAAGTATAAGTTTTTTTTTTTTAGTCCAAAGGCTTACATATATAAGATAATTTCAGCAACGAGGACTTGCATGCCTTTTTGACAAAATTCTCGTAATCAGTTTTTGTAGCAAGGGAATTTTGTGAAAGCAGGATGCAAAACTAAATTTGTATACTTTTATTATATACCTCAGGATTTTTCAGGCAGTTGTATTAAAAATATACAAAATATTTGAAGTATTGACAATTATAAAAGATTAACAGCAAATACAAAAATCCATAAACATCAAATTGTTTACAAAGTTTTTAAACAAAAATAACATAAAGTAAAAGTTATATATTTATTTCTTTGGGCCTAACTTCATATTTTTCATCTATCGTTATAAATGGTTGAATTACAGACATATGTAACCTCTATTCGGCCGCCATTTCGGAATAAAACGACTGATGGAAATTTCGAGTTCTAAGGATATGGATTTTAGTAACAAATTTCAAAAAAAAGAAATGTTCCAGTAGTCTGAGAAAAGCGGACGAAATTAACAAGTATTTTTAAAAACATTTTCGGACGGATTAACAAGTATTATTTTACTATTTCACAGTTGTTTGGTTGTTTTATTTTGTGGCACAAAACATCGTGGTCATCAGTGCCAACAATTTTCATTGCCGTCATCAATGCCCAGAACTTCACTTTTTTGTCATTGAAAGCTGGTAATAAATGATATCGCATATATATATATATATATATATATATATATATATATACTACAAAAATCAGTAGACAACAAAATTATATGTATTATCCTTAAGGCTTCCTAACTTTTTCATTTTCCAATCAAAATTTTGTATAATTTAAAAACTGACGCCACTGATTACAATGTTCAGATATGTTTCTTCATGTTATCAGGATGTGAATTTTTTTTTTTTTTAATCTAAATAAACAACAATTCGTCATGAAGTTAAAAATGTTTATTTTAGTTGAGCAATGTATATTCTTTCATTGTATAAAGTATAAAGTTTCAATCAGACATACTCATTTTTGAGCTATTTTAAATTAAACATTATGATTATTAAATCCAAAATATAAGAATAATCGTTTTTATTTTAAAATATAATATTTCAGGAGTGAGCGCTTCCAGCAACGAAATTATACACTGGTAAACTGACTAGGTGTGAAATGTGGATGATTTATATATATTTCATTTAAAAAAATAAAATTAAGAGAAAAAGCAATAGTGTGTATAACAATACACTGTAAATAATCAGTTCACATACATAAAACCAATAATAAACTAATTCATATAAATTGTTTTTTAATCACTTCATTGTTTATCCAGAATCTTTTTGTATGAGAAATTTATCTGGAAACGTCGGTAAACAGAATTGTCCATTTTTTCAATAAAAAGAAGGAAAAAAAAAGTAAATGCTGTTAAATGTTTAATTATTACAAAGATCCAAGTGTAACTTAATACATCTATTATTGAAGGATTTCAAATGTAAGGAGATAAAATAAAATAAATCGGTTGGGAGCACTCCACTGTCGGTGAGTGCACTGCCTTCTGTATATGAGCGTCAAGATTTATGACACAACACAGAGCACAATGCACACCCTTGTCTGACATCTCCTTACTTTAATGGTACTCGTCAATTCTAGGCGATGTATTTTCAATTGAATAGGCGCATTACGTACAGCCGTGATGTTATAGTAAAAGGATTAGGATACTATTTCATTGGGTGCTTATTGTAAACAATTATAATAAACTGTGCTTATTGTTGAATTATTTTTTAAAAAAGTCTATTGCAGATAGGTACTAGAAATAATTAAATGGATAAATAATATTTTAAAGAAAGAATCGAATACAAATTTTGGAACACTATAACTGCTTCCAGTTTTGGCTCTAGAAATATTAGACTTTGTATAATAAAGTTTTAATAACAAAGGCCAGAAAATAATTCTCATATATATGCATTGAACCGGGAGAAAAATGTTTTCTAGAAAGGATATTCCTTTCTAAGTCCATGACTCCAAGTCATATGACTTGATTACAGGAACCCAACAGATCAATTTATTTAGGGAGTCAAGCGTATCACCATAGTCAATATGTATTACCATATTCAAAATCTGCTTGAAGTGTATCCATCTTCCACTTCTTGTGTATTATTACGTTTATGTAAGGCTAAATGTGCAGAGATAAATCAAATCAATGTGAAGAAACAGCTGGATTCAGTTATTAAAAGTCTTTGAAATTGAGAAGATGGATATAATTTCATGATGGTTTTCGTCAGAGGTTTTCTTCAGAAAAAAAAAAAACTGTTAGAAAGAAAAATAATAAGAATATTTATATAATAAGAATATTTTATATATTTTAAGAATATTTTAATAGAAGAATATTTTTAGAACATTTTAAGGATATTTTCTTATATAATAAGAATATTTAGAACTGTTACATTCCAGTGCAAAGAAGAAGAATATTGAGGAATAGACAATTTTTAAAAGTAACATAATGAATTAAATTTGCAATGTCTGGAATAGACCATCATTAAGAACACTCATTTATACAAGAAATGTATTAGATAGCAGATTCATTCGTTTAAAAATATTAATTTTAAAAAAATTAGAAGTATCTTAATCAGTTATTCTTAATACATGGCAATACTGCTTACTATAATATGTTCGAGTATATTGCACAGTGAGACCACTAAACCCTACAGTGAGAATCAAAAAATATATTTAAAAATAAATATTCAATATCAATTTCGCTAAGTTTACTATAATTTTACTATAATATATAATTTAATATAATATAATTTTACTATAATATATAATATATAATTTTACTATAATCTTACTATAATATGTTCGAGTATATTGCACAATGAGACCACTAAACCCTACAGTGAGAATCAAAAAATATATTTAAAAATAAATATTCAATATCAATTTCGCTAAGTCTTGGATTTTATAAAAATTATTATTCTTAATTCATACTTCAAAGTAAAACACAATTACCTGACTAATGGAGACCTTTTAAAACGTATTTACCAACTTATTCCCATCCAGGGGCGTGCGTACATTTTTGTTTTCAGGGAGGTTTAATATGAAGAAGGCATATAAATACCTAAATGTCTATAATCCCAAATTTTGTGTAAAATTTAAGGAATAACATGAAAAATGGATCAAAAATTATTGTTATAATTACAAAAAACATTACTCAAATTACAAATACTTTTTTGGTAGGCATGAAAATCAAATTTTTTGGCACATTTCGAAGGGGAAACATATCCTCCTGATCTCTCCTACGCACACCATTATTCCGATCACATGACAAGATTCAAAACGTCAGTTATTGTTTTGTTTTTTATTTTTTTAGTTCAAATAACCAACTGAAAATTGACGTTCATAAATAAAGTTTTACCCTAGCAAACATAAGCAGTGAGTACGGTCAGGTGAAGCTGCACAAACGGTTTCGCCAAGATCGGTTTGGGAAAAAGTAATGCTTTGTGTTTTGTGGATCATCGAAGGCGTTTTGCATTTTGAGCTTCTGATAGTCTGTCAGTGGACTCAAACCTTTACTGTGAACAGCTAGACAGAGTTTATGCAGTTTTGACTGCAAAGTACCCCGCAGGAACTATGCCATTTTGCAACACGACAATGCCCCTGCATATCGTTCTCGTTTGACCAAGGAAAAATTATCGGAACTACAAGGAGTAAACGTTTTGCCTCATCCTGCGTAAAGTCCAGACATTACACCATCAGATTATGGTTTGTTTGGATCAATAACTCATTTTTTAAAAGATCGGATCTTTGATAATTACGAGGAGGTAAAAATTGAATGTGAAGAATTCTTTGTCTCAAAACCAAAGGAGAGTTACTGGGATTAAATCTAATTACTGGCAGAAAGATGGGTGAAAGTAGTTGAAAAAAATGGATTTTACTTTGAAGAGTAATATCCAATAATGTTTAGAATATTTAATCTAAAATAAAGCTATACTAATGCACAAGGACCTTTGTAAGAACGTAGTAAAATGTTAAAATGATTCTTAATTGACAATGTTTTACCTTCGACCTGGGCCTTATTTCATAATAAAGAACAAGTACAAGTGGAAATATTCGTTTTTAGAGGTTACAGATTACTTATCGTCAGTAGATAATAATAATTTTATTCAATTTGTTTTTACTTCCTTGTACGAAGTAAAGAAAGTATTGTAATCGCGAAAATTTTCGGTTCTCAGATTTCAACGGAAATATCCATTTTGAGCATCCCTGAATCCATTGACTAGTTTTGTCGTGGAGTCTGTACGTACGTACGTTCGTATCTCGCATAACTCAAAAACGGTTAGCCGTCGAAAGTTGAAATTTTATATTTAGGGTTATTGTAAAATTTAGTTGTGAACCTCCCTTTTTTGGTTACTGCTTGATCACCAGAAGTGGTACTTTACTTGAAGGTCATAATTGATTTCCATCAAAAATCATATTAAAATACTATGCAAAACTTTTCAAATTTAGCATTTATAACTTATATATTAATTTAAATTACATATTAGATTTTGGTCTACATTGGAAAACCGGAAGCGGTACTTTACTTGTAGGTCATATTAGACTTAGACCAAAAATTATATTAAAAAAATAATGTAAAACATCTCAAATTTGGCAAATAGGTCTTTTATATCGATATGAATGTACTTACTATATTTTGGTTCAAATTGGTGAGCCGTAAAGGGTACTTTACTTGAAGGTCATAACAAGCTTACATCAAAAATTATATTTAAATTAAATACATAAATCATATATATATATATATATATATATATATATATATATATATATATATATATATATATATATCATATGTAATAAAGGTTACAAACGCAATTTGGTTTCCAATCCAATTAAACATTTTTATTACTTGTTTTAAGTGTTAAAATTGAGTATAAAATCCTGGTTTTCCTCCCCATTTGTTTGTGTGTGTGTCAATAGACGGATGTCGCGACGCCGAGTGTCGTTTTTGAGATACTGCAATCTTCGGAAAACTAGTAACCAAATTCAGAATCATTTTTTGAGGCACCGGTTTATAGTTAAATCGGCGTACAAAGAAGTCAGGTGTTGTCCACATCAGATATTTTGATTTACAGATTTTAATATAAACATTTTATATTTTATTCTGTTTCAATATTGCACAGTGTGTCATATGCATAGTAACTCATATATATATATATATATAGTTTATTAATATTCCAATATAGATAACTTTTGGATCGAAGTCAAGTTCTTCAGCATTTTGATCCCATCGTACATTTTGATAGGTCAGGCAGTGATATTGGTAAGGTTGAATATGGATTAAGTTTGAAAATGTTAATTCAAAAATATGCACATAAATCAATTTCGGTATAAATATATCTTAAGGTATAAATGTCAAAGTAATAACAATTGAAAAGAACTACCGATACCATATCCATTTCAAGCAATAACTAACAATTTCTTTCATATTTTTTTGTGTCGGAATGAAGACCACAAGTACCATTAATAAGGTTTAACATAACATATAAAATTAAAAATAAATATTCAAAATAAAAAAAATTATAAATATAAAATATGTATGTTACTATCTAAAAAATCGTGGGTTAAAATATGGAAGTTATAAGTCCTTCCAACATTGTGGCGGAGTAATTGATTATTATAAAATGCACGTGATGTTCCTCTTAGGTCAGCCAACTTAGTTCTATAGTCCACTATGCGAAACTAATTAAATTTCTTATAAATATTTTATAACTATAATATAACTATAATATTTTGTCAAAAATAAGATACGTATTTGTACATTATATGTTTAATATTAAATATCTTACCTAAAGTAAAAAGTGTTTAAAGTATCAAAATATAAAACATTAAACTTATATATGCAATTGTAATTACAGAAATTACATTAGTTTTGTAAGAGCAATTATCAAAGTCCTTACTCGACTTTTTTGTTCATTATTTGTTTTAAAAAAATCATATACTTTTGCTTTTATGTTGCATTGATAAAGAGCTAATATGTAACTTTATATATGAATACAGCCACTCATTATACTTTCTTTTTGTTTAGACATAAAATGCTTCTTTTTTTTTTCCGATATCATTTTAATGCAAAATTGACATTTATTATTATCTCTACAGACACAAACAAAAAATCAATGATAACTTTACAATTATAAAAATAAAAACAGGATGGTACTATTTCACCAAGTTCATACATTTAGACGCAAATTTTCGGCCTTTTAGCACCCCCCTCAGGCATCTTTCAAAAAGTGTTGAATTCAGACAGAACGGTACCAGATACTTTCTTTTAGTAAAAATAGGACCTTAATGACGGAGCTCTGCTGCTCACGTTTTTTTTTTATTTATTTTATATATATATATATATATATATATATATATATATATATTTATATATATATATATATATATATATATATATATATATATATATATAAAATAAATAAAAAAAAAACGTGAGCAGCAGAGCTATATATATATATATATATATATATATATATATATATATATATATATATATATATATATATATATATATATATATATACAGCATTCACCTTAAATCAACAAACATATATACAATTATACTTTGCATCTAACTTCATAAAACTGAAGTTATTGTTGCAGAATAATTCGGCCCTCTACCATAAAAATGTTTAAATATTAGCATTGTATAAGTTACAAAATATGCTGCGTCAACTTGTGCGAAGCAAAAAGCAAACTTAATAAAGCTCACGAACAAATAAATTGAAACTCATGACCTTTTCATAAAGTAGATTTGAATGCTATTTTGCAAAATTATGAACCGCGCATGTGAAAGCAGGGAGCAGTTATTAAGGATGACTATGCGCTGTGGTAACAAGAGTTTCTCGTATAATTAGCGAAGAACCTCGGCTAACGTAACCATCATTGTTGCTGCCATTTCAAGCTGCCTTTCTCGGGCTATTTGGTTTTACAACAAACAATATTCAAAACCTCTTGAGTACAATGCAAACTTGTAGAACAGGAGTGTCAAACTACAACTGTTCCCTAAATTAGAGAAGTAAGAATTATCTGAAACTTAAAATGTACAAACGATAAGTATAATGTACTAAGCAGAATGCGGCTTAACCGTAAATGTACCTTTTAGGCCATTCTCATCGGTTCCAACACCTTCAACATACTCTTTTCCCCTCACTTCACCTCAATGACCGAATCATTCACTACCTCAACTCTGTTAAAAATCACGGAGATACTATTGATCAAAACCTGTCTTGGAGGACCTAATTATATTTTCCAAATCATTTCAAAATCCATCACTACACTAAATAGTTCCTAAAATTTGGAGATTCAATATCTTCCAAGACTCAAGAGACTGTTGTTATGTTTATAAACATAGATGGGTGAAAGGTATTTAACTCACCCATTTTGACCTCAGGTTTAAACTGGTAAATAATCTCTAGAAGCAAAAGGGATTATAAAAACCTTCAAGTAAAAAAATTAAACAAAACTGCAACCCTAGTATGCAAACCTGTTAATTAGTATACTTTCTATTGCAAGGGTCAACGTATGCACAACGATTACAATTTAACGAGGCTTACAGTTTATGACCACTTTGATAACCAGTTGGGTTATGATGATTGGGTTAATTAAATTATTGTATTATACCAAGAAAGTCATGATAACTGTTTAGAAACTCGTCAGAGATTCCCACAAAAATTGACAATAATTTATGGAGAACCTTAAAATAAGTTTTAAGTGATAGGCCAACTGAGCTGAACTATGTAGATCATTGGAAGTCAAGCAGTCTGGAACAGGGCTTCATCTGGAACTAATTTGTTGGACCTCCTTATCTGTGAGTAAGAGGGAACAGGCCAACCCATTCACACCAGCTATCACAAAGCCACTGCTGTAAGTACTGTTCCAATTCCTGAGGGATACTAAGGAAGAGAATCCAGATGGGAAGAATGAAATAACTCTGTCATCGTTCACGGTTGCAGAACGCCTAACGAGTGAACGAAATATTAATCAAGCAAGTGAACTGGGCGGTGGTACCGATAAAGCAGGGCTTTGGTTTCAAACACGCGGCACCTGAGCTAACGTCACCGATAATGCTTTGAAATAAAGTGAAAAGAGACATTCATAAAGCAATATTACCGATTATCATCCAAAATTCTCATAATTACATAATATGTTTTAATATCTGTTAATATCCTTCAATGCTCTCTTATCATTTTAAGAAAATTTGTAAATGTGATGCAGCCCGCCGACAGCGATAAAGGAACGAAGAAAATGTTTATGTAAGAGAATGACAGTGCAAATGGCTTTTTATTAATGTTAGCAACAGTTAGCATTAACACAATTACATTTGATACTAATGACGTGGAACGGACCATTATAACATAAAACATTCACGAATATTTTAAAAGAGAGTTACATTATTAAAAAAACAAAAAAAAAAAAACTAAGGAATTTTTCATGGCTCACGAGGAACGATAAAAATAAATCTAGGCGAGGTCGGAATCGGTCCAAAAAATTATTAAATCCTTTCCAAAATGGTTCTGCGAAGATTAAATATATTTTTATCTGTTTAAAAATGTTTAGGAATAAGTTGATATAGCATGTTATAATAAAAGGGAGAAAAATTCATATACGGGGACACATAATTATGCTGAATTTATTAATTAAGGTCATTATTTAAAAAAAAATTCTTCTTTATGAAACACCAAATTTTTAAATATACTACGAATAAAACAAATTAGCAATATCTTAAGAGGTGCAAACTGTTACTTTGGCTGTAAAGTAACAGCTACTGATAGGTTGGTTTCTTTTTTTTCTATGATCAAGCTAAAAATATAAGTTTTTACACTTGAAAGTGGTAAACTCTTTTAAAGTAATAGGTACCTTCGGCTGCTAAATTAACAGTCTTAGAAATTGGCATGATGCTAGGCTAGTTAAAATTATAGATCATAAAGTAAAAATGTAAGAACATTTTCAAAAATTACTGCATTCTACGAAGAAGTTTAAATGTATTATGCGTTTTTTGTTAAAAGTATTGTTACAAGAATTTTTCCACTTTTTTATATATATATATATTTATAAAACCGATCAAGTACTGAATATATATTAACGAATGTACACATAAACAAATCCTTTTTTTATATCATTAATTCTGAAAACTTTTTAACCAATTTACATTATTTATATGCCGAAAAGAAGACAGATTTCAAATGCACAAGAACAAAAAAAATTTAAAAACAAAACACGAGCCAAAACTGTTTTCATTTACTATTTCTTTTTAATAATTTTCAGGAAGTTAATGAAGAGTGACAAAGAAAATGAACAAACTGAGTGAAGAATCAGTTCAAACAAAATTTCAACAGGCATTAATGGCGAAAATTTACCGCCATAGGATTTATTTTAAGACTCATTCTCACAGCGTTTATATTGAAAAGTCTTTGGAAGATTACTCTATAAAAGTGCCGGAGCTGTGAAAAGACTTAAAATCCAAAGAACGGGCGTGGGCGATGCCAGAGGTTAGCGACCTGGAGATAAGAAAACACACCCCTACGATAAAGGTCCTCTGGTCTGGTTATATCAGCTCAAGTGTCGGGCAAATATTTGGCCCATAGGTGTTTCCAATCAGGAGGGTAGTCCCCACCCTGTCGTCCGGCCACTACAGCCGAGGCACCACGCCTCGGTGGCCGGAACAAAATATTTCACTGGTAGGATGGTCATCTATAGTGGATAGTACTTGTAGGATAAAGAAAAATAATAAATCTGTTGATAAATATACCAGGAAGGGGCAAGGCTAACTGGACTGGTAGCAATCTTAGCTGTAGATTGGGCTGGTAGATAGCTCACGGTAGTTACGTAGTTTAAGAAAGTAGTAAAAACCATAATTAATAATCAACCATTATTAACAATAAATGTGATAAGTGCATCTATGGTTTTGTCTTCTCCATTTCAGAATTGACATCAATCAAAAGACGTAGACTCGTATTGGTTAATTAATTCCAACTTGTTAATTGCAAATAATTTATTCTAATGTTTTTATTCTTTTTAATTAATTTTATATAAACGGGAGGGTCGTCACTAGGACGGTACTATTCACTGAAAAAAAAAATAAAAACTATCATTTATATTTGTTTATTCCACTTTCAGTAAAAAACGTGACAAACGGTTGCTATACAACCATAATTAAATACAATAACAATACAGATTATAATAATCCGTATTTAAAAGGTAATTAACCCCCTAAATTACACAATAACCAAAAATAAAGGAAGATAATAATGATTAATCTTATAAAGTTTGTGTAGTGAGCTTGCTTCCACGGCATGAAGTAGTCATATAAGAAGTGGAAAATATAGGACATAAGAAGTCCCTTGAACAATACTATGTTCAGAGAAATACCGCCAAGGCTCCAGGTACCTGGAGCCTGGAATGCGACCTTGCAAGGTCTACCTGCCTTAACCAATTATATAAATCCGCTTTCACACATCTCAGCACACTGTTATTATGGCACTTGCCTCAATCATTTGTGGTCAATGCGCTGCGCTCTAAGTTGACGTGACAAAAAAGTTCCGAATTTGTAAACATATACAAATACCAATTATTCCTCAAATATGACTGCAAGAAATAAAGCGTCTGTTAGAGATGGATTTACTCTCTCGTCTTAGCATTATTGGATTATGTTTCTTATCCCCAAGAGAAGCGGATCAATGCCAATATTTTCTGTAACAACTCCAAATCCTTAAAAAAAACTGGTCTGATGTTTTTCAATAAATACATTAAACTTAAGTTTTCTATTCATTAAAAAGGTTTCATTCAGTCATATCAGAACGCGCGAGTAAAACATTTAAATAAGAAAATTACTTTAAATATCAATGAGATTATAATAATGTCGATTTAAATTGTTTAAGAGGGAATTAATATCTTAATATCCAAAAAAGTTAGAACACATACTTAATTGGCAAACTTTGACAAAAACAAGTTAATATTTTGAAAATACAATATATTTCCATGAAAATCAGGTACAGGTATATATCGCTGCCTTGAAAGAAGACCGACACAACTAAAAAAATTTCGATTTTCGTGTATTCATATTCAACAAGATGTTTATTTTATAATGAAGAGAGTAACAAAAATATTTTATCGTATGACAGTTTTTCTAGCAGTTGTGTCAGTCAGTCTAGAACTAATGAAACCTCCATCGATGTTCTTCAGAAGAGCGTCATATTTCGGTTGTCATTTCAGAATTTATTCATATTATTTCTTCTAAAAATTAAACATTTTAAAAAAAAAAAATGATGTACCCTTATAAGTATCTGAGGTATTATATTTAAAATCTTCAAGCGCCATTTTCTGAAATGGACAACTTTCGTAGTTAAGCCGGTTTTCCTCCGAACTAGCGACATGTGCCATAAAATTCAAAATTTGTGAGAACAAAACTGTCACAAGTCAAAAAATTAAGCTTGAATTTATGTTTGAAATAAAAAAAATACCTTACAGAAGTCATCTGTCAGAATTTACTTACAAATGGGCTCAAGAAATCATTAATACAAACATAAGGTTTGTATAAATTATAATAAGTTGAAATATGATGAAAACTTCAAGCGTCATTTTCACGAAATTACACCTTTTTGAGTTGTGCCAGTCTTCTTCCAAGGTAAGTGAAATGTATAAAATAAAATGCTTGACCCAAAATTGTATTAATATTTAATAACTTATATGAATAATAAAATCTAATTCGAAAATAATATAAATTTCTCAACTTAATGATTTCCACTCTGTAGGTACATCAGTTCAAATTGTTTAATTAGTTAAAGGAAACTGAATATTGTTTTTAGTATTTTGTAATTCATTTAACAATTAGCTAAAAGGGGTTTAGCTATTAATTAAAATAGGATATTAAAAATAAAATAGACATCTCAGCCATACAAAAGAAGAAAATTCGTCATAATCTGATAACAAAATGTGTTATCAGATTATGACGCATTTTCTGATAATTCTATATATGATTTAACATCTGATAATACGCAATGGGAGTTTTTTTATTATAAACACTATACAATAATGAAAAGTAATAAAGCAGGAAATACATTAGTATAGTCTGTAACAATAGCTGTCAAAATATGCTGTTCTACATATTACGTAGAAAATAATTATTTTATACAAGAAGAAAAAGCAGTTATTTATTAAAACATAAAAGCAACGGAGATTTCTTGCATGCTTACTAGTCTGAAGAATATACTCCACTAAAAACAGGAGGAAGAAGATAAAATAAAATTAATTGATACTTCAAAATGGAAAAAAAAAGATGAGAAAATACAGCATACCGCCAGTTAGTAATACAGGTACAAGGAAGACAAAAAATAATGGATCTCAAAAAAAGAGGTAGGGACCACCCTGAAAAGAATGATCTATCGAGCACCTCATATTATAATATTTTTATTCTTGAAGTTTCTGAAGTGCGAAAATATTTTATAAAAAATAAAAAAAGGTATTTTAAATAATTAGAAGTGAGTTTGAACTATAAAAGAAAAAAAAATTAAATACCTTTACTATTAAACTGGTTTTACTATTAGACTACCTAAAATTAATAATAATAATATCAAAAGATTAAGCAAACTCCAAGACTCGACGGCGATACCGCTAACAATCGCTGCTTACAGTACATCACCTCCGTCCAAACCCAAATCCGCAAGGTCAGTCTTAACACAATCTTCCGACCTACGTTTCGGCCCACCCCTCGTAACCAGCCGGTTCAGCACTAATTGAGTTTTAAGGGATTCGTTCGCTACTATGCACAACAACTTTACGTACCCAATTAATCTGTACTAACCGGGTGCATACTCCGCAATTGTACGTCGTAAAGCTTCCTAAATTCTACAGAGGGCTCGTCCTTCCTCGGACCTGATATAGTAAGCAATACTTCATTTTCAAAAACCATCTTCCTTCAAAGTAAGCAATCACGCACAGGACAGGAATGAGTATATTAGTAAAAAATGAGTGTATTTATCACAAAAATATTAAAAACTTTAAAGGAAACGATAAATTTCATAAAAGGGACATTACCTCCTTTTTAAAATAAAATATCGAAAAACAACACTTAAAATTATGAAAATGTTTTGGTTAGAATCCAGTTACACAATTATCTCAAAATTGTGCACCTTAATTTTAAAAATATGAATAAAAATATTTTTGCTAAATAGGGATAAAATTAAACTGATTGTCTCGGATAAATATCAACAATACATATCTTTAAATAGCAGAGTTACAGAGAAAGGATAGGAAAAGTTCTTTCAAGACGGCTTATAAGAAATGGCAATTACGATTCCGAAAACGACTTGCAGAAGATGAATATAATGAGAAAAATAAAATTGGTTGATTCAGAAAAATAAAAAAATGTTGACAAATACAAGAATCCGGAGAGGATTCCAAGGTATGGGTCTCAAAATATATTTGCTCACTTATGGTAAAGGTTTTTTATTTTTCTTATTTCGTAGATCAAGTTAAGGACACAATTTCATCATTTGTGTTCCAGCAAAATCGTATAAACTGTAATACATAAAATATTTTTGTGAACAATTAGTTATTTTCCGTTTCGTTAAGCAAAATGTTCTTTATTTTGGCATAACGATATTAAATTGCAAAAAAACAGAGACAAAAACTATTATTAGTTTTTTATTTGAAGTTATTTTATAATTTATAAGTTTATTATTATATTGGAAATTAAAAAACAAAGATTTGTGTCTCTCAAATAGCATTAAGTATCTAACCGGTCAAGTCAACGTTTCGTCAATTACACTACTCGAAAATAAACAACAAAATTTGTACATTCATGAAACTTTTGTCATATGTTCGTTTTGGTATTAAAAATCTAAATCTGTAGAGTCCACCCAAATTTTCCTCAGACAACTTTCTCCGGGAGTAAATGGAGGACGATATATTCGCAGAACAACCTTTACAAATTAAGCCGATTAAAATATGTTTTTTTATAACTGGATCTAATTAGGCCGTTCCAATGACGATATACTCAATAATTTTGAAGTTATTACTGATTTTAAGAAAAAAATACAGAAAAATGACATTAATGCCCGTAGGTCACGGAAAGTATTTAAAGAAGTGATAGTAGACCTCAGGAGCAACAAAAAAAATTCATTTTGACCCTTAGTCCGAATCCCCACAGAAAAACAGGAATTTTAATTTTTGTGTTTCATATAACTGAAGTTGAGATTTCTTTTGGGATGGGCCTAGAATTGGCACTTGATTTGCCAAAAAATATGGTGCGGAATTAGGTTTCTCCGACATGGAACTTAATTTAATTTTTTTTTTTTTTAGGAAAGATAATATTTTTATATTATTCAGTATTTATCTGTTATTTTATTGAATAGAAACAATATGACTTTAATAAATTTCGTTCCTAAAACACTTCTTTGTCGAGGAAATCAAATTCCACAAAACACTATCTGGCAGGTGTTAATTCTAGACTAAACTTCCCACAAAAAACCTCTAGTTCATTTATATGAAATTAAAAATTAATAAAAATACAAGTTTTCCTAGAAGTGGTGTATCTCCAGCCCAACAGGGGGCTGAGAAAATCCATTCACAAGTAAAATGTGATTTAAAAAAAAATTAAACTTTTCGCTAATGGTCCCCCGAAAGTCTCTTTACAATAGATTTAACTAAGCCAAACTATATATTTTAATGGAAATTTTATCTGCTTTACAATGGTGGAATCGGAACTTAATTACCTTCAATGTTTTTTGAGTGATCACTGTCTATTAAACAAAAAAACGTGACTTATTTAAAAAAAAAAACACAAATTTAAATTTCCTGCATGGAAACGGACCATGGATCAATATGAACTTTTTGGTTGCACTTGATGTCAACTATCACATCTTTAAATATTTCCCGTGACTTGCGAGACAAATTATATTTAGTTCAGCCGCAAAATGTGAGCATTTCCTTATTTTTTCCTAAAATCAGTAATAACTACTAAAGTATTGACTGTATCGCCATGGGAGATGTCTCATTGGATCCAGAAACAAAAGACTAATAGAAACGACTTCTTACCCGAGTTAATTTGTACAAATAATTTTACGATTTTATTTAATTTAATTATTTTACTTAATTATACTCCCTTCCCTATTGACCCTTCAGAAGGGATTTTCCCTCCAAAATTTGGGCGGATTCTGCTGGTTTCGATTCCTACTATCTAGACATAGATCAGAACTAAGTTTCATGAATTTCCAGATGTTTTTGTTAATTTGGTCGATATGGTCTAGTATTTTTACATCCAGCTATATTAGGGCATACTGAATGAACAAGGAAAACAGATTTATTAATAAATAAAACAAATAATGCATTGTACAAAACAGAGCTGTTCTATTCAGGGAATTAAAATAAAATACTACCTAACGGAAAATTCATGTCATACTAAAAGAATGTTTATGGTAGGAAAAAACTAAGCTCATTTGCTCTTACAATGGCATCTAAGAACAACTAGTCACACTCCATTAACACTATCTATCTATCTATAGTAAATTGAAAATTAATTTGATATTATCTCATTTATTCACTTCTAGTTTTACTATGGAGTGGTACATTATGCAAATGAGTACTGCCTTTAAAAAATATTAATAGTGAGTTATTAAATAGATATGCGTGCGCAACATCCTTGGCATAATACATTTGCATATCCGATTGACAACAGGACTCTGAAGGCCAGTTGGAACAAGTATACGAGTATATTAAAAAATGATTAATTCTCGATGTTTTTATTTTCCAATACAGCATACGGAATCTAAACCGAAACATTAAACCTAAAACATTGAAAATTATTAAATAATTGTCCTAAATTTTAAAACTGATATAATGCTTCCAAAATGCTTTATATTATTTCTGCATCTTTATAAATGGCCGCCCGTAAGGGCCACGAAATATCTAATCGGCCACCATTTGTGGCGAAATGGTGAATACTAATATCAACTTCCGAGGATCATCCTGGACCAAAAAATCGTCTCAATTGTTTCGGAGAAAACCCGCGGACGGACGGATTTTTTTATTATTGGATTTTCTACTTATCTCGAAACACAAAAAATCGAATTTTGAGGAGGTTAATTTTTATTTATTCTTCGTCGAATACAATGATTCCTTATTGAAAATAATAAACCGTAAAAAAAGTAAAATTAAAAATAATAATAGAAAAATAGCCAATACATCTCAATAGCTGCAAATTTGGCACTAAAAAAAAATAATTTTGACATTTTCAAGTTCCTACTCTTTGATTTTAACATGTAATGAAGGGTTTGTAGGGTATTAATTTAACTAACCTGATAATTGATGTGTAGCTCCTTTAATTTAAGTTAAAAACTGCTAACAGGCAGGTACATTTAAAAAAAATAACAGATTGCTAATTAACAACAATTACTTTATGCTCGTATTTGACCATTTTATAAAAGTTGCCTCATTATTGTAAATACTATCAAAGTACTATCTAATATATTTAAATAACATTTTTAGTTTTTATATTCAAGAAGAGAACCTTGTTTTTTTTTTACTTAACAGAAATATATCTTACAATGCTCTTTTTTTAACCGACAATTGGCATTAAATATACCAGACAGTACACATATGTTTCGGAAATATTAATTATAAATAATATGAAATCTTAACGATCCCGAAGGTTCAATACTGATGCTACCAACAACTGTTCCTACATTTGTGTTCCCTGTACCTCCTTTATTCAGCAGTGGATAGATTGGGCCTGATATTCTATGTGATACTCTGCTTTCGAAGACTTTAAGACCTTTCTTCTGAATAGCGTTCGTCGAAGTGATTGCAGACTCCAGATACTTTAATTTCTTTAAGAATTTAAAATTATTCTCTATTATATCACCGAAATCATAACTGTTTATACTGTTAATTACCATTATGATGACTAATAAATAAATATATTCACTGGTTGTCAACATTTACAGAAATAAATATAAAAATAAAGTAAACAAAAAAAATTTTAAATAAATCTAACCATAATTCATGAATATGTATATGCATAATAATTACGAATAAAACAAAACATATAATTTTATATGTTAATAAAACAAAACGACTTAGTTCTTTACCGGCTTTTCATATTTAATAATTTCCTTATTTTCATCTAACAGCACTAAATCATCAGCATGTTCCCCAAAATCTAACTTATTTCAGTACGAATTCCTTTCAAATACTTCTCATATTGTAGTGCTAAATTAAAGAAAACTGAGAAAAGAGAATCGCCTTGTTTTAAACTCGAACCAATCTCTAACTTCTAGTTCGAATCGGAATAATAATTACCGATTCGAACTAGATTAATTGTTTAAGACATGCACACCCCAAGCTGATCAAAAATGTTTCAAACATATAAGAAAAAAAAGGAGGTTCAAAACGAAGCGCATCCTGACCAATAGGCTAAGAGAGGAAGGCACCCCGATGGACAGGTCAAGGGGAGCGTTCTAAATATTTTCAAGGAGGACGAAGAGGGTAACGGGACGGAAATCACGCCCGAAGTGTCACAGCGCGGCGTCATGGGAGCGGAAGAACGAGCCCTCAATGCACGATCAGCGCGGCGCTGGACTAAGCTGCTAAGCTACCCCCTCCTTGCACGTCCATATTATTCAATTATAAGCTGAGTAAAACAAATTTAAAGTCAGTAACTAGGTGCAGATTAGGGAAGGAAGAGGGGGAAAGTGCGAATGTCCACCAAATAATAAAAGAGAGGGCCCTAGAGTATCATTCCGTTCCCCCAATAATTTGATGCAAACAAATATTTTGAAAAAGTAAAATAAGCTGCACGAACCAATAAAATATATTATCTAACAACAATTAAAAAAATCGAAGAGCTAGGCAATTGATGGGCTAGCAAAATGAGGAGTTAGCTCAACTCAACGGCTCCAGTTCAATGATACTTACTAGAGATAGGATTAACCGGAGGGTTTAACCGAAAACCGATTTTTATATTTCGCTTAAACGTTCTTTTCGGTTATTGCCGGTTGGTACTCCGGTTGAAACCGGTATTTTTTAATAATCCAATAACAGGACAAAAAACTTTTATTATTCCAGCAATTATTTTCTATTAAGAACCATGTTATGTTGTAAAAATATCTCGTTTTGAATTGGATAATGATTAGTTAATGTGGTAAAATTAATATTCTAATTTTGAATAATAAAATTATTTTTGAAAAATAAAACTTTGTGTATAAACGGTTTATTTATTTATTTATTTTTTGCTGAATCTAAAAAACTGAAATGTTAGTTGCCTTATCCAATTTTTTTCTCTCAAATAAAAAAATACTTCTCCTTTAAATAAAAAATAAAAAAAGAAGGGAAACAGACTATTTTTACCAGAAAAAAACCGGCCGGTTAAACAGATGGTGAAGACAACTGAAGTAACCGATAACCGATTATTTTTCCAATAACCGCCACCCCTAATGCTTACTAAGACTTAGGGAGACGAGAGAGGGTGGCGATCGCTGCCCCTCTCTCCTCAATCAAAATGGAAAGTCTGCGCCTATGGTAACTACCCCTTTATATTTCTGTATAAAGTGTCTGCATGGCATTCCCATGGCCAGAAAATAAATAAATCTTTGAACAAATTAAATCATCAGTCACAACATTTACATTTCATTTAAATTCTTCCCTCAAATGATTCGTCCTTTCATGCCATCGTTACATCACGGGTTCTTCTTAAAAAGCTTGGTTTCATTTCCCGGTTTATAACAAGGGGTCCATTGTACAAAGAACGAAGCAAATCCACGCTCCCCATTCTCTTTTAAATAAACCCAGTGGTTTGGCAAGAAAGGGATAGTCCGTTGTCGGTATTAGCTATGATGAGGTTCTATTGTCATAAAAGAAATATTAAAAAAAGGCTAAATTGGAAAAAAAAGAATTCTTTCTTTTAAATAGTAAGAATTAGAAAAAAAAAATGATCACATTCTAGGTTAAGCAAGTTAAAGCTAAGAGATAAATAAGAAATCTACCATTTTCTATTAGTAGGAGAATTAATAGAGATATCCATCAATAAAAGATCTGCTTATTAAATGTAATCTGACACAAAGAATGCTAAGACGGTGCAGCGTTGTACTATGTAACACATGGCGAGTCATTAATCCGGTACAACTAACAGCTAACATTTTAGCAGCTCGAAACTGCATCCTATCTATCTAAACCCTCATCTTGCTCCAATCAAACTAGAGTCAAGAACGCTGATTGACTAACTGTAAGTCCTAAAACTCATTAATTCACTTATTCTTTAACTCAGCCTGGCATAGTTAGCTATACTTTGAGAGACTATGACTTTGAATGAAATTTCGCTACCTTGGTTGGACAAGATTCACACTGCTGTAACCTTAATTTTAAGAAAAATTAGTTTGAAAATTTAAAGTACTAACACTTTTTTCAATTAACAAAATTTATCAATATCCTTATTACTTCGCCTGGTTTTAACTTAACTTTAGAAGTAGGTTTAATAAAATAATACCATATCTGAGATCGTATATAAAATGTATAAACTACACAAAGTAACTAAATTCCTATAGTTAGAACTGCCTCATTAGTAAAACTGTAATTTCTCGACAGATCGCAGATATAGTTAATTAAACTAACTTAGTTTCACGTGTGCATTAGACAAAGAAGAGTCAAGATTACCAATAATCTCATTTTAGTAAAAAATGTCAGCTTTTTTTTTTTTTTTCAACCTTGTCAAACCAAGGTAGCGATTTATCTTGGTATAGCAGGATAGGACCACAAAAAAATAAATAAAATAAAAGTATAAAAATATATGAGTATTTGTTAAGAAATAATTATGAAATAAACAATTATCAAATTTAGAAAAATCTGTTTTATCAGTCAATACATTTTTAAAAAATATGTTCAAGAACGATAATCTCTTTTAAGATACAAGGTCTGAGTTTTTAAGGCAATTGATCCAGTTGCCGAGAAATTAGTAGTTGAGGGATATATGATAGTCATACATTAATCAATCTCACAACCTTAATTTCAATACCCAATACAAACCCGCAACTACTTTTTTCATATATCTACTCGAAATTAGTTATCTAAACAAAATTTAAATGATCTACGCTCCTGCAGGAAAATCTCATGCAGTAGTGTACGCAGGGAAGGGGATAGGAGGATATATCTCCCCCCCTCCTCCCCGAAATGTTTGAAAAAATATAAAAAAGAAGAAAAAAAATATTTTCATATCCACCAACATAACTTTTGTAGATAGATAGATATATAGATAGAAAATACTTTTATTAATAATAATTACAGAATTTGATGTTATTTACAAAAGTGTTCAAAGTATTATTACTGACAAAGCTACGGCTGTCTGTCAGGAGCGCTTACAATTTGAAAATGATTTTAAATCATTATTGTTTATTTATTTTTAAATATCTAAATACTATTATTAAGTTATTAACAATAAAAATATTTGATTAATTGATCACATAAAATCTTATATAATCTATTATTAATCATTAATTATGTCTTATATAATGATATCCTATAATAATATCTCAAATAATAATATCTACTTATATCCAACCATTATTATACTATTCATTATACTATTTAATAATATAACTACATAACTTTTGTATTTTGAGTAATATTTTTGGTAATTTTAAGAATACTTTTTGTTCTAATTTTCATGCTTACCCTTAAAAATTACGCCAAATTTGGCGATTATAGACATTTAGGCAGCAGCGTAACCAGGATTTGGTTTCGGGAGGCGATGAGGGGTCAATGCAAGGATCTACTTTAAAGAAACCCACCCTAGAAGAAGTAAGTAGATTACAGCCGTGGATGTAAGGGGGCCCTCTCTCTATATCATTTTTCTATGCCGAGATATATTATTTATAAAATAAAATTCAGTTTATACAATTTTTATTTACAGATAAGAATAAATAACAGTATTTTGTAATTTCGGGGGGAGAGAGAGAGGGGTCCGGACCCTCTGGATCTCCTCTCTGGCTACGCCATTGCATTTAGGTGATTATTTGCCTTCTTTTCATTAAATATTTCCTGAGAAAAAGTAAATCCTTCCGAAAAAAAAATCTGCGTGAGGTCATGAGGTCAGAGGCATGACCTCATATTTCATAAGCCATAATTAAAGTTATAAAACTAGACTACTAACCAATTCCTTATGCGTCTTATCCTATAATTTGTCTCCATCAGATCTGTAGGAATTTGTTTACTGGAAAATATTTCGTAAGGATTTAAATCAACAGATCTAATAAGCTGACTTTTTTTCTTTCCAAAATATGAATTTTTCAGTTTTGGATTAGTTGAAAAATGATTTACACGTGGAATAATAACAGTTTCAAAATAATTATATTATTTTTTATTCATTAGAGCTTTGATAGACAAAACAATTATTTCAACAGCCAAATAGGTAAGAATCATTTTTAAAAAATAGTGTAATTTAATGCTTCATCGTTCACAAAACAATCAATAGTGCGGAGACCAGTGTAAAGTATTCTATACCGATTTTATCTATTCAATAATATACTTGTTTATTTTATTTTTTTAACCAATGGAGTAGATTTTTTTTCTATTTATCTCAGAGCAACCCATTAACATATCTTATATACCATTTACTTAATAAACTTCAAATTTATACATTGTATTTGGGTAAAATACATTAGCTTATTATTTTTTTGAAGTGGAATGAAGGATGGAGCGTAGCTAAAGTAACTCTTCCTCGTACAAGGTTTTATGTTTACTGAGGCATATATATTTTTTTTAATGGTTAAATCTTACTTTTTAGATAGGTACATAAAATATTCACATCAGAGGTAGTATATCCTTAAAATTAAATTATGTAGATTTATAAAAATTCCTATTCTTCAGTAAGTGGGATAATTCAACACTAATATTGGTTAAAACTAATTACGAAATCTCATTATTTAATAATCTCTCATTATTTAATACTCTCATTATATGATAATCTCATTATTTAAGAGTAAAGGTTGACAATAATCTACCATTTAAAGGCCATATGTTCTCTAATTATACAAATAAATTAATTTTTTGTTTTCAATTTTGTATTTAAAAAATCCAATAAAAATTCCAAGTCGCACGTGACATATATGGCACCAGAGTCAAAGATGTGCTACCCCGGCCTAAGGGTAGTAATTATGAAAAATTCATTAATTATTAATTATTAATAAATCATTAATTCATCACATAAAAATAATTTGTTCGGTCCATGCAATTTAATCTATATTTTATTATTATTATTCATTTTTTTTTTTTACAACCATGCAGAGTAGGTACAGTAATCATACAAAAAAAAATGGTTCCGAAATCTCACTAAATTTATTCGTTTTAGGTCCGATTATATGTATATATTTTAACGTTTAGAAGCTATTATTTTTTTATATTCAGAATGGTTAGAATTATTTTAATTTAATGCAATGATTTTTTTGAGAAACACATTACGCGATTTAAAATACCTTCATTTTTTGAGAAATTTTTAACATTATATATTTTTTAATTAGTTAGTTTTTCGTAGAATAAAATTTGTGTGTATTTTATTTTCAATAGATCAGAACAACATTAAAGTGTGGCTGAATTTAAAAATTAAATAAACAGTAAATTTTAGGGTAAGACTATTTATCATAAATTCATTGCAATAGCTACAAGATTCAAAGAATGAATCCTCAATAAGCCGGCTAGAAATAGTAGATTTTTTTTTTCATTAAAAAGCTCTATTGCACATTAGTGAAATAAAGGGTCAATAACTTAATGTTTAGTTCTAGATTATTGCCTTTCTTAATAATTTATTAATTACAACAATTTAATAAAAAGTGGCAAAATAACTTGAATATAACTCTAATAACGAATGTTATATAAACTGGAAAAAATAGAGATATACTTTGTATGTATTAAGTTGTTAATCGGTTAATAATTGGAATTATGACCATAACTCCAAGAGGTTTCCTGAAGCTCAGTAGTGATGCAAAGGGTACCCACCACAAACAGCTTGCAGGGGCTACGTATTAGACGTCGAATTCAGCCTCATTTCGTGGTTATATAAAAGAATCATGACCATGCGCGGACACCTGCAGCAATAAACATGATGATGTACACTCTTGAGCATGTACCATTTCCCGAATGCATATTATGCAGACTTCCTCTCTTTTACGTTCATCTCACTATTTGTGTTAAAGATACGATTGGAGCAAATAGGGCTATCAGGAAGAACATGAACTGGTATTATGTGACGCCACACTGACAACGACGAAATATATACCCCAGGCACGGCCACAGCATAAGCGGTTCCAAATTTTATTATATTCCTCATTGCGAAAGATCGACTTTCACGGATGTTGAGTAAGAGAATTTCAATAAGCGATAAACATAAGAGAAATTCAATACGTGACATTAGTTAAATATGCAAATAACATAAAAACCATTTTATGTCATGCATGGGACATAATAAAAGAAGTAAGGTATCGAGATCTGAGTCGGTGCTTCATTGAGTGAGCATATCACATAGAATACGTTTGGAGGAGCTTAATTTATCATGAAACATTCTCACGTATAATGTAGCACTAATTCAAATGACAGATCGAAATTGTTAAAAAAAATTTCTCATCTGTAAACGAAAAGTACAGTTAAGTAAATCAGTTTGCCAAAACATCTGCTAGTAAGCACTTTGGAACGCCTCGGCCGATTCTGATGAAGATGGTATCCTTATTTCTGTATTAAAAAAAATCGTTGCTGAATTAATCTCTCCCCATTTGTATAAAAGCCATTAACCCTCGTATATATATATATATATATATATATATATATATATATATATATATATATATATATATATATATATATATATATATACATATGTGTATTTTTTTTTTAAAGCATTGTAAGTATTTGTTTGCCTTTCTAAGCAATGTATTGTATACGGATTAAATTTTCGATGTGCAGTTTTCGGATCTATACGTTTTAGAACCGCCTAAGTTCAAACAAATACATTTTTAGCCATTGGTAAGAGTATCATTTGATCCAAACTTCCTAAAATCTTTCCCCTAAAGCACTTGTCGTTTTTCTATATAGCGTAGCGCATCTCCGAATAAAAAAACAGAAACAAAACCAATGAAGAACAAAAAGCTTAATATAATAGCAAATAAGTGAAAAAGTATAAATCATATTTTTGATAAATCATATACGAAATCATTTGAATGGCAATTTGATTCCCAACAAATCAAAACATAATTATTCAAATCGGTTCAGGATTAGCAGAGATTTAGCGTTTTGAACTTTATATATTTCTCATCAATTATTTCGCACAAGCTCCTATGCACACCGGTTCACTTTGGTTTATTTTTTTTTATATTCTAAAATTATACATTCTTTGGAATATTCTAGATATGCTTGAAGATAATTTGATTGTTTACGAAACTAGATATTAAAAAAATAATAATTTAGTTGGACTAATATTAGATGAGAGTATAGTAGGCATTTGTTCATTTGACTTTAATCTCAAGCTGAAAGGAAAGCCGTGTGAGTGAACACAACCTATATTTCATTTTAAACTTCATATTTTAAGGAAACGATGGGTGATTATAAAGAGGAAACGACAACTACAATAGAATTAATTTTTTTGAATAACACTTTTTTGGACACTTCTTTTTCTTCTACCACCTAGAGAAATGTTAAGCCAGAACTACCGCTTTTCCCTGGTTCACTCCCCATCTAGATTCCTGGTTTGTCGGATATCTGATCCCATTTTCTGCACACGCGTTGGACATACTTACTTAATGGGTCCCTGTGGTCTACCATATATAAATATATATATATATATATATATATATATATATATATATATATATATATATATATATAAACCTCTTAACAAGAGGTTTAAAAACCGGATATTGTAAATGTGGAAAGAGATGTATCGACAGACTTAAAAGAAGAAATGCCCCAAGGATTTACAGTTCTATCCTAAAGAAGGGGATCCATGCACGAGTGTAGTAATTACAGAGGCAAAGCACTCCTTCCTGCTGCCTATAAAATAATGGCCAATATCTTCTAAACCGAATAAATCCGTACTATGAAAATATAATAGGCGACAAACAAGCAGGATTAAGAAGAGAAAGGAGCAAGCTAGACAAGATGAGGATCCTTTCGGATTACTGTTTTAACAGAAACCCGAAAACTGAAGGGAAGTAGAACAAGATTTGCAAGCCTTATTTGTCGATTTTAATGCAGTCTATGATTCCGTCGACAAAAACCGTCAATGTAAGATAATGACAGAGCTGATATACCCTAGAAATTGGCGAGATTGACGAAGGTGTGTACAAATGTTCTTAAATGCAGAGTCCTGATATAGGGAGAGGTCATATATGAAGCCTTTGAAGTTAGAACAAGTTTGGGGTAGGGAGATGGACTCTTAGCCTATGGGATGTTGTTCAACTTAGCCCTTGAGAAAGTGATAAGAACATCATGTGAAAATGGAGGTGGTACACATCGGAATGCAACATAAAATCCTACCTTACGCGGATGATATAGTAATCTATGGAAGCAATAGGGAGAAAGAATATTGAGAGACCCTCTAAGACTCTGATAAGAGAAGTAAAGCAAATCGGCTTGCAAGTAATTGGAGAAAAAACAAAATATATGAAGCCGAAAATCCACCCCAATAACAGTATGTACGTAGATGGAAAATCGTTCCCAAAAGTAGACAGGTTCAAATCCCTCTGCTCCACAATAACATCTGTAAATTACTAACTAACAGAGATAGACTAGCGTATAACAAGCGCCAACTCTTCTTTCTTTCAAGGGTATTGAAATTCTGAAAAATCTATAGAAATGTCAAATTAAGGATGTACAATGCCATGATAGAGCCAGTTCTAATTAACTGCTGCGAGATCTGGGCTCTAGCCGGTACTCTAGAAAGCAGAATCGAAAGATTTGAAAAAAAAGTGCTCCGCAGGATAACTGGAGCTATATGAGGCCAAAGTCTAAATGGAGGAGGACCAAAAAAAATTGCTAAAGGCAAGAAGGTTAAGATGGGCATGTAGATCGAAGCAATCCATCAGGACACCTTTTCACAACAATGAATGCCGCAATAGTTGGCAGATACCACGTGGGAGGCCAAAAACAAGATGGTATAATATATATATATATATATATATATATATATATATATATATATATATATATATATATATATATATATACTACCTTTTAATTTTTTTATATCCTCTTTTTCTCTATTTGAGAAACTATTTTTGTTTCATCTACATATTTATTACTATTTGTTTGTTTTATAATTATATCAATACCCTGTATTAATCATATTCATTCCTTTAATACACATATGTTGATGCTTTTTCATGTGTACAATAATTATCAAAAATTGATTAAAAAAGGAAATTTTATTATTTATAAATTGAACATGACGTAAATCAGGATTGTAAAGGACGAACATCACCTTTTCTGTGGATTACTTGTAAATTGAAAAATAAAATAAATAATGAAGCCAATATTTTTAAAACATTAAATTTTAACTCATGAATCATAAAATTATCTATGCACACGTAACGCAGAGAGCGAATCAACAGATAGACAAAGATGGAATTCCATTCCATTTAAGACCTTCGATTGATTAATGTGTATATTAGAAAGAACCCGGTTACTTCTCAATTGATTTGTATTGTTAATTGGACAGCCAACGAAATATTTTTCCCTATTAGTTGAGCTGTCATATTTATTATGGCTATTGATTTTATTTGCTATTTCAGAACAAACAAATAAAGAAAACAAAAAAGATCGAGTTCAACAGTAAATACTTTTTTTTTTAAATAATAACTTCAGAAATATAGGTACCTCAACATAGAATTAATAAAAAAATTTTGCTATCCACAGCATCCTGCAGAGGTTTGAACTCATAGCTTTATTAAAATTTTTAGAATCATAAATTTTCATCAAAATTTCAAATTAAATTAAAACAAATAGTGTAATCTCAAAGGTAAACAAACCACTTACAACAAGAACTATAATTTCAAAAAACTAACTGAATTTAAATTTTATATTATTTCTTTATATTTGACTAAAAATTCATAATAGTTTGTTGAACGCTACTCACACTAATACCCGAAAAAAAGCCTATTTCTGTTAAAGTTTTCCTATTCTAAGGAAATTTATTAACTATCACACGTGGTAGTAAGCATTGAAAATATAAAAGTAAAATAAGAAAGCAATAAATATAAAATGATTACAAAATTATTCTATTATTTCGTATAGTTTAAAGAAAATTTGACTAGTTTCGGAATTAATTACACCTTCCTAAGGTGGTTAGTTTTTATTAATATTGTTCTGGGTAAATTTTTAATTCTTATTCATTAGAACAGGAGGGGATTTAAAAAAAAAATAATTAAGAATTTTGCTTATACAAAAAAATATTCCAACAAGAACAATTTCTGAAAAACGATATTATTAATCTTTCTTTCACCAAGCTATTATTTCAGGAATAAGAGCATTTCAAGTTAATAATGTGTCAAATATTTACTTCAAATTCTGAACTGATGAGTTGTAGTTAACTGATGACAAACATTTTCAGAAGCTTAGGGTAAAATTCCTAGAATCCCTAAAATCGCTCTCTTTCCATCGTTAGCAAGGAAATATGAAAGTAATAATACTTTACCACTTTACTAGTTTACATGCGCTTCAAAGTCTACAACTTATAACTAGTGGGAGCGATCAATTAATTGTTTATCAAAGTATACTGTTCCGACGGAACTCAAACTCATTCGTTCCCCGAGAGTTTTGACGAAATTACTAACCTAGTTATATCGTCTGCTTTTGCAAATTTAACAGAGTGCTGTCCCGCATTAGACCTAACCCAGTTAACATCTTCTCTTATAGTCTACGACCTTCGCGATTTTCCAACCCAGAAAGGCAATTTGAATTCCCTTAGAGCAGGACTGATGAGAAAATTAGAAATTAAAAGAAATGAGATATATTATTATTATACACTGCGAATCTTGCCAGAGTTAAATCCTTAGATATATAAACTTTATTGCAGGAAAGAATTAAAAAAAAAATTAAAAAAAAAAAAAATATATATATATATATATATATATATATATATATATTTTTTTTTTTTTTAATTTTTTTTTTAATTCTTTCCTGCAACATATATAATTATATATATATATAATTTTTTTTAGTCATATATATATATATATATATATATATATATATATATATATATATATATATATATATATATATATATATATATATTATAATATATTATATATATTTATGTATATTATATATATATATATATATATATATATATATATATATATATATATATATATATATATTCAAGAAGTAACAAATAAACCATCTAGTGCTATGCGCATCACATTACTTTCAATAACCACCCTACTTGAAATTAATTTTAAAATTTTAAGTTTTAATGGAAGCATTTATTTTTCATTAAAAACATTTTTCATTTAAAATTTTCTATTAAGTTTTTATGGAAACATTTATTTTTCATTAAATAATATAGAAGTAGAAATTATTAATATCGATAATAATTTAAGTTTATACGTTTTTCCTCACTCTCTATTATCTTCTACGGCTTTATATGTAAGATATTATTTTATCTAAAATCTTTAGCTTTTCAACCGTTTATTATACATCTGTATTACAACATTTATTTCCAGAAATTTGTTATCAACCTGGGAAAATGTTTTCCTTTTTTTTTTTTTTTGTTTATGAATAAGTTTATATCCATCCATTTTTATTAGAATCAACAATGAGAGATGGTTAATTATTTTTAAATAGACAAAATTAAAGGTGCCTTCGAGGAAGCCATTTTTAAAATTCGTTATTTAAGTCCTGTCAGACTATTTAAATGAAGATAAGACCAAGCTGATATTCAGTAGGTTTTGAATTTCAATAAAGAATTCGGTAGCTCCTCTTCAGAAATGCTGTCACTTATTTCTTTTTTTCTTTTTATACAAATGATTATTTAAAACGATCATTTTGATTTGAAAGTGTCTCATTACATCGATAGTTGAAATCCTATCTTCGCAAACCTAAATCCTGCAGTCATCAAAAGGAGCATACAATTTTAACAAATATCAGTTATTCGTCGTGTTTTTTTTTCCAGAGGAGGAAAATCTTCTTTCTGATATTTCGTCCAAACCTTCCAAGAGACTCTATAGAAGTCTGGAAGGTTGTCTCTGTGAAGTAGTTCCCTAGAAGATAAATATAAAATATCAGGAAGAAGATAAATATCTCAGGATAAAAACAAAACAAAAAAAAAACTGACATGACGATCCAAGAAGGATGTTATAATATAAAAAATTACAAGTTAACACATATTTTATCATTCTGAAGATGGCGATAAATATAACGAAATGCTTCTAATAAAAACGAATTATTTTAAACACGGAGAACTAGACAGCGTGAAATGTGAGAAGTTATAGAAGCCGGAGTCAGTAGTTGAGCACGCGAGACGAAACGTGCTGCAGATACAATCTTCACCTCGAGGGAAGCACAGAGGAGATACACAAATGCGATTGTATATTCCTCAGCTTGGTAAGCCCTGTTCTAAATTCCATCTGACAAAGAAAAGATCAGCTCAACGAGGAAAGATACTACTGGGCGAAGAGTTATGGAGATCTATAGCACTTAATTTAGACGTAAATAGCTCAGTTCAATAACACGAGAAAGGCGTCAGCTGTTCGGGATCAAAATGCGTGGTTACGGGCCGGAATCATTAAGAAGAAAGTTCTTTAGATAGCCATGCATCAGCCGAGAACATGTCTGATGTATCGGGTCAAGGGAGCTTTAATAGATGAGAAGAGTACTTTGAGAAAGAAGGGCAACCTAAGAAAACATCTTTTGTAAGTATCCCAGAATAAAAACTGTACAGATCCGGGGTTTCGAAAACAGGTTAGTCTAGGAACGAAATCAATCTCGTGGTCTAAAAACCGAAAATGATCATAATGATCTAATATAATAAATTCAAACTTTTACTACATTTATTTATCAAATGAGTTTTCCAGACGCCGACCAAGTCCGAAAATAATATTATGATGAATTAAGTGCAGTTATCCATTAAACATATAAAAATATTGCAGCTAAGTAAAACGTTGAAGCGAAGGTCGAATCGGCAAACGTGTAAAGAGTGTTTACAGACTAACCTATCCAAAGGCTACTGCTCCGGCTATTCTAATTTTTGTGGATTGTTAATTTCTATTTGAACTATACAAAGAAGGGAACAAAGATTTTTTTGCTCTCCTGAAAAGTAGTGATTTTCGTATTCGTTAGTTTAGCATGGAAAATTCTACGATATGTAGAATCTTCGATAATATATTGTAGTATGCTCAAGATTTATTGCAGTATGTTCGAAAATATAATGTAGTATGTTTGATAATATATTGTAATGTGCTCGAGATATATTGTAGTATGTTCGAAAATAAATCGATAGTTACGTATCGATAAGTGCTACTGAAGAAATTAAGGTGACTTACGAGATTTTGGAGGTATATTGTCGAAATAGTAGTAGTCAGTTCGATAATGCATGTACTTGAATGTTTTAATTTCCTTAGCAGCGTAAATATTTGAGCAGCATAAATAAAAAAAAAATTCACGATTATAAATTGAATTTGAATTAGCTGAAACCTTGCTTAATTTTTAAATATGCCCGTCCATTCTGCCCTAGGTTGAATATGTAAAACTTTAAACCAAACAAACAATGATGAAATGCTATGCTAAGATCCTGAAAGTAAATGCGAATTGAAGAATGCTGCTGTTTGAAGATTTGGTTCTTCTCACTAGCGGCTTCCCTTGAAGCATCTTGATCCACATTCTTGGTTCCTCAACGGTCCGATAGATTCTTCACTTAATGAGGATACAATGTTGGCACCTAAAAGAATTCTGGCAGCAGAGTTTAGACTGTTAAAGCTAGGAATAAGTTGCCTTCGTTGAGAGGTTTATATATATTTTGGAAAGAACACTTCCCTTCTTTCCCTTAGTCCAAAGGAAACCAATTCTTTCAAAATACTTCGGCGTATTTTTGCCTAAATGAGAAAAAAAATAATAGCTTTCCGTAGAAGAGAAGTTAAAATACATAAAATAAAAATATATCAGTAATAGAAAAATGCAGCATCTTTGAATTTGATGATATTCAATCAAATAGAAATTGATTGAATAATAATTGATTGAATGAAATTGATCTTTTTACAAGAAAATTTGTATATCCGATATTAAAGTCGGGAAAACTAAAATGTGTTAATAAGCTTTACTTTGCTTGCCTTGTTATCAATTTACACCATAATTTTATTTCGAAAAAAGATCAGCTGAAGTCTCAGGGAATGCAAAAGGTAATATTAAAAAGAGCTGATAAAATGTGAGAATGTTTAAATTTGAGCTAATAACTTCTTCAGCACTTAAGTGAATAAAACAAAGTATTCTTGCTGTAGTAGGTAGGATTCCCGCCGACAAACCACAGGTTAAATAAGTAATTTAGGATATATTGAAAAAAAGATGGACAATAGCAATTTTTAAAATAAAATCTTAGCGAGGAAGTAACCCAAGACGTGGTATTAATTATTTAAAAAAAAAAGTGACAAATAAAATTTTCAATTAATGTTTTGGCTAATTTATATTACTTTTATCGTCGTTATTGCACACACTGGTTTCAAATAATCATATGTAAGACTGGATACAAAAAATGAACATGAATCAAAAATTAATTAAAATAATAATGTTCCTGAAATAATTTCCAAAAAATAATTTATTTATAGAAAATAAAAGCAAAGCCGATTCTTAAAAGATATATAATTACTAAGTTGTAAGCCAAATTTGCTCAATTATTCTTCTTTTAATCCTTAAAAGTACTTTTAAAGCCAAAACAAAACAGTTTTCATTAATTATTTTCAACTTGCTATAGATTAGATGTCTATAGTAAATTCAGTTCATTCATCATAATCAAGGAAAAATGTGATTTTGACAAAATGTGGGGAGGGAAGTCTTGAAATTTGAGTTATTTTATAATACAGACTAAAACGCCACAAAAGCAGCTTTGTACAGTGATCAAGTGGAGGGGGCATACTCAGTTTCTACACTTGCTGGACAGGCTTTATTTTTTTTTTTACACTTTAAGTCTTCACAGCTTCGAAATTAAGTCTCAATTATCGAATTGTAGGCTCAAAGATGGGTTGGGTTATATAAAATTATGGTCTATATTTTGATGAAGCCTATTACGTGAGTATACAACCGATTTCTTGATTGAAAAAACCCATAGAAATTGTGTATACCCTAGCGCTCACAAAATGATTTAAAAGTTGGCAAACATTGCCATTGCAAACAATAAAAAAGATAAAATCTGTTGTAAAAACTGAACGAAATTTTATTATAACCATTCCACTCGTATAGTGAACGGATTATGAAATAGCATATTACACTATAATAAAACATTTACACAAGGCAACAACCGAAGCAAACAGCCGATAAAACGTGAGCTATGGGCGGTAGCCGAGGCGGCAAGACATAAACAACTCCATTATAGCCTGCGGGTTCGAACGGATTAGCTCACTAAGCTCTGGACTTAAGGTTAAGACTTGCATGACTTCCATTAAGGAATTTGCAAGTCTATGGCTGTTTAAATGCTCCGCCCGTGATTCGCCTAATTTCGGAAACCATTCTTTAAACGAGGTTGGATTTAAAGGAAACAAATCAAAATTACAGAAATGAATACTTTAAAAAATTACAAATAGCTGAATAATAATTATTATTTCTTTAGAGTTGCTAGGTTAGCTCGTAATCTAAATTAACAGATAAAAAATACCAATATTAAGCAGATTGAAGGCGGGGTCCGGGTTCGAATATAGCTAAGCCCATAATTATTGATTTTGTTAGCCGTGGATCGACCTTATGAACCTCCTTGAGTTCCCCCAGCCTCTATAAAGTTGGTATCCTAAATTGGCCGAAAACCCAAGACCCTAGCCAAGCCGAAAATCCATATACAAAGAAGTTAATTAAGCAATTTAAATTAACAAGAAAAATTAAAAAATATACTAATAATGAGCCAACAAAATATACAATTGTTAAAAATTACTGATTGATATTCACCAGCCCATCTCTATTCATCATAACTCGCCCATCGTGAAGGAAAAAGGAAAAATCAAAAGTGAAAATCTGATTAATCTAAAATTGTATTAAAATTAATTTATTTTGAAATTATATTGTATTCAAGAAATTATCACATAACAATAATCACCAAAAATAATTACCTATTAACAATTTTCTTTTTCCTAATGGATTTTAAAAAAAATACCCAGTAATCAAATCAAAGCCATTTCCTCAAACGTCATCAGGAAAAGACCAAGATTTTCGAGAATAATTTGTAGTAGATTTTCCACCTGCGTGATTACCAATTGGTTTAGAATTTTCACTGTAATTATTTAATTGGTAGAATGAATTCCTCCATTAAATAGGTTTGAAAATTAAATTGGTTTAACTAACCTTGAATGTGTATTCATTTAATACAGAGAGGTAATTATCGAATTGATCTGAAACTTCAGTTTCGTAATAATTTTTATCTAACCAAACACATTAATACATTTTCAAATGAACGATCTTGATGAATTAATTACTTTGATCTTGAATTGTTATTTTTAATAAGCAAACTTCTGATGCTACAGTAAATAGAATCTTAAGTGGATAGTTACAATGCTAATAGTAACTTAAGTGAGCACATAAGTAAGAAAAAAAATAGTAATATGTAATAGAAAATAAGTCAATATTTATAGTTTTCAGCGGCTTTAATTTTAATGACAAGGAAAAAAGACATGGTAAAAGGAATTTGAATGCTTGTTATGTTTCAGTTACAAAAGTTTAGCTCGCGCCTTTTGTCCAGGAACTTGAATGCTAGAATTTACAAAACTATTATCCTCTCTACCGTTCTATATCGGTACGAAACTTGGCCGCAAACTTCGCAGGAAAAACAAAGATCCAGATCTATACCTTAATCTGGAGGCTTTGTTTTGTAGAATACTTGGTACGAGGAAGAATGAGTCCACTAGAGAAATTAGTAGATTAAACAACGCAGAATTACGGAGCATTCACCCTGTACTTATAATTGAAGTGACAGTTGAAATGAGCATGTAACGTTTAGCTTGGTAAGGAAAAAAATCCTATAAGCGCTGAGCCGATTGGTAAACGTCTAAGGATTAGACCGAAACGTAGATGGAATCATTGCGAGAGGTATGCAGACAGCGATTGGTAGATACGTATTGAACCTTCGAGATCGCTAAGCCTTTCATTCTTATGATTATTATTGAGTAACTGTTGTCAAGAACCTATCTCTTATTATACAATTTGCGATGTGACCAGAGAAGACTGTTGGAAATGGAATACCTCTGGCTAAGTAAAATTAAACCAAAATTGGTTTAATTAGTACAGAAACAATTCACAAAAAATAGCTTTTTAAATTCAGGTTATTCTTTTGTTTTATTTGAAATTATGGAAATGTCGTTTATCGTTGTAGGTATTTAATTATTTAAAAAATTCTAAAGAAACAGTGGAGAACAATGCGCTAACGGTGCTAACCTTTCTAAAGTTAAATTTTTTTATAACTGAATGTAACCATATAAAAATTTTCTAATGGCCTTAAGGAGTTAAGGAGATGACAAATTAATATCTGTTACTATCCTAATGATAAAGTAATATAATGCAATATAAAACATAATAATTAGAGCTGCCTAGTAAGGGATATGCCACAGCCCCGCTTCGTCATATTCCATAATCATAGATTTATGACAATTGTAGTAGTTAATCATGAGCAACATAAATAAAAAACAACTGAAACTATCTACTTAAGTTAAATTGTAAATTAAAAGCGAAAACAGATGCAATTTAAATTAATATTTATTTTTATATATATTTTTATTTGATCATTCGCTTTTAGCGAATAATGAATAAAATATGTGTACGTTATTAGGAAATAATTAATGAACAAAGTAAAACATTCCATATTTCCTGTTCTTGACTAAATGTTGAACTGAATATTTTTACACGGCACTATTTCTCCTACATAAATTCTACAAACTGACTAAATAATGATTTAAAAAACAACAGCTTACTATAATAAAACAAAAATAAACATGAATAGATAATCATTTTAATTTTTTATTAATTCGTTATTTGCTTATACTAATTTTTTTTCACCAAATACTTTGAATAAACAAAGTTTCATCGAATTTGGTTGCAATGGAAATTAAAATAAAATAAATTTATTTAACCTGAAACTACAATCTCCTTTAAAATAATTTATAGAGCATTGATACATTGGCCAAAATAGTTAGAACGAGCTCTATTAATATAGCATATTTCCTGATTAATAGTAAAAACGATAATATTTTCTTCTATATAATCATCAATAGAAAATATTTTTGCTCGTTTAAAATTATTAATTCATAAAAAATAAAGTAAATTAAAATGGAAATTCATTACTATTTGCATCGATTTAATGAAGACGAAAACTATGATTCTACGAGATTAAAATCATAGTCCTCTAGCAAGAGCGACATCGATAATAAGGTAAGATTATAAAAAAAAAAAAAATAATTAAAAAAGGAACTTCTCCAAGTAAAAATGGCAGTAACTTTAAGTGATATCTCGATATATTTATTTTTTTGATGTAGAATTACGTTCCTCCATCTGGGGTGTTAGGACAGAAAAAAATTCAGATTATTAACTAGGGTTGGAATATCGAAACGCGATATATCAATGTATCGGATTTGAAAAACCGATATATTATGTCGATATCCTAATACCCGATATATCGATGATATCGATATTTTATACCGATATATCGGTGATATTGATATTTTAAACTTTATTATTTTATTTTAATTAGACATTTCCTTTATTCTTTATCATATTTTTAATTTTATCCGTGAGCTGAACTTAAATTATAGCTTAATTATTTAATCAATCTAGGACGCTGTATTTGAACTGTTGTAACTTCCTTAATGTTATAACTCATAGGCGTCACTAACGGTCAGTTACCTGTTGTCCATTGTTATTGTTGTTGTTGTTGTTGTTAGTGTGGTGATTAAAGTGAAAATAGAAACTAAAATGTCGCCGTCAAAAAGTGAAGTATGGAAACATTTTAAATCGAGAGATAGTTAAACTACGTAGTGCAAATATTGTCACAAAATATTTCGAACATCGGGAATCACAACAAACCTACGGTCACACATCAAAGCTTCCCATTCACACGTTTTTTCGTCTCCATCAGGGTCAGGTGTTTCTGCAACACCATCTACTTCTAAATCAGAAGCAAATGAAACAGTTCCTCCGTCAAAAGCTTCTGACATAAGAAGTAGTTTCCAAAATATCGCATCATTTGTAGAGGGAGGCGAACGAAGAAGAAAAATTAATGATGCTATTTTATATTTTATCTTTAAGGATACTCTGCCTTTCTACGCTGGAAAGAATACAATGAAAAGTATTATATAGAAGAAATGTCAAAAAATTTGAAAACAAGATTAAAGCAGCATAAGACAAATTCCAAAAATCCTAATAGTAATAAAGAAATATAAAAGTGTTAAATTTCAAAATCGATATGAAATTGAAAATCATTACATAGACATAAGAAATAAAATAGATATATAATGAAAGCCCTAATAACTGTAATGAAAATAGTAAATTTAAAATTAAAATAAAATCTGAAAGAATTAAGATTTGAAAGAAATTATTCTTTTCTATCTGTTTTTTAAAATGATTTATGGATAGTAAAAATATTGTTCTATAAATAATAATTATATTATTTCGTAACCTTCTCATAAATTTCATAACGTTATACTCATTTAATGCATGGTTTCTTTGCTTTTTCGTCCATTTCCTTTCGATATATCGATATTTTTTATACCGATTATCGGTGGATATCGATATTTGGATTCGCGATATATCAAAATATCGAATATCGATATTTTCCTTTCGATGTTCCATCCCTCCCATAATTTTTTCTTTCTCGTTATTGATTTTAGTAAGACTCCGAAAGCTTTCTAATATTTCAATTTACTTATTGAGCTTTAAATTTCGAGATTCTATGCGAAAAATCAACAAACGAGATTTTATGAAAGTTAAATCAGACATTATTGACGCCGAATTTATGTTTGTCTTCACTTTTATGGTGGGATGTACTCGTATATTCAATTATTAATAAAAAAATTAAATTAATTAAAACTTTCTATATGAAATAAAATTTAAACTCGGAGTAATTGGATATCCGGTTTTTAATTTTCGACTAGAAAACTACTTTTTAATTTTTCATTTTTTTTTCTGATAATGCTGAAATTACCATTAACTACTATAAACTCAGAAGGAATACTAAAGGACTTTTGGCCAGGTGAGAATCCATTTAAAGCGGCCTACACACATAGGAACATCGGTTCGCCAACATAGGTTCGGCGAACCAAGTTCCCATGTGTGTAGAGCTGACGAACAACGGTTCGTAAGTTTTTCCTTTGCTCGTATAGTGTGTAGAGAGCCACGGACCGAGCTTCGGTTCGCGAACCGATGTTTCCGTGTGTGCAGACCGCTTAAAAATAATAAAAATGAACGTCCTCATAACAATAAAATACTTTATTCTAGGAAAATGTTTTTTAATAGTTAGTTACTCTGTTTGGGATTCCTACTTGTTCCTTTTGTAACGTTGAATTTGACTTTTATAGTGTTTAATGATTATTTACCTTACTTCATATTTTTATTTCATGAACTATAAATTTAAGAATATATTTAATGAGCAAAAATTGATAAAATTTAATTAAAATAAATAAATATTTACATGTAACCTATATTTATAACACGGTATATTCAGTCCAAACGTTCAATTATGCTATTAAAATTGAAATTTTACGCCAAAAGTGCAATTTAATGAAAATCGTACAATTCGGCCCAAAACGAGCAAAAACAGCAATTCCCTATATTAAATTCTAAATCGTCAATCAGTCAGTTAATCGGGTTTAAAGCTGCTACATGCATTAAGAGATAAGTTTTAATGAAATTTAGTCTCCTCTCCACTTCTTCAATTTTTATCGATGAATATTAGATAATTATGGATATTTACAAAATAAATTATTATCATAAGAAACAATATAGCAAATAACGCTTATTTATTCATAAGATATTTTTTTTCTTAACCCCCTTCGTCTCTTTGCTTGTTATGCTCATTTAGTTTTCCTTCTACTGTAACCGTATTACATTATAAGGACTTTCTGTTCTGAAGTATCGATTTTTAGTGATTAGTGATAAGTTATTTACACTCAGGTGATGGGATTCAGTCTCTATTTGTTTACGCCTCGGACATTTTTTATAAATATATATATATATATATACATTTACAAATAAATTATGAGGTTTTAAGATCCGAAACCAATTTCTTTAGGTTTCTCACTCACCTGGGCAATGAACTAGATGAGTGAGTTGTACCCATGGAAAGAGCAGTTTTGTAGATCACTTAGCAGCGGATGAGGAATTCCTCTCAATTACTTATTTAACATTCTGAATAATACGAGTAATAAATTAATATAACATTGTGAGGAATGTATTGTGAAGTACAATGGTCAATTTATTTATAGAAAAAAATAAAATAAAACCCATTCCTTATATTATTCAAAATAATTCGCACTACTGAACAACATTTATCAGCCTCGACCTTTTCTATACGACAGAAATCTTTTCTACTCAGTAGCAATTCTTCAACGTCAGTGTTACCATTGTTCTATTGAACTCCACAGTTTTTGTTTGTATTACGGCGGATTTTACCATAATCGGCTGGAGAGGATCAGCGACCAGTTCTAGATCAATCAGCTACAAATGGAAATCGCATGGAAAATATCTGAACCCATGGGTAATTTAAATCATTGAATTAGAACGCATAAAAATAACCTTATAAAATATTTATGCGAGTCCTTTGAAAAAAAGTTATATAGCTGGGTCCTTTAATTTGGTATTTTATGGAAATGCATAGCATTCCTATCTACGATATTATAACTAAAAAAATATAAAAAGGTTTATAATCAACCAACGTTCTCGTCGGTGGTAAATACAAAAACATACCTAATTAAAAAAATGCATAAGTTGTTTTAACGTTTTCTCACATGGACAGGCCATGGAACGCAGAGAAGCAGTGAAATCAGCCAAAAAACCATTCAACAGATTTCGAAGACATAAAACGATAGAAAACTTGATTTGTATTAAACAGAAAAGAGCTTTTTGCCGTAAAATTATTAAGGAAACCAGTCTTAACGACTCAGCCCCAGTCAAAGAAATTTACGAAAAAATAAGAAAAATCAGAGGCATATATAAAAATAATAAAATAACAATAAAAAAAATGAAAAATCATTAACGTATTGAGTAATCATTATTCTCTTCAACCGTCAAGCTTTAATTACACAAATCCTCCAAAACAAGTCATGACTAACAACCCAAGTGGTTCAACATACACTTCTTTAATATCAAATTGCAAGAAAGGAAACTAGAAGAATATCTGAAAATCATGACAAATTCTTCTCCGGGACCTGATGATATACTGTCCATCTTTCTTTAGAAATTGTCCAAATAGGGCAAAAAATATCTCCTCTCTGTTTATAATATAATTTGGACTCGAAATATTTTCCCAACGCGGTGGAGAAAATCTACCGTAATTCCAATATTAAAGCCAAATAAAAATAAACAAGAATTGGTGGAACTAATCATCAATAAATATAAAAGATATACCTTATCACACCTTTTTCATTTTTAAAATACCTCATTTACTGGAATAAATACAGATGCCTTTAAACGAAAATGCAAAGTATCTCCTAATTAAACTGTCAATTTAAAAAATAATACTAATAGGGTTGTCTTTAGTCGTAGCTATTTCATGCTACGCCATTCCTCCAACATTCCGAAAATAAGCTGTCCTACAACATCCACTAGCTCACACACCACCAACAATCCTTGAGAGCCATAACTGTTATTCGTCACAGTAATCTCAATTCCATTGTCCGTGGTAGGGAAACCCGCGGTCGAGTATTCACAAGGATATGCTAATACAGAGAAATCGGCATTCGTGAACCTAGCTATGAGACAATTTATTGCAGACGTGGATAATGTTTTTGATTCATAATATCCGCTATTTCGTTTCCTTATCCAGCACCTAAGGAATGGGAGATGGTAGGAGATATTTCAAATTGTTTGTAGATGGGAAACATAATCTTAAAAAAGATTTTACTTGGGTGGTGTAACGGATTCCCTCCTTGCTTGTGTATGTGCCGACTGTACCCAAATGTGCTAATTTTATGCTAATATAGAATATATGTTTTGGGATGGTTGGAACATGTATCTTTTTCATGTAAAGAGTAATCGTGATTCAGCTATGGGTCTTTAGAAGTTATTGAGAAATACAAATGGCACTTTAAAGTTCATAATTTAGTCAGAATGTTGAACAGATATTTAAATAAAATTGATTATTTAGAACTAATAAAGGTCGAATATCACCCCAGGTACATAAACCATATCTAGCGGTTTTCCATTAGTTGAATAAAATATTCGTATAGTTTATTTCCTCCACAAGCTAGGTTAGAGGATGGATGGTAATATATTATTCCAAATTTCACTAACAATTAGTTTACATGTTATAAGTTTGAAGTTGTGTTTTTTTTTTAAATTACGTTCTTGTCACCAAATCCTAATGACTTCTCGTTCAGCTTAGGCAACTGAACCGTTTTATATAAATCTTCAGAGGATTGTGCCCTAAGGAAAAAAAACCTTCTCGTCATAGTTGTCGGCATTTAAAATCCAATTATAATTATGTACTCGTGTATGCATTAAAACCAATTTGTAGCTACTTTTGCAATCTTGTAGAAAAACTGTAATAATGCCTGAATATACCTCAGGCAACCATGTTATATAACTTCTAAACCATGTTAAGATCGAAGATGAAAGGGGTTCCTAATTCCCATTTTACTGGAATATTCTAGTCTTCAAATACCGTTTGACAAATTTGTTTTCGGCTCGTACTTTGGAAATCTGAGATTCTATAGAACAAAGCGCTTAGGGGCGTCCGACCGTCTCTCATAACCATTCAGTATTGCGAATACTGTATATTTCCTGCCTCTTGTCTATTTATACGTTATATCCATAGAAAATTCATGAATATAGAACATAATTGTAGAACACTTCATTGTGGAGGCATTAATAAATAAGGTTAAATAAATAATATAATTAATAAATTAAAGCTAAGTTAATGAATATTATTTTTTTGTATTTTCTCTAGTGATTACAACCGTCTTCCTAGTAGTAGATAATAAAGAATGTATACCGACAAAAAGGTTGTTGAAAAAAAAATGACTGTACGAACCTATTACTTTTTCTATATTGACTGATGTTTTAAATCTTCGAACAATACATTATTGCCAGAAGCACAACCGTTATTCTGAAACTTAAAATTTCAACCATGTACATACATGCAAAAATCACTCCTAACCTTTCAATTTTTAACCCATTCAACATGAAAAGACATCTTGAAAAATGACACCATTTATTTTTGAGAAAGATCCAAATAACTTGTATTTCTATAAAAGTATTTAACTTTCAATGTTTTATAATATAAAAATTGTTTCAAGACTAATATCCATATTTCTTTTCTTTTTTTTTTTTCGAAAACAACGGGCATGAATATCAAAAAATAAATAGTTTAATAAATGTTTTTAAAAATGGCATAATTCGAAGTTTGTAAAGATTTAAGTATGTCTGTTTAAATAAAAAAAGGATATTAAAAAAATAAAATTAAAATGAGTATTCATTGAAGTAAATTCGCAAGTAGCATCGGAATATTGCACTAACATTACATTTAAACATTAATCATATTAATATTAAGTAAAATATTATTAAACTTGTTAAATTCAAGAATCCTGCGACATTGGTATCGAATCTCAAGAAAATCGGATGATAATAAACTAAAATATCTGATGAGAACAACACATGACTTCTTTGTACGCCTATTAAACTATAAATCGGTGGCTCAAAAAGTGATCCTCAATTTGGTTAGTAGTTTCTGAAAAACGACACTCGGCATCCATTCGACATCCATCTGTTGACACACACACACACACAAAATCTTTTTTCTGGAGGTCTCATTCCGTTATTATATGTCGTTTTCTTTCAGTAGGCAACTAGTTTCCAAGAGATTTCTTCGTATTCCGTGGCAACATTAAAACTATCAATATCACTAGATAAAGCATTGGAAATCGACAGTTTCGGCATTTTAAGCGGAAAAATCCACTCAACTTATAACTTTTTTTCCTACTGCAGACTTGTTCATCTCACAAATGGGGTGGAAAATCAGTATTTTTACAATCAATTTTAACACTTAAAACAAATAATAAAATTATTTAATTAGAGTGGAAAAAAATTGCGTTTATAACCTTTATCACCGAAACATATGATCTATGTAATAAATTTCAATATACCTTTTGATGTAAGTTTCTTATGAGCTTCAAGTAAAGTATACCTTTTGGATCTTCAATTTCAGCCAAAATCTATTAAATTAGTTATATTGATATAGGAGTCTAATTTACCAAATTTGAGATGTTTACATTATATTTTAATATACTTTTCGATGAAAGTCTAATACGACCTTCAAGTAAAGTACAATTTTCGGTTTGCCAATGTTTACCAAAATTTATTATCTTGTTTTAGATTAATATGCGAGTCTTAATTACCAAATTTGAGAAGTTTTGCATAATATTTTAATATAATTTTTGATGAAAATCAGTAATGACCTTCAAGTAAAGTACCATTTCCGGTAATCGTGCAGTGATCAAAAAGGTTCACATGATTGTGATGATTCACATGATGATGACAATATTCACAACTAGATTATATAATAATCCTAAATACGAAATCTTAACTTTCTACGGTTAACCTTTTTTGAGTTATGCGAGATACGTACAAACGTACGTACAGACCTCACGACGAAACTAGTCAAAATGGATTCAGGGATGGTCAAAATGGATATTTCCGTTGAAAACTCTGTCTGAAAACCGAAAATTTTGGCGATTACAATACTTCCTTTACTTCGTACAAGGAAGTAAAAATCCGTCCGCAAATTTTTTAGATAGATTAGAAGTTATTTTTGAAATATTACTAAGTGGAAACAATAAACCATTGTGTAATAATTTGCAGCATTTTTTAATCTAGAATTCATAGATATATTCATTTAATAATTATTATCTTTTCGTATAAGCGGAATGAATGTGCACATAGTCCTATCATACATAAACCTATTATACATCATCATTGAATTAGGTAGATTGCAATTCTCAACAATAAAATTATAATTAAAAAAATAATTGTATATTACAGAAATAGAGTAATATAAATTAGAATAAAAGTGCCACAAAACTAGGTTCTTACAGTTTGAATTTCAGTGTTCTAAACCTGAATATATCACTCCTTTTTTTTGTTTATATCGCTACTCATTTATCAATTAATTTTTCAGAAGTGATCAAACCTGTATTTCCAAATTCATAATTAGCGACATTACACACTTCCTGGTCCTGCATAGAAGGCCATCAATGTGCAGCGTGACCATAAATGTTATTTCTTAAAATAAACACCACTTTCTAGAACCGGAACCCTCACCTCTTTCATTCAGCTGCTTAGGTTTTATGGAGCTAGCATGACAGTTGTGCATGAAAATGTTAAAAGGGAAGCAACGTTTACTTTAGAGCGCTGAAGATAGGGAAAAATACTCTACCAGGGTAGAGAGATTACAAGAGATTGCAAAGGTAGAAATTCTATTCTAGTAAGTTTATTGCCACTATTATGCCAGGAAATTAATCTACTGCAGATTCTGTAACGGTATTAATCTTTCTGGCACACTAATACTTATGATGTAATGTGTATAATAACGACAGAGTAATATATAAGAGGGAAATATTGAATTAGGGTTCGATTATAAAATTCATCTCACATCTCAATACCTTCAGTCGGAATTCCTCCGAATTGCACGGGCCCGAGAGACTTAATCATTATTATTTTTATTCCATCTTAAAGAGATGATAAAATTCTCAGTATTCATTTGTGCTCTTGTATTTATTTTAACATGAAGAAGATTCAAAATAAATAAATAAATACAAATAGTTACGAAAGATTCATATTAAAACAAATTCAAATAGAGTTTCTTGAAAATCCATCTTAACTTGAAGCATCAACTTCACCAAATATAAAACTATAATTAATGAATTTATTTGAAAATGAACAATGAGTAGAAAGAAAAAAAGGAAAATATTTAGGCTAAAAATGAATAACTTAAATTGTGATTTTTTTTTTTTTTTTAATTTATGAACTTTACAAATAAATTAAGTAAATGCATAAGATTTTTTACATTTTTATTTATTTTAATTTTCAATTATTTGAAATAATATTGGTTTTGAACTTTTAAATTAATTCTGAAGATTGGAAAAAAAAAGAATTCCTAATAGGAAATCTAACGTTAATTTAAAATATTGATTTGTTTTAGTATAACGGGAAATGTTGAGTGTTTAATGAACAAAAAATTAAAAAAAAAATTACCAGCACAAAAATTGTTTTTGTTGCTATTGATTCTCATATTGGTCTACAGAAACTGTATACATGCGATGCATTGACAAAAACAATAATTCATAAAAATGTACGGAACTCACCACATTCAACGTTATTTGTTAAGAATTTCTAAATAAAGAAAGACTAGTTACCTGAAAAAAAATTAAAATTATTATTCAAAAAGAATTAAAAAAAATTAATATTAAAATTAGTACCTCTCGTTCATTTGACCCCAAGGAGTCTTTGATAAAAATAAATTTCAGCACAAGGAATTTCTAAATAAGTATTAGGTTTTGTAAAAAAAATAGCTTGATAAAGATAGGGTAATGAACAAAACATGTTGCTAAAATAAAAATTATTTTTTTGAAATCCAAGAACGATTTGATTAAATTATAGAAAGGTAAACACGAGATAATAAGACATTGAAAAAATCTTTGCCTGAAAAAAACCAAAAAAAAAACCTATATATGTCTCATCTTTAATCAGTGGCATTGTATAGTCTTCTATATTGCATCGTCTTACATGCAGTCTTCTGTGTCCGATAGGTGCCTTCCTCAGAAGATGATTTCATCAAGCAGTTGTCAAAGATAGTCATCCTCTTCTAGCCTTCAAAAGATTGAAATTGCACGTCATGTACTTGCTTATTGATAGAAACAGCCATCAATTATAAATGAAAGTTTGCAATCCGATGGGCTTTTATCTCATCAACTTGATCGAAGATGTAGTAAAACTTTACGAAGTATGGGTAACTTTTCGCCTACGAACCTCTCTCACCTCTGTACACCCTTTCCCTAGCAGTCTATGAGGAAAGTCACGTAGGAAGAGAGAATTTCTTTCTTAATTTCTTTCTAGTTCTTTATTAGAAAAAAAAAAAAATAATAATAATACTAATTCATAAGGGAATAATCGATTCAACAACAAAAGAGCCAATCACAATTAGGTTAATTAAAACCTTATAATTATCTCTAGAAAAAATGTGGATTATGAAAACTATATACTTAGAACTTACGATTTATCGGTATTCATATGAACAACGGTTACTATTAGTTACTCATCTACAGATTGTTTTATTTTTTTCATAAGAAAACTTGCCATATAAAGTTCAACTGACTCGGCCCGTTTGAGAATAAAATTATAATATTTACATTTATAATTTTTTATAACCATAATGACAACGAAAATTTCATTTCCTCGTTGATAAAAACAGACCTTTTTTTCTAGCATTAAAAAACAATACAAATAAATAAAATATTCTCCTGAAAAATAGTAACAAAAAAGGAAATGCAGAACAAAAATATAGCGTAGCAACTAGAATGTTAAAGCAACCGAAGGTATATGTTTCCGAGGTCTTAACATCTTCAGAACAATGGTCGGAAGGACATTCCACAGTCACCGGAATACCGAGCTGTGCAACGACATATGTTCAAGGGATATCCTCAAATGATTTGTAATCCTCAAAGCAGGCAAAGGAAATAAATAAAAAGGTCCCCGTCGTTTAAGAGCAGTTTTAAACTGCTCTTAAACGTATTCTAGAAAATATCAATTAAAAATCGATTCTAAAGTTTAAATAACAATTGAATCACAAGTTACTAAATTAAAAACTGTAAATGAAAGGCTCTTCGAGAGAAACTGAATGGCAGTGGCACAAAATAGGGACACACGGCTGTGGCTGTTGGAGTAAGCCAGGACCCAGCACGGGATGAGGTGCTATTAAAGGAGAAGAAGAAATAAAAGGCTCCATCCAACTAGAAAGTATAATGCACAGTAATTAAAAAAAAAATAATAAACAATATAGAATCAATAACATATTATGAACATCAGCTGATTGATTAATTAAATCAATTACTTAATTAATAGAATAAAAGCCTAAAATGTTTAGCGTGATATATGAAAATATTTATATTATATTTACGTAAGGAATTGTTTAACTATTTTTACTAAAATCCATCGTAATGAGGATACTTATGCTTGTTTTGAGTAAAATTAGTTTTTAGAATTATAAAGAGTGAAAATTTATATTGTAATTAGATGCAAATTTAAAAAATTAAAATGCTATAAACTGACGGGCTCTGTAGATTTATTCCAAAATAGCCGTTTGGTGGCATTTGTAATGGCTACAGCTTGGTAACCCAGCTTCTCGAGATCTATCGAGGCGTTGTGATGAAGATCTTTGATCAGTATTCCAGGATTCCTGTCTTCGGAGAGCTGATATGTATGAAATTCAGTTTCGCTATTTCTCAGACAGCTTTCAATAATCGTTTGAGGCTGAGGGTAAACAGTTAACCCCTTCGAGGTGGTTTTTAGTAAAAATGAGTTGGGGCCAGAATTTGTTTGAAGAAAAGTGACTAAGGCTGTAGAGTTGTCCGCATCAGTAATGCAGATGGGAAGTGGTTTGGTGTTAGAAGGTGGATCGGTGGACAGTTGAACTTGAACAAGTTCCACTTTAATCATCCGTGCAACAATTACCGTCATGACAGCACTTATAACGAGCCCCAACTTGAGTTGTAAGGGCGTCGGCCATATCAGCGGCTAGTTCCGCCCCGTTTATTCGTTCCACTCTAGCGTGAACTATAACATTTAGATTCGTAAGGTTATTTACGTAATAATAACTCCTAAATCCACTGTTATTCACTTCAGTTTTTAGAGCGAAAAAAATATTTAACGTTTTCAATTGGAAATCCCAAATATATTTAAGTATAAATATATTTTAACATATTTCAAAAATCCACTTTTAGAAATATAGACTAATGTTATAAAATGGGGCTTGGTACACGTTAAGTTTGGATATTCTTTCAAGTAGGTACTGCTGCAGTTTGATGTAAACGGTTACATTCATACTACACCCGGGTCTTCACGTGAAATATTTCCATGCGATTCCGCTTATTCACTCTGAAATATGTTGGTTCCACAATGATTTTATTTTTATATAGTCCTCATTAATTAACGAACAGCTGATATGGATACCAGAAAAAAGGGATAATACAAAGCTGGATGTTGGGGATCAGCATAGGTGGAATAGAAGCTGGGACGCTATTGGCAGCGAACCATTATTCAACCAGTCGACAAGTCTCAATTGTTTGGTTACCATTTATAAAAGCCTATGCCATCGTTTAAAACCCAGTCTTCATTCTCTCGCCTGATATATTTATACGAGGAAAAGGACTGTCTAAAAATAATGAAATAGTTTAATAAGTAATTTAGGTGTTTTAACAAATTATTGAAAAACAGACGGATTTTTTTTTTGTTGCAAATAATCGTTTAACGAATCGCAGTTCCAGACTTGTGTATGAATTATAATCATAATTACCTCTAAAGTCGTCTGTCAAAAAGAAGTCCAAGGCTGAGGGTCTTTCCAGCAAGAAATTATGGTGGATATAATAACATAAATAATTAAAACAATAATAAATTAAATTAAATAAACTGAAATTTTTTTTAAAATTTAGTTTCACGAAAAAAGGTTGACTATCTTAGACTAGAATCCAAATATTTAAAATAAATATATAAAATGAAATACTTGATGACTCCATTAAAACACTGAATAACAATTGTACAAGATACTTCCTGCAGTCACAAAAGTTTTTAAATAAAAGAAAAAAAAAAAGGATATTCACTTTTCAGATGATAAACAGGTTTCTATAAAATAAAAATCTTGCGAGTGTGCGCACGTAGCCATGTGCTCGCAGTCGTTGTAAAGGCAAGCTCATAACGTAAACTTTATTACTTTAACTTTAGGTTAACTTAACAATGTAATAACTAGCTAATTATTTTTTATTTTTGGGGGTGAGGAAAAAAACAAAACAAGAACCCTTTATTAACTCGGTTTATAAGCTAATTTTGTGTTTAAAGGGGTTAATAATCTTAAAAATACGGGTTATTATTACTTGTATTGTCATTGCATTTAATTATGTTTTCTGCGATCTGTTCTCCATGTATGATTAAAATCGTCCATGTGATGGACCATTCCTCTAGTAAATCAATAATGCTTAAAAAATTAATTATTGGCTTTATTTCAAATACCATGATTCATATTAAAATGTAAACACAATAAATTTATATAAAAAATTAGTAGCTCACACACTATCCTTATAAAAGTTTCAGATGGTAAGCAACAGCTCCAAGTCATCTAAAAGGTTAATATAGACGCCGTAATCATAAAAAAAGCAGCTATGTCATGATGTAAAAAAAAATAATAACAGAACATAGATTCGACAAATTACGTATACATTTCAACAAACATTTATAAATTAGTTAAATTAGGTTTAAAAAAATTACTTCAGCACACCAACAAGAAATGGAAATGATGTACGTGCATACGAAATTTGAGGAGAGTAAAAAAGAAGTGGATGATGTACCACCTTCCATGACCCAATGTAATCAAACCCGAAAAGAGGTGCTGCGGAGCCCTGCAAGGACGAACAGCGCAAAATTTTCAAATTTTGGAAATTCAACTTTCAGGAAGCAAAACTCAACTAAAGGAAGAAATTTATTTTAAAAGCAATTTGTTAGGCACTAAAGCTACTATCGGTCCTCTGGTCACAAAAGAATTGAGAAAACCGATCTGTTCACCGGAAAGTTGCTGAGCTTCGGTTTTTGGTACCAAAGTCATCAAAAGTAATCTCCAGACAACACCAGCGTAAAGATGTTCTCGACTCGGCTTGGAAAAGCACAGACAAGATGTATTGGCTTCAGACAGGCCAATAAATAAATTAAAAAAAACTCTGTACTTCTAGAACAAAGAGGCTACTAGATCTAAGTAGAAATGAAATCGATTGATTATTTGATACTAACATGCCACTGCAAACCTAAAGTTTTTTGGAGTGGTGGTTGATGAAACCTGCCAATTGTTAGGACAGGCACCGGAGACCGCCCTACACTCTTTAGCGGATAATGACCAATAATACGCCACTAAAAAATAACCTACTGGGCTCAGACTGAATACAGAAACACGAGGAAACCTCTATCAAAGAATCGTAATTTTTGGATTTCATTATAAAAATCGGAAGGTTCGATGCAAGTGCAAAATTGGTTTTCATTGGTTTCCTTAGGGTAGGCAAAAAGGATCAATAGACCCACTTGCCGGACTTGTCTTCCCCATCACTACCAATACTAGAAACAATATCAAAAAAAAAAAAATGGACAACTTTGAATGTAATAATTTCAAAAATTATATTAGTTTCGAAAATGCTACTGGAGTAGGTTCCATTGCTTAGCCCCTTCCGTTGACCACTCATATAAATAGATAATTTTAATTTTTCAAACTGGTTGCACAGCCAAGCTCGTCGTTTTCAACAATTAACTTTATTTTTCTTTACATATTTTATAATTAAATTAATTTAAAAAAAAGTAAAATTATAAAAAATTGTAAAACATAGCAAACACTGCGATTTTTCTGGAATAACCTTTTTAAAAAAAGTTTATTATCTTTCTGGCTACGTCTAAAATTATTACGAGATAGTATGATTAGTTAAAATTGTTGGTTCTCAGTTTTTAGTTCGGTGAATTTAAGAATTGTCCGAGGTAACTACTATTTGCTACTTTATTATTATTAAGGTGAAAACAGCCAAATCTAATAAGGCTAGTAATTTTATAAAAAATTACCGCCAGATCCTTTCACTAAAAAAAAAAGTTAAATATTGTTGACATTTTTTGTCCATTAAGTCTGGACGAGACAAGAAGCATTGCCAGAAGACAGTGTTAAGGTAGAACTAAGAAAAGGCTGTTTATTAATCCCACTTCTCTTCCTCTCCTTCCTTAACGAGCTGGACGAATATTTAGAACCTAAGTCAATCATTGATAGAAAACAGATTAATGTGTTGATGCAGTGGTGAGGAGGGGAGGGGATAAGGAGATATATCCCCTCCTCCCCTCACCGAAATTTAAAAAAAAAATATGATTTTCATACCAATCAACATAAGTTTTATATTTTAAATAATAATTTTTGATCCAATTTTCACTCTTATCCTTAAAACTTACGCACAATTCGGCGATTACATACACTTAATTAATTATTTGTCTTTATCTTGTTAAATAACCCCCCGCGAAAACAAAATTTAAGTCCCCAACCGAAGAAAAGTTCCCACGTACGCGAAGCAATTCGTAGCAGCATTTTTACGTATACATTTCAGCAAATGTATTTCTAAAAACTACAGATAAATCCAATAAAACTAATATCACGCGGCGCAACTTTTTAATTATGCGCCAAATCGTTCAAGTATTTAAAAAAAAAAATTGTACACCCAAGTTTATATAAGTTTTTCCTCTATTTTATACATAAAATCACTATGATCTCTATAAAAATACAAAAAAAAAAAATCATTATGCACTCATTCATAAATCATTATGCAATCAAATTTATTTATTATTTATTTATTATTATCAATCAAAAATCATTATGCATGTATGTATTTTTATTAATCTGTAACCTATTACCAAATGAGTTATATTTGTAGCATGACCCTTACTTTTATAGCAGATTGTTACTCTAATAATATATATTATATGTATATTATTAAAGTAACAATTAAGTATAAAATCAGGGTCATTCAAAAATAATAAAGCAAATCATTCATTACCCTATTTGACAAAGAAGTTTTTAAAATTTTATTATTTAAACTGTAAGTTTAATGTTTAATGGATGTGGATTGTTTATTAAGTTTCTGAATATGTATAATTTACTTAGCATACACTTGTAAAATTTTGCTTCACGAAAAAGAAACCCGAAATGCGACATAACAAAATGACAGTTATGATATTTGATGACATGAGAGGATGAATGTGTTATGTAACAAATTTTCAGACATTGATTTTTTTCTGACGAATGAAGGTATTATGTGCTTATCTACGCCTTATAATATTAAGAACCCAAGATTATTGGTTGATCGCATGATTTCATAGTTGATTGGATAGAAGATGTCTTTAAAAAATTACATAGAAAAAAAGTTTATTGGTCCCTTTCTCAAAACTTTAAATTTTTAACATAACACCTTCATCGACATATCTCTTCATTTGGCAATTAACCAAGTATTAATAATTAAAAATAACTGATTTCACTAATTTAGAAAATACCAAGAAATGTTTATATTTTATGTTTCTGTTATTATGATATGGTTTATATTTTAAATTCATACTCAATTGCCAGTTTATTGGATATAATTTGTATTTTATGTTAATTTCAAAACGCTGAATACATAAATTCTAATGAGGAGAAAAATACTCTAATATGTTTTTAGATATAAGCAGTTGGTACCACGCTTTTCAAAATATACTTCATGTGATAAATTAAGAAATGAGATGCTGAGAAAGTATTGGAAAGCGATATCATCATTAACACATATCCTAAATTTTGGGGTGAAACCGTAGGAAAAATTCAATTATCGACAGTTAACAAACTTCCATTCATTTAATGTTTCCCTTTTAAAGCGCCACCTATTAACATTAGCTAATATAAAATGGCCAAGAATATTCTTTAATGCCAAATTAAAGCGCTGAAATTAGTTATTTTATAATCGGTACGTTATACTAATTGGGTTTTTCTTAATTAATGTAATTATAAGTCTCAGAAATTAATGAAGATTATAACCATTAGGGAATCAATAGGACATTAAAATTAGTTAGTTATAGCTAAAACTTTCAAGTTCCAACTCTTTGATATTTATTTTGATTTTTTTTTACATTGAAAAAATTAAATCTAAAAAAATAGCAGTTTTATAATGGTTATTTTTTTTTCTTCAAATTAATGCTTGATGGAAGTTATATTTCAATTTTTAAAACTCTTAGTTAAAAACTGTAATAAATGGCCTGCTCCATTTTGTTCTCAGAGACAAAATGAATTCTCAGAACAAAGCCAAAAACTTTTGTCCATCAATGGTTTTTAACATTTTCTTGTATGCAATTACCAGAGTTACGAAAACTTCTTTAAGCATCATTCTGGAGTAAAAGAGCTCATGGAACTCTTATATTAACCTTCTGATTAATATAGTTTTGGTCGTATATGACTTGCAAAATAGCTAATTTCGTCGCCACCAGCTTTAAGTAACGAATGTGATAAATCGTGTTATTCGAATTTCTTAGTTTTATTAATGTATCATACCAGCAGCAGTTTTGCAATATAAAATCTAATAATCACAAATTAAGGGCTCAGAGAAGTAAAAAGGACCAGAGATTATTAAAATTATTTGCAATAGTATAAATTAATAGATAAATTAATAAATATTAATTGATTAATAAATTAATTAATAGTTAAAACTACAGTATTTTTTTGGTCTTCTAAAAAACAGCCATATTCACATTTTTTACTTATACATATTTCATCGTGGTGGCGACAATATGTAAGTATTCATAATGTGTATAGGCCATGAAACAAAAACTTGCTCTACAGGACCTATAAAGTGGTACATAAAGGAAGTACAATCGAGTACATTTAGCAAGTCAAGCGGAAACCCAGAAGTAGCAGCAGCGAAGTTTCTTTTTTTAATTTAAGATCTGTAAGAATTATAACTGAAATATAATAGAAAATTAGAAATAAAATTGGATATAGCACTGGCGATATGTAATACCTACTGAATATATCAGTAATTTACACTAATACAATAATAATAATTTACAGTAATACTTAAATTATGTGACTAAGTACTATATCATATTTTAAGTGAAACTTAATGCCATCTTTAAAGACCCGGTTGTTAGAAATCTAAAAATAAATAAATTTCTTATGAAAGATCGGATTTGAGGAGAAAATAATTTTCCTATTTAGGCGAGTTAACCTTTTATCAGTATAAGATAAAACATGATGCTATTTTGTTAACAGGTAACAAAAAAATAAAAAAAAAACAACAATTGACAAGGATCTTTGTCGTCATTGCAATTTGCAGCACTGTTTTTTTTTTCAGCACTGTGTGTGTGTGTGTGTGTGTTCTGAAAATTACTGCGAAATGAGAATGTTTTTATATTATAATTCAATTTTCCACTTCTTTCAGTTGAAAGACAAATCCAGTTTTTATTGTGACAAAGCATTGATCAGTGAGGAGTCAATTATATAGTTCCTATAAAATGGTTCGTTTTAATTCATTAGCAATATTACTAAGGACACTTTTCTTCATACTCTAACAAAATAACTTTTATATTCTACCATAAACTAAGGCATTCTTTACAAATTAAATTAAATTAATCACAGATTTTCTACTTATACTTAAACACCGTTCTAGTTTTTCTTGTTTATACAGATCACATTTGGAAAAAAAATGTTTTTTTTTTTTTATATTAATATAAAGGAATATACATTAAAAAAAAAATCTAAAGAAGTGCTTCCATTTTAGTTTTATTGTATTGCACTTTTAGTTAAATCAAACATTAAAAAAATAAAATGGAAATCGCTGTAAATTTTAATAATTTACATATCTTAAAACAATCTCGCTTATAGGAATATAATTTTCTAGTAAAATTGTTGACTACTTTCTAATTTCCTGGCCTAGAAATATGTAAATTCAATTTTTATGAATCTAAAATATCTTGGAGATGCAATTAGAGATACAGCATCTTTGCATAATTTATTTAGATGAAAAAAAAAAACGATAACTATTTAGTTTACGACTTGAGTCTAGCGGTAATTTAGGGCGCCTTGGAAGTAAGGTAGAGTACTCAACTGCTTCTACAGAGGATTACATAATTTTTCCTTTTATCTAAAATGTTTTTTAATCGCTACTATCAAGGGTCTGATTTTTAAGGTCGCTGTAGATAAATTTTAAGAATAAATTATGAAGTACAAACCTTCTTTCTTTTATCAAGTTTTTATTCAACCAAAGACTAATATTTCGGTCATTTTCCCATGTCGTACGAATTTGGAGATTGCAATACCATAAAAAAAAAAGGAGAGTGTAAACATTATTTTTTTCCTTTAATCATTGTTGAAAACTACTTCCAATCAACAACTTAATTCAATAACTCAAATTATTGATATTTATGACGTTTCGGGGACAATCTCCCCATCTTCAGGCATTATATCTAAAATTTACATTAAAAAAAAAAATCATAAAATCTACGTTAGAGAAACAGCATAATGATTACAATTTTAATTACATGATTTGTTAACAACTTTAATTTATCTTTAAATATTCGAAATATCATAAAAGTTGGTGGTTAATAAATCCATGTTTAGGGTAAGTTAAAGTTACCCTAATATATAACAATAATAACAATAACAATAATAAAATATATAACAAATTATATATTTAAAATTGTAATAATCATGTTGTTAAGCTAATGTAGATATTATAATCCCAGCACATGAGAAGTAAGTTCCAAAATACAAGACCCTCATCCGCCCTGTTCTCACGTATGGAGCCAGAAACTTGGCCCACAACGAAAGCAGATGGGAATCGCTCTTTGAAAGGAGAATACTGAGGAGGAATTATGGCCGACGAAGACGCACCAACGCCCAGTGCTTCGGGCGAAGATTATGGAATTTACCGGACCTTCCATTATTTTTTAAATATGCTGATAAAAAATATAAGATATTGGATACTAAATCATTTTTTCTTTTACATTTTTTCATTCAAACCTGTGACTCATGAAAGCTAAGTCATTAAGTCTATATTTCATCATAATAAAAAAAATTAAAAAAAAAACAATAAAAAGAAAACAAGACAGCATTGTAAATTGCAAGGAATTTTAGAAAGATAGGAACAAATTACGCAATAATTTGAACACACAAATCTTTTAATTTTTTTTCTATTAGTTTATCCATCTTATTAATTGACCCAATGAAGTTTATAATGATCAGCTATTCGTAATTTCTGAAACAATTTTACTTAATTTAAGATCGATTAACCAAAGTATTAGCATTTATTTCTCCTTTTTACTTTCACTCACATTTATATGAAATGTATAATAAGGGAAAGGGAGGAGGGGAGTGGATTTTTGCGATCGTGAAAATTTCGATCTAAGTTTTCAATAGAAATACAAATTTTAAGGTACCTTGAGTCCAAATGACCAAGTCTAGGAAAATGCTGCGTGTGTGTTTGTGTATGTGGTAAGTCGATCTCAAAGTTACGGCAGCTTTTTCGCCAAAATCGACTCACCGGAAGTGCCACTTTATATAATCGACATTAAGCTTTTATAAAATTTTCTCAGGAAAAGCTTTTGATCAAACTCGTTAAACTAATGTACAATTAAATTCTCTTTAATATCAGCTAGGTCTTATCCTTATCCTATTGAAATAGTCTGGCAGGGCTTAAATGCCGAATTTTCAAAATGGCTTCCTCTTTAATACCTTTAATTATACCTATTTGAAATAATTATCCGTCATTTCTAGTTAGAAGTAATGAAAAATGGATACAAATAAATTATGAAATAATTCGGCAAGTAACTGAAAGAGAAATATTTCATGGGAACTGGATAGTAGAGCGGTGATTGAAAGTTGTGTGACGCGCACACCGCACCAGAATTTTTTAATTAAATTTTAGAATAGTGAAACCATGTATAATATAACAAGTAGCATTTTATAAAGTGATGAAAATTTTAAATAGTTCTTGATATAATTATCGTAATGTGATTTTAATTATTGCGAGTGATTTTGTGATTCTTTTAGAGTGGTGAGATATAAAATTTGTTATTTTCTTTACGATTAAAAAATTAAACAGGGAATAATCAAAATATTTTACGATAAGGGAGGAAAATGTTGTCACCAATCAGCTCATTAAATTAAATTAGTTTAAATTACACCGGACAAACGATCCAAAATTATCAACGTAATGTTGGCTATTAAAGAGGGAAGATTCTTAATCCACTGAATCTAAACACCTTAATGTTCAGGTACAAGTGTCGTAAAATTCACATTATCGCCTGATTTCCATTTTTGTAACTGGAGGCAGTATCAGTTGGAGCTGTGAAGTGGGTCCTTGTGTACAGAGCAAACCACTCAAGGGAATTAGAATTATTCTAGGGAAACTGGAAACTACTAGCCTGTGCTAAGGCGTATCGTGTGGTTAGGTACAAAGGGTATACAGATTGGTAATTATTATCACAGTTAATCATTATGATCAGGATTAAGCATAACATATTTGAGACTGAATTAAATTAAAATGCCATCGAGAATAGTTGTGCGAAATATTTTGAACCTTACAAGAGGCCTATATGTATGCGGTGAAGAACTAGGCCGATAACAAGGACATTATTAAAGGATGCCGTTGAGAATTTAATAGCGGCGCGGCTGACCCATATAACACCTTATCCATTAACAGGAGGAACTGGAGGCCGTGGAGAAGCGACACCTTCCCGTTCAGGATATTGGCTAAGGCTAATACCAGGCTAGAATAAAATAATTCAGAAATAAAAAGTCCATAATAATTTTTCTTTCAGGATGATGAGAGTATGGTTGGCCGTGGAAATATATGCAGGAAGGAGAAGCTTGGTTGGGAAACCTTTTTCATTATAACACTATGCCATGCTTTTTAATCCGGCACTCTTGATTTATTTTAATTTCATTACTATTTAATTAATCTTTTTTGACCTTAAAACCAGTTTGTTTACCAGTAAAATTAACCATTTTTTTTTTTAAGTCAATAGTTTTACCTATTAATCAAATGTTGTATTTAAATGTTAGTTTCCGCCAAACTAGTAAGCTAGCAATATTGTTTTAACGGCTATCCTCTGAAATGTATATACTTAGTTGGCGCTTGACTATACACCAATCTGGTATGTTTTTCTTGTTATTAATTATTTTTCTCCTTTCTCTCCATCTTCTATATTCGTTTCCATCCTAACTGTTTTATTATTATTGCCAACATACGATAATTAGTATGACAATTATATTACTCTATCGTGAAGCTTACATAACTTTATATCTTACTCTTTTATTTTACTTCGATATATTTTTTAACATAAAATATTCCATAATATTACCTCTTACACAGAAATGATAGCCTTTCCTTTTTAATCGTAATTTCCCCGAAAAAAATAGACTATTGCAATGGGCGGAAGGTCGGCGGTGAGCGGCGGGACTGCCTATCCATTTCATAACACCTAGAGCACCTTAAGGGAAGTTTTGGAGATGTTTGATATATATACAGCTACATTTGAACATTTTTAGCCGCCCCCTTTGAGTCAAATGAGCTGAAATTCGGTATGAAGGGTTTTCTATATCGGTCAGCTAAGAGGCAGTACTATATAATTAAGGTATGGGTAAATTTCGGTATGTTTGGGAATTGTCTTTTGTGGGTCAATTTTTTTCTTACTGTACCGTTTTTTTATTTTTTTTTTAAAAGTGGAAATACGACTTTAGTGACGGAGTTCTTCTACTCACGAACTTTTTCTTTTATCTTTTATTTTTTAACATTTATACTTTATATTGCAATTTTCATTATTTACATTGTCGATTTAATTGACTAACACCATTTTCATCATTTACATTAGTTATTTTATCACAATTATCTTGATATACTTTTCTTACACCTAAACCTTCATTTTAGTAGTTATTATAATTAGTAGTTTTCATTTATTTTATTATATTTTTTATATCATTCATTATCTTTCTGCCTATATTTTCGCAATATTTTAATTCTCTTTATTTGAATTATCAAATAACAATTTTTTCTTTATTTCTTAATATTTACATTAAGAATATACTTTTCTTCGTACTTTATTTTTTTTTCATTCTACTGTCTTATATTTCTGTTTCATAATGCTCTTAGTACTGTCACAATTGTTACCTCTGTTGTTATCTCGTTATCTTGCAACATTTTCGTCAAAATCGACTCAACGGAAGTACCACTTTATATAAACGATTTTATACTTTTTTACAATTTTCTCGAAGTCGGCTCTAGCGATTTTGATGAGAATTGCCTAAATTATTCCTTATAAAGGCTATTAACTGTTCATATATGTAGTACATCACTGAGGAAATGCAGGAAAAAAATTATGATGAAAAGAACATTTTATTTACGCATAACTTAAAAAGTATCCATTTTATGGTAAATTATTTAGAGAATTGTATGAAAGGTAATTAAAAAAGAAACAGCGCATCGGACTAACCGGAAGTAATTAATTTTCAACAATACGCTCTTTAATATTGTAATGTAAGAATACACAATTATAAATTAACTTAATAATTTTTACTTTTATATCATTTAATGGAGACAAAATGTTTTCATGGAAACTAAACCGAAACTTTTAAAATATATTTTCAACATGACAAACATATAGTAGAAAGGCAGTGTACACTGCCTACAGTGTACAGAATTGTTGTTCTAAAACTGTTAAAAAACTGTTTTATTGTAGTTACGTGGGAGATGTGAAGAAGTCTTTAAAATTATATTAAAAAGATAATTATTATGGGACGGTAAGGGAAAATTGTGTGATGCGCGCACTGCACCAGATTTTTTTTATTAGTACTGATTATGGCCTAAAACTTAGGCCGAAACGTCGGTATGTAATAAAACAAGTTGTATCTTATTTGTGTGTTTCTTCAATAACTGCACACCCAACCAAGCTTCTGCATTTTGCGAGACTTGGTTATTTGGACTCAGGAGACCTTAAAAAATGCATTTCCATTGAAAACTCGAATTCGAAAATGTTCACGACCCCAGTAACTTTTATTATATAATTCATATAAAGGGTAAGAAGATGTAAAAAGAAGTGAATTGAAAAATTAAGGCCGTAATGAGCTCAGCGATACTCATATTTTTCTAACTTCATAACGTTTCGGCTAATAGTTTTTTTCTGCATCATACCCTCCAATCATTCCCCATAAGCTCTGACCAAACCTCTTTCTCTTACAAAGTTCAAGACAAATGTTTGTATCAAAAGGGAACAAATACATTCTTTAAAACGGCACGCCGACAAATTGCAGTCTAGCGTTTGCATTTTAAACTAGAATTTTCTCATAATTTCTACTGGATGGTAAAAATGGCACCACTACATCATTGGCTTGCCTTAGTGACGAGCCTATAGAGTACGCCCTCTTCCATCTTTGACTCTCCTGCTATCAGATAACCCCCTCTGTAATCTTTGGGTTTGGGTGAGGAGGATGTTGACTTCCATGTGTGATATATTTATTAACTACAAATGTGACTGACTGTAGATGGTCTTGCTATCTTTACTCATATTTTTTTTTTCTTTGAGACATAATTTGTTTCTTATTCTTAAGTGAAAAATAAATATCACATATTTGCTCAGTTTTCTCCCAATACGATTGTGGATTTTTCTTATTGTAAGATAAATGTCTTATCATATATTTTTTTTTAAATGAATACATTTTAATTTATTTTTATCCCATTGTTCCACAGGTAGGAATATCTTTTTGTTATCATAAAGGAGCAAATACATGTGTTGTGATAAAAAAGGCGAATATCCAAAATAAATATGGCGGTGTCTCATAAAGTTTTCATAAAGAAAAAAAAATTATTCCTAGTTGTTATTTTTATATATATTACATTCAATACTATATCCAGAAAACGCTGATAATTATTTCACTTTCACCGTGCTGAAAAATTTTCAAATCGGATATGTGGCGTTTTGAAAGAAAGTTCCTTGCAAGTTCCAGCAAGTATTATCCTTTTAAGGTAGAAAACCATTGACGAAATAAAAAATAAAATAAAATATAGTTCTTAAGGATTTTTTGATGAGTAAAATGTTTAAAAATAATAAAATTCTTTCCTTAACTCAATGACTAATTCCTGTAACTCTTTAATCGCCACAACATATCAATGTCTAATTGATATTTATACTTTATTAATACTACAAAAGCATCAATATCTAATTACTAATATGTTATTATATAACCGTTATTTCCACTTATGAACTGTAAAATTCTATTTAAGTTGAAAAATGATCGCTACAACAGCAGACTCTTTCCCTTCTTAGTCAGAAGCAATATAGGAATAAGAAAGAGTTAGACAGTATAAAGAATGTATAAAGTAATTGTTAATCTTGACAATTATTTTAGCAGGTGGATGGGCTGTTATACACCAATTGTTGTTTTTTAAATTTATTTCGATTAAATTGCGAATATCCACTGTTAACTTAGCAATATGCAACGTGAATATATTTTTTTCCAATCTAGTTTCATCAAGAATCTATTTTGTATCAAAAGAAGAAGACCCACATTGTAGGTCTACATCAGGGCTAAAAATAAAGATACAAATGAGTAATATAGGAGTATAAAAACATATATAAAAAACAAACCTATAATTGAACAAATAGAAAATAGACGTAATAAGTAAGTTAAAGATGAACGATATTTAAAAAAAAAAACCTCTATTGTCTTTTTAAAGGCATAGTTACATTTATATCCTAATGAGCCTTGGAAGATTTCTAATTAATACCTGATTCGAATGAATTGGGCGTTGTATAACAAACAATGTAATTGCAATAAACTTCTAAATTATTTTAATTTTTAAATTAAAAAACAAGTTATTTCTGTGAATAATAACACGCCACTTTTTTTAATAAGATTGCTTTCACTTGATTTTAAACTTTCATTATGGCTTTGAATCAATCCAAGAGGGTTCTAAGGAAATTTCACCGAATAACTAGAAATTAAATTATACCCCATAGCAATTTTTCAATTATACGTTTATCACGTACTCGAGTATAAGTTGCCGACTAACGTTAATTCGAAATCTTCACCAATTTTTTACCATTCTATTCTAACATAATTATGTTTCAGTGTAACAACTAAAAGAAAAATCCAAAAATTAGAACATTTGCACGGAATAAGGAGAAAATATATGACAAATTTTAAGATTAAGTTTTAATAAAAAAAGTAAAATAATGTTTCATATGAGAATCTAGTCTAATTAGGAAATTAGCTGTTTACTCTATGATAGGTTTTTCAAATAGTTCCGTATGATTATAGAATGGAATCCCCTGATTCATTTTAGATAAGAAATATAAAAAAATAAAGTTAAGATAATTCGTTTTTCAAGTACACTCGGGATAAGAGTTATTTTTATAATCACAACATTTCGATAGTGAAGTTTCTAAAATGTAGAATAAATATATTTTCATTATTTTTCAAATAATTAATGAAAGCATAATCACATTTCCCATCGATTAAAACTTTTTTTAGTTGTAAATAGCTGTTTCGTTAATATTTACTGAACGATGAGACAACCAAAAAGATGCAGTTTATCAACAATACTAAATCGAATAAAACTGCAAAAGACATTTGAAGAGATGAGTATATGAAGGTGATTTATAGGAAATTCATGATAATTCATTTTTTCTTAAGAATAAAGGTGTTTTATGCTTGCCACTGCTTTTTTTTGGTTAGATCCTGTCTTTAAAAAATTACATAAAAAAAAAAATTAATTATCATTTTCTAAAACCTACTAACAACTATGAAATGGACATTTTTTTTTTTTTTTTACAGAACGTTTAAAGCAGATTTCAAATTTTATTATTTTTATTTATTCCAAGATTGAGATATCAAGGTGAAAATCAATTGAATCGGTCATTTGGAAAAGGGCACATGCCCACGATTTACTTTTGTGGACATGTGCCCTTTTCCAAATGATTGATTCAATTGCTTTTATAACACCTAGGTAGAACACCAGTTTATTTACCATCATTTTGGAGACCAACAAAAACCTGATGAGTCCAATCCACACTGTGAATGATATCGTATGACAAGGTACCCTGTAAGACATTTATGCTGGATTTTTCTTATTTATTCACTACAAAAAAATGAGTGAGCAGAAGAGCTCACTTACAACCAAGTTGAGGAATGGAGGAGCGGTGAGAAGACAAGACAGAAATTAAGTTTCCTTTTTTTTTTCATCATAATTTAAGGCCAAATGTGTCCAATTTTATTTAAGTTCAACTTTTTTTATTTATCAGTTAAGGTCTAATTTGTTTTTCAAATATACCTGTCATACAGTCCACTAACATTATTTCTACCAGCCCAAATTCAACTTATGGATCTATGGGTAATATTTGATCCCAGTTAAATTATCGATATCACCAAAATCCATAATCGTTAAAAAACATACCAACTATTAAAAAAAAAAAAGGATGAAAACGAAAGTAATGAGGAATTCATAGGTAAATTCTATTTTTAACTTTCTCTCTTAGTGTAATTTCTATCATGACAAGAAATTTAAAAAATACTTCGAAATCATTAAATTCGTTCTTCCTTTTTCAGTTAAATTTAATTCTTTTTATATATGTTTTTTCGCTTTGATCGGAGGAAGCGAATCGAAATGATATTAGACATATTCTTCACCGCTGACTAAAAGAAGCATTTACAACCCAGCTATTCCTCATTTCTCGGCAGAACGATGCAAACAAGAGAGAAATAAACACGGTATATATAATCTGTCAATTTCTAAAAAAAAATTAGATAATTTTAACTCATCCAACTATTTTCCCTGTCTGATTTTCCTATTAAGGGGAACAATATAAAAACGAAAATAAACTAAATGAACCCGGATTTACAAATAGGCGAAGCAGGGGAGCGAAGTATATTGAAATGCCTCCAGCTCTTCCTAGCAAGAATAGCAACTGATTACGTAGGGCAAAGAAGTTTGCTTGGATAATATAATTTTGTTTATACGATGGATTTGCAAAGTTTGTGACTATTCCAAGAATGCCAATGATCACAACACAGCAAATATACAAATTAAGGATGGAAATTAACACGGAAATGTTTCAGGACTGGAAGACCCCTAATTTATATTTATAAATCAATGATCTACCTTAAATTAAAGTTGAGGCGAGGTGGCCGGGCAAGCTGAGGTAGCAGCACCTCAGCTAGGGATGATGAAAAATATCGATATATTTTTTTCTCGATATATCGATGTTTAAATTTGAGTGTCGAAAACCGATATTTTTTCAAAAAAAATAAAAAGGAGAAACAAATATAAAATAAAAAAAAATCTACAAGGACGGCGGGTCCGACAAGCAAAGAACCATAAAAACTTGTAGTGTGGTGTGTTCGTGTTACTCTCAATAGCGGCTTCCAGGGATGGGATATCGAAAGAAAGATATCGATATTGGTTAAAAATAGTGATATCTTGATTATATCGGCACAGAGTTATCGATATTATAAAAACAATATCTGAATTATATCGGCACAAAAATATCGATATATGTGTACCTGCTTAAAAGATTTAAAATATCAATATATATTTTTTCGATCTATCGAGCGACTATTTCGATATATTCAAAAACTATCGGTACGATATATGGCGATACTTCGCATCTCTACCTTTTGAGTTAAGAAATTGAGATTTTATTGATATAATGTTGTGTTTGAATATAAAAAAAAATATTGTTGTGTCAAGATTCGCAACTGTTAAGTGAAAAGTTCAAATCCTAAAAATTTGGAGAAAATTACAATATTTTATGATATAGTTGGAAAAATTAAAATATTAAATATAGTTGAGAAATTCTAGATTTTGTTCTATCCAAAAAATTGTAACAACATCCCTTCCTAACCTTCAATTCAATGTAAACTCTTTTCCCCTTCTTTTGAAGGTAAAGAATAACGATATTTTGTTGATGTATCGAATTGCCACTATGATATAGTTGAAAAACTATCGATATGATATATATTTATGTTTTAAAGAAAGAAGGAAAACCATTTTTTATTTTATATTTAGAGCTAGTTTTTCTATATTTTTTAACCATAAGCTAATGGAATGTGCTGGGCTGAATTAGTTGCTGCTAATGAATGCTTTTAAGACACTTGAAGCATCGAGTTTTAAAAATATATAGAATTATGCTGATTCTTCAAACAACTGTAAAACATTTGGCTCCATTGCGCAAATCGACCGTTAATTTTTGTGACTGTTGTAAAGGTTTTTACCTTTTAAAACAGTTTTCAGATCTTGCCCCAACCTGCCCCAATGCTTGTAATTGAGGATTTAACAGGCGCAAACGTTGAACTTAAGGGTGTATATAAGCATGTTTTAGGCTTTAATTTTTTTTCTTAGCGTATTCTGGTTTCCATTAACCCATTTTATTACAAAGTACCGCATATTGCATCATATTGAACAAATTACTGACATATAATTAACAAAGCAATTAACAAAGAGTATAGTTTTAAACAATCAACAAAAGTATTGAAAAAACATATTTTTTATAATTATAAAGTTGTAAAATAATGATAATAATCTATCGTTTTTAACAGGGTAAAAAAGAAAGCAATTTCTGAACAATGTAATGTTTACAATAATATATTATTAATAAACCGAATATTTTTACAATCTGTATTTTACATGAAATAATTGTTAAAACAGAAATTGCTTAATTAGAGAAATATTGTTGAAAGAAAAATATCTTGTTAGTGGAATGTTAATATTAAATATACCAATCTGAGAATAGAACTGGTTACCGTATTTCAAAACCTTGGTAATAACAGAATTCAATACATATTATAATTTTGATAGTCAACGAAAAAGTTAAATTTTTTTCTCTCTCTTAAATTTTTTAATTTGAACCTGTCAACAGTAATTCGACAATCAGCGAATGAGCTAATAATATAACGAACAATAACATGTGAGTACCCGACAGTACCTCTTTCTAGAAAAATATATAAAGTAGGTTTAACGTAGTAGTTATGTTGAACTTCACTGGTGACGATAGATCTATTCCAGTTTATCTAATTTCTGATCGATAATATAAGAGATATATTAAATAATTCTTTAGTCAATTTCGATCCCAACATGTCAAGTTTGCGATCTCAGTATAATTTTGGTTAATAGTCAAATCAAAAGGAAAACTAGAAGTTTGCTTTCGTGCTTTCAGAAAGTGAATTTGAGAGTAAAGTTGAAAATTGATTTTAAGAAATTGCTTAAAAAAAGAAAGTAAATAATTATTTCTTCCAAATCGTAATTGCTTTATACTAGAAGGTTATAGTGCTGCAGCTTGCTATTGTACCTAAATATATTTCATTATATATACTTCATCTGTACAAACATAACTTTTTAACAAAAGTTTTAGAGCGTGTAGAATTAATTGAATTCATCATTTAAAAATAAATGACAAACTTTGAGCCGTCCATTGAATTTTTCATGTAAGTTAGATGCATTGTCCTCGGAAGATATTTAGAAAATGAGGATAAAAGACAGAGTCCATATCTCACCTTCCAATAAGTATTTTTTATTTTAAAAGGTAAAAGAGTGTTGCATTTGCTTTCGAAACTAATAAAATTCATAATTCACATAGCACACACCTATCAAAATAAATTAAATAACTTTTTTTTTATATTCATAAAAGCAAAAACGGCAAAAAATTACTAAGATGTACCAAAATAAATTAAACTAACAGATAATAATTAAAATCTTATTTTTTTAAAACGATTAATAGGAGCTGGCGGAAGCTGCTGGGAGGCCAGGATATGTATGGGTTGCCACGCCGATTGATTGGTTGATTGATTTGCTTTTTTTTAAATAATTATTTTATTCAATTTATGAATAAGAATAAAAAAAATGTAATATAATGTTATAATAATAATAAATGTCAATCCATACAAAACGGTATAAAATACATACATATTGTAATACAGAGCGAAAATAACCGAGGTGGTTGAATAGCCCAAACATTTTAAATAACTAAATGAAAATAATTACACAAAACAAGTAAAGAAAAACACTATAATGAAAAATATAAATCAGTTGTTTTTTAGGATAAATTTAAATTTCTATTTTTTTTTTTTTTGGCAAGACGAGGATTTTGAGGATTTTCATATTCATGTTTTATTAAAAATTGCATTGCCTATCACTGAATGAATTTGTAAAAAAATGGAGAATTTTAATCGTTACAAAAAAAGTCTAGTATAATTTTCAACCAATTGAAACCTAAAAAAATTGAAGGATTTCTGTAATTTGAATCAGACCCTGAGCACGAATTAAGTTGAATGTTTAGGGAAACAAGTTATGAAACGTCTCGCAAAAAGAACAAGTTAAATATGAATGTTTTTTTAATAATACATTGGCGAGAAATAACTATAAAACAACAAAAATGATATAATTCATCAACATCACTATCGCAAATGTATCTTAAGACATATAGTGATTTTTTTCAAGTTTTTATTATAAAAATATTGTACTCATCTGTTAATATCTCATTCAAATAAATTTCTCTAGAAACTGCGTTCTACCTTGAAGTACTAAATGCCTCGAAAATTTCTTTGAAAGCACTTCTGGAGTTTAGCAGAACGACATGTCCTAAGAAATTGGAGACTACAAGAACGAAAAAATTATATTTTTTCGAAATCAGTTATCTGAACGGAGAGGACCAAAAAAGTGGTTAAATTTAGTGAAATTACACACACAGACATTCACACAAATAAATAAATACTTATCCGATTACGTAAGACACTTCTCTGCCTCAGATAATTAAAGGTTTAAAATTATTATGAAATAATAAAAAAAAGAAAAACCTATCATCCGTATCTGGCCCATCATAAATTAAACATAATCGAATAATTTAGAATTTTTAAAATATTGTAAAAACAAAACAATTATAGCATACATCTATTTACTTAAAAAACTTAAAAGCCAGAATAGAAAATATATTGCTAAAACGATTTAGGGAGTTCCAATGGAGGTAGTGAGTGCTTGGTGTCATTAAGCAATTCAAATTTTGTTTCCAACTATATGTATTTAATTTTTTTTTCGAAGTTAATACATATACTCCTATGCATAACTGAAGTTGTCATCATGATCTAAGTTACCGAGCTGACACACAAATAGCGTACAAAGCATTTCAGACTACGGCACCGCCCTGCGTGTACACAGTTAATCAAACTCATTTACGAACTTAGCCCTATTTGGAGGGAAGTTTGATTGCTTCGTATGCGTACCTATCCTATTTGTTAACAGATTTTTTTTATTGTTAATTTGATAACAAATTCCAATTGAATTGTAAAGTAAAATAAATTTCGGCCGATCTTGAAAGCTAATAGATAGAAACATAATTTATAGAATTTTCAATCATACATTTTGAGATATAACAGACTACTGCACTTACCGTATTTAGTTAGTTCTTTCGATTTTAGAATTTTTTTTTTTTAGTTTAAAGTAATCCTCTTTAAGAGGATAGTAACATTAATTATTTCATTTTATAAAAATTAATTATTTAAGTTTTATTATTCATATGAATCATTAGTACTTGAAAATGATTGTCTTGGCAGTCTGAAACGTTCTTGCTTAGAAATGAAGATAAATTGTGGAAAGTAAATTTAATTAATCCTAAAGCAATCATTAAAAGCACATAATACATGTTTAGTTTGTTTGAAACAGTCAAATTATTTTAACTAAAAAATGGAATAATAAAAAAATTAAAATATTCCAATGTAATTCAAGACTGTACTTAAAAAAAATAAAATATATATTTTTCGATATTTTATGGCGTCAGCATCTAAAAACAGACACCATTTTTTTGTTATAAAAAAACAAACAGCAAATTTTGCTGCAGCAATTAATAGAAGAAAACAACTTTAATAGATTCAGAACAAAGTGATGGAAGGCGTTAGTTAATGTTTGGAGGAAAATTATTTTCAACAATGACTTACCGAATTAGGAGGAGTTATTGTATAATATGTACTAAATAGCGATATGCATTTTTTAATTTTTATTTCTTTTCATTTTTTTTTTTTTGGGGAGGTTGGGGGATGATGAGGTGCATAAAGGGTTGTTATGAGATGTTGACCTGCTATTTTGCGTTCCCTGAGCCTTCGCCAGAACTGTTCCGCCTTCCTGACAGGCCATCCTGACTCGACTTTGGCCGAAAAGCTGCGGAAGAAGCGGTACTCCTTAGGCGAGTCCCCCATCTCGGGGCCAGCACACGGCCACTACTGGAGTCTACTCCAGTCTCCCTCCGCCTCCTTCGGAAGGGCATGCGCCGCCACGCCGCTCTTCTTTTACTTCCGCTGGAGGCAGTGCTTCCGGACGCTGGTCACCGCGAACATGAGAATGCGTAATGTCGATAGGATGCAACTGTATTCACGTACTATAATTCATACATAGTTCAATAATTAAAAAAAATAGAAAAAATATAATACAAGCTTAAGAAAACGGTGAAGTAATAGGAACAGTATTTAAAAATAAATAAATAATAATAACACTATTTTCTGGAGAAGAACCCAAATTAAAACAAATGCCTATTGGTAGTAACATTATTGGTCCTACCATATCCAAATTTTTTTTTTAATCTATCTCTAAAACGTTAAAAGCTGTGTTAATACATTAATATCTACGTTTTACTTTTGTTGTGAGCTCCTCGCAATTAGAGTTCTGAATAGAAAACGGGAACGTTCCTTTAAATTTATATTATAAAAAACATTTTAAAAAGACCCATGGGTATATAAAAAACCAAAGTCCAATACATGAAGGTATTGGTTTCAGCAATTAGTAAGGAAGCATTGATTCTTGGCCAACGGTTGTGCGAGGTGGTTTTACCAGGATCATGTAAGCAAAATCTAAATTTAATATGTTCAATTATCACAGTTTAAAGTTAATAACAAGGTGTAGAAAGACCGCTATTGTGACACACAATGAAATTGAACTTTGTTAGACCCCAGACCAAACATTTTATTTACACTTATATACAATTATTTTCTGTTGTGTATTATTAATTTCTACAATAAATAAAGTATTGTAATATCGCACTAATGGGAATTTAATGGTTTTCAAAATAAGTTGAAATTCATGTTGAATATGATTTGATTAATATTTCTGGCCGTATAAATTTTGTTTTCATTGATGGATATGATCATTTGTATTTTGTATGATTGCAGGTATAACATCTGACTCATTCATTAAGCACTTTTTTAAAATTAGTTAATTAGTTAATTTAAAATGCATCGAAAATACAGTACATTTAAAATACATTTAAAAAACAGTACGAATTATAGAATTAAATGAGTACATAGTACTTGATTACAGGATTTATAGCATGAATTAGGAGGAAAGCTTAAGGAGGAAAACAGTAGTCAGAAAAATTAACGTTTTCAATTCTTTTTCATGATCCTCACTGATACATTGTTTGTTATTTATGTTTAATACACATTTCACAGTTATCGATATATTAAGTATATATAATATATATATATATATATATATATATATATATATATATATATATATATATATAATAGCTGATATATGAGCAAGATTGATGTTAGATATCTTGTTATCCTCGATAACTACGGAGGTTCCATGACACCTTGGCTATTTAGAGCGCCGGTTTTAATTTAGAAAAGTCATGGTTTGATTTCGTTGGATCACACGAGAGGAACAGAAAAGCTCTATACTCGCCGGTTTACAAACAGTTGCCTTGTGCTGTTAGCGGTAAACAAGAATCAACCAAACTCTACTGTAATAAAATCCAAATTGAGAACGACACAAGGCAACAACAAATCGTAACCAACAGGAATAAATAGTTCATCGCTGATTTTATGAAAATATTCTACGATCGATTTCGACCATTCGAATTAAAATTGAAGATTATAAATCTGCAACAAAAAATTACAACAAAAACCTTTACTATTCTTATATAAAAAAACATTAACAAAAATATATTAACTATTCTTTTATTCCTAAGCATAAATCATTTATTATTTAAAGTTACTATGTGCTTTTTAGTTAGTTTTTTTGTTTTCGCTTTTCAGTTCCTCAATAACCTATTAACAGTAGTCAGTTGAAGTATTTTAGCATCTTCTGCTAAAGTTACATAATGATTTATTTCGCCAACAATTTTTAAGAGTTAGAACGTGTTGATCGACTTTCTTCAATCAAAATAAAATATTTGTTTTCACTAAATCATTTTTTTTTTAAATTATTCATTTGGTTACAGTTTTAGGCGCCGTATACGACAACATATGTTAGAGACATCTATTGTTTGTTAGAGGAGTCTATAGAAATTATTTTCCTTGAGGAACTGAAAAAACATAGTTCCAACTTTCAGGTTGCAAAGCTGTGCGATAGTCCTCGAGATCCAGCGATGTTCTTGAAGGAGAAAAGCGCGAACAATGTACAAGAATGCTAGCAAACCGCCGCAGCTGAGACATCTCGGTGGATACCCTTCGAGAAGGTGCCCATGAGTCAGTCTGGTGTATCCGATGCGGGTAATAATGGTTTGTGGCATCCCTACTATTTGTGGCAATGGTCGAGAGTCTTAGTAGATCTGCTACAACTTGTTATTGCTAGGAACCCTAGACCAGGCTTCTTTTCAAAGGTTCAAAACTTATAAAAATCTTGCAACACCGTGTTGATATTTGGTGCAGGAAGTAAGGTACTTGCTTCTTTGGCGCTTGCGTCAGCCAGTTCGTTACCTGTTATACCTAACATGGCTCGGGACCGAAGAGAACTTTATTAGTTTGTCTGTTTTGTTAATTAGTATTTTAATGCAGAATACTAAGGTGTTACTGAAAAATTGAAAATTTTGAATTGCCTTAAGGACTGAATATGAATGACTGCAAATTAAGATTTGCCTATTGTTTATTTCACTAATTAGGAGTACAGAAAAATAAACGGCAAAGAGCTCGGAGGAGAGTACGGAGTAGATGGGAGGAAGACTACCGGATAATCTTCGTAGGTAGCACTACGGAACAGTCAATATGATCTTGTTGTTTTGACCCGTCCGTGTAAATACAGGAGTAGTCTTGATAACTAGAAAGGAGAGTTAAAAACCTTTGTTTTAATAATTCTGGAGGACTTGTCGATTTAGAAAAGAATTTTAGGGAGAAATCATAGGTTGCTTTATTACTTATCCAAGGAGGTAGTGGGTTGTAAGAAGATATGTAAAGATTTGGTAGTGAATATGTGTCGGATAGTGGAGGATGGCTTGAGATGCGAGTAGGTAATTGATAGTATGATAAAAAAAAAGAAGCGGTGATACAAAAGCGTTCGTCTATAAATACATTTAACTATAAATATAAAAAAACAAAAAAAAAAAACCACTGACCTGTTAAATGCTTATCCGACCATGATCTCATCTGCTTACATCCGGACTGAAAAAATAACATATTTTAATTGTACAAATAAAACTAAATTAAAACTTTAACAATAATTTCTCGTATTTTTTGGAACATAAAGTTGCAAGTTTTAGAGAGATGTTATGTTTTATAAAGAGTGTAATATGTACAGAGTTAACTATTTTATTAAATAGTCCTGCTATTTAATTAATTTCAACATTTTCATTAACTGTTTGATATATTTGTTTCATACATATATTTTTTTTGTGGGGCTTATAATAAGAATCATCCAAAAATATTGTATTCATAATAATTGTTGGCTTCTATTTGGAGTTTTTCAATCAAGTAAAATAAACATTAATGAAAATTGCATAAGACAGGAAACATTTTCCAATTTTTTTTATAATTATAAAATAGTGCGTGTTTCTTCAATCTATAATTCTTTTATGCTATTTGCTACAAAAATAAAACTATTCATAATGACCAAAAGTTGCTGATTCGGCAAGAGAAACAGACACAAAAAGGATATAAACTCCGTACCCACTTAAGCCCGAAAGATTTCTTCGTTTGATTTTATCTATTCCTGATAACTCCCCTACTCCCCTCACCCCTTCCGCTCTACAGGCATCTGTGAAGAAAATTGCCTCCGTATTTTCTGACATAAAATCTTCACAGTAGTGCCATTAATGGTTGATTTCTTCACAAGCCATGCAAGTAATGTCTATTTGTTACAATTTTAAATCATTTTCTTCTTCTTGTTCTCAACTCATCCGCTATACCGCACACAATGTGAAGACTCCGGTCCAAGCGTCCCTTCTCAGCACCAGCTCGCTCAAATCTCTTATTCACATCTTTTGTCAAAGAATTCTTTATTGCCTTAATCCAAGTATCTTGTCGCGCGTTCTTGTGGCACATCCAAACTACCACTACAGATTTTCCCTATTAAATTCTTTAGTTTATCCACATTCAGGTTGTTTCTTATCCGTAGTGTTCCTAATCGTAGGGTTTAGAAGCCAATCTGAATCAATAAATATAGCCATATTATTGTTAAAAATGGCATGTATTCTAACTGCTTCCTTATCATATTATTCAAACTTTCAACTGACAAAACGCTAAGCTCACTATTATTCTTTTCTAACTATATGAAATAACTGCACCTGTACAGACCACAGAGTAAATGAGCCGATTGTTCAAAAGTCACTTATCGTAAGACAATTTGAAACCTGTTAATTACCAACTTAATAATAATTAATAACCTGATTCTGCTACAGAATTAGTAACTTTAATATCAGCGTGTCCTGTTCACCAGTCGAAAATGATACTTTTTCTGATAGTGCTCCTAAAAATCGACCAAGAAATGAACGTCTGATTCATTTATATACATCCTACCGTCTTTCGTTACTTTTCAATAAAAAAACATGTAATTATCTCATTTTTACCGTTTATTGACACACTTATAGGCTTCCAAACACTCCAATTCGGTCTTTTGTTATGCCAACTTTTCTTAAATGACGCGTCTTAAATTTATAAAATAAATTTGAATTTTAACAAATGTTTATCTTCAGTCATCTATATATGATATTGATGACTCAAATCAAGTAGGCAGTTATCGAAGATTCTTAACAATAATCTAGAGAAAAATAGTGCGTAGCAATGTAGAATCGCAAGATAAATTATTATCTTAGCATGTTGACAATGATTTAACATATGTTAAAATTTTGTAAATTGTACATCATAATATCAATGTGACTTGAAGTGTTAATACATATCTTACTAACCTTTGACTACACTTTAATGTATCCAAAACACAAAGTGCTAATGAGGCTTGATACAAATACGATACGGTCGAATAAATGCAGAGTTTAAACAATTTACTTGACGATTGGATCGATGTCTTGAGTTTGTGGACCGGTATTAAGAGAACGAATAAGGTAACATTTAGCAGGTAAGAGAAGTGAAGAGTAGCCAAAGAAAAGTAATTAGTGAGCTGTTATCCTCTTAAGGATACTCTGTCCACCGTAAGGGGAGACTTAGTTCTATAAAGGAAAGATGTGATACATTTTATCAACACCAATCCGTTCTCTTTATTCTCAAGAGAAAATTTACAATAGCATCCATAATAATAATACTATTTTTCCTGATAAAAAAAATATAATAACTTAGACATTAGACGGGTCTTATGCTCAAAAAGGACCAATTTATATTTCATGATTAAACATGAAACTAGCGGGTCAATGAGGAAGGAACGTTATAATGTTTTTGTTTTTTTTATCTGATATTAATTTTAGTAATATCATTAAAAGAATCCATTAAATCTGGGTCAGTTATAGTTTCTGGTTGTTGGAGGAGTTACAGTAGAATACCGAAGCTTGAAGGATATAATTCCAAACATCTGTCAATCATGAAGCGACTTACGTAGACCCATCCACCAGAGAATATAGAAGGAACCAGGCCGCTTGCAAAAAGAAGAAACGGTACTTGTGGGTTAGCTAGACGCCATTGTGAAACACTGTTTCATCTTCGGATGCTTTTCAGTTGAGGTCGTGGTCTTACCGTAATTATCTCTTATGATTCTTACCTGACAGCCATTCCAAGTTGATTTCCGGTGATCTGGGGAAGTTGTGGTAATAATTTAAAACAGTAATAATTATAATTATGGTATGGGCCCGACCTCAACTGAAAAGGAACTTTTGGGGGTTTGTATCTCCTGAGCGTGCGTAGCGAGCGGAAGTCGACAGCTGTGATCTAATTTAAGTAGTAATAATTGAAATTACGGGTCTTGTTTCCAATACCTCCGCCAGTGATTTTATGATATTAATTAACGGTTGCTATATACTTTTATTTTCCTGGATACACAAATGAAACACATGCTTAATGGTATCACTACTATATATTATTACGGTAGTATAGATCCCTTTTACGGCTCTCAGGAGTGATGGATTTTGACGAATGAGGTATCAAAAGAAAGGGAATTTCATTCTTACTAGGGCTTAAATAAAAGTGATGAAAAACTGGGAGGTTTCAAAGATTCGACGACTGAGAGTCGGCGGATCGAGACGGGTTAAATTGGATTTTAATGATTTTGACGCGGGCATCAAGACTCCTATGGAGCGTAATGGTCCAGCTTTTTAAAGCTTAAAAACCTTCCGTTTTCGAGATAACGCACGATATAGGTCCGCGCAGCCTCATGCCATCTTGCGTACGTGCCGTTGTCATGGCAACTTAATATCAATTTGAGTCTGTTTACAAACTTTTAATGAGTGGGATATTATATATTGTTTCCCATGTCCAACCTTAACTGTTAAATATGAATACTACACATAGAAAACGGTGTAGCTGAATCTTATCGCCTTACTGTTAAATTTAAGAGATGTTTTCCAGTGGGGTAAGCTAATTATTAATGAATTATGAACACAGTCATTAAAAACTATGTAGCTTTACCTCGTGTGTGCTAAATAAACTTTTTTAGTAATATTATATTGTTTACACGAATAAATATGTTTCCCTAATACCGCTTATACTTCTAATGTATTAGAGATTAGAAGGATTGACATTTAATGCGAGAGTTCTCGCTCGGGTATACTAGTCACTACTATATATTATTACGGTAGTATAGATCCCTTTTCCGGCTCTCAGGAACGATGAATTTTGATGAATGAGGTATCAAAAGAAAGGGAATTTCATGGAGAAGTGACGAATCCTAATTTCCATCCTCAAATTCTTACTAGGGCTTAAATAAAAGTGATGAAAAAACTGGGAGGTTTCAAAGATTTGACGACTGAGAGTGGGCGGGGCGGATCAAGACGGGGTCAGTTGAGTTTTAAAGATTTTGACGCGGACATCAAGATCATATATGATCCTTTGGATCATAAATGTCCAGCCTTTTAAAGCCTTAAAACCTGCTAAACCTAAAACCTAAAATCTTGCGTACGTGTCGTTGTCATGGCAACTTTATATCAATTTGAGTCTGTTTACAAACACTTTTAGTGAGTGGGAAATTATATATTGTTTCCCATGTCCAACCCTAAAGCTCACTGCTAAATAAGAATTCTATATATAAAAATGTTATAGCTGGATCTAATTGCCTAACTACTAAATTGAAGAGATGTTTTACAGTGGGGTAAGCTAATTACTTATAAAGTATGAACTGTAACTTCAACAGTCATTACAAACTATGCAGCATCACCAAATGTGTATGTTAAATAAACTTTTTTGGTAACATTATATTGTTTCCCTAATATCACTTGCACCTTGAATGTGTTAGGGTTTAGAATATTATATAATATTACTGCGAGAATAAATACGCTTAATGAAGCAATCAATATGAATCTTTTGAAACTATACGAATTATGCAATGAAGAGAAAGGGGCAAAGTTATTTTTGGAACAAAGAGGAATTTTGCCGAAAGTAATGCATTGCCGAAAAGACATTTTACTGCGAATCATTAAAAAAAAATTCATCGATCCAGTTACTGGTGTTCATATTTAAATAGTTGAGTCAATGTGGGCCAAAGCCAAAAGAAGAAATAAAATAGAAAATGGCACTCATCGCTCCATGATTGACTCATATTTGTATGAGTTTATGTGGAGGCAGAGATACAGAAATGACGACATTTCTGAGAGGATACTGAAGGACATAGTAGAATTTTGGCCGCCAGAGGTAACTAATTGAACTAATTGCATTTATATTTATTTCTTTACTTATTTTTGAAATTTTGCAAACTATCATTTCGATTGAATAAATACATATGTTTTTCTAACCCACGTCTTTCAATTAATCACTAGGTTACTGTTACTAGGTAAAATCATTGGCGGGATTAATGGAAACAAGACCCGAAATTAAGGTAAAATAAATGTAACAATACGCTGATAACCTGTATTTCACAATGGCGTCTAGCTAACCCACGAGTACCGAAGAAACAAAAAAGAATGCCGGACCTCGCGGGAATTATTAGACTTGTATTTATGAGGAATACACAGGACAAAGAATTTATTAGACCAAATAATTCAAGAAATAATTATTTTTCATCCAGTAGAGTCTCTTAAGTGAAAATATAATTAAACGTTCTCATAATTATAATTACATGTTCCCATAATTGTAAAAAATAAAACATCTATATAGAGAAAATTGAATGCGTCCGCTTTCTGTATAAGACCCCATCAGACAGTTTAGAAATGAAGTTACGGGATTTGCTACAATATTTTATTGAGGGGGAGGGACGCAAAATCTCCAACGATTTTGACCGAATTTTCCAACCACAGTAAATACTTTAATTTTCAGAAATATTATGAAATATATTCATTTTCCCAACTCTTTTGGATTTGAACTCTTCATTTACGTGTTCGAATGTTGACACTTGACAAAAATAATAATTTATTTATATTTAAACACAGCATTGTATCGTTAAAATACCAATCTGATAACATAAACCTTATATTGATTTTAAATTTTAGTAACTCTTCGAGTAAAATGTTTTACTATAATTTTCCAGTTCGGACTATATTCTCAAATCACGAATTGCCCAATTTTTTGGGATTTCAAATTATTGGGGTGGCGGTCCACACTGTTAGACTTTCGATTCGACATGACGAAAGGGGAATAGCTTTATCCAACACAATGCATAAATTTCAATAAAAATTAAGAAATAACGAAAGTAAGTAAACAGATAACTAATATCAATATAAACACCACTTTAAGATAAGATACGTCATAGACAGGCCATTATTACTGAGGATGAACGGAGACACTCAGGATCCTCCAAGACAAGCGTACGTAACCTCAGCATTAAGCTAAGTACATTAATACGCGGGGTGCTTGATGGTGTGCATGCATGCTTTGAAAAATCATTTAATTGCTCCGTATCAAACCGTAAAGATAATAAAAGCGTAAAATAATGCTCGCTAAAAAAATAAAATAATAAAATAGAAATAGTAATATATAGTAAAAAATGAAGGAAGAACCAAAATAACAAAAGCAAAAATTGCAAAATTAATTATTTAATAGAGCACAAATACGATTTCAGTAGTTTCATTCTAAGATAAGTATTCTTATCAAAACGGTATCTTTTATCACGACCTGAAAATATCTTATGATTCATTTCTGTAGACAGATAGTATTGTGCTACTACAACGATTGAGATTATGAAACCATTCACGCCTCTTCTATATGTTTATTAATTCATCCACAGAAATTTTAAGAGAGAAACGCTTATTTAATTATTAACTATCGAACTCTGCTTCAACTAAAATTGAGGATAAGTGGATTTAAATATTAAAACGTAGACCAGTGATTATTTTAAAAATTCTTTGTAGTAGCTTAACTAATGTTTTTGGTATAATTCTAATCAAAATACATTGTAATGGAGTAAAATGTTACTGGAAAGTTTACAACCAGATATCTTGAATAGGAAAGAGATCATTTGAAAATGGATATCCCGTTGCCGCAATTGTCTTAACATTTTTATTCCTTTATATATTTAAAAAAAAATCCATTTATATTTATTATTAACTAGTTGTCCCCTACGGTTTCGCCCGCGGTAAATCTGGATATACCCATAAAATACAAAATAACCGTTAAAATAATATTTTGTTCAGTCTCATTTGTTACAGACATTTTTAAGGAACGTAGCCAAAACGACAATACATTTATTTAAACAGCAAGTTTTACTTAAATAAGTTTCAAGTTTTCACACTTTTTATTTTCCCTTACCCTCTCATTTCGTTTACAAAATAACATTTTCACGCAATAATTTTACAACAAAAAGTTTGATTAATCACCTTGCTTCCATCGGTACGAAGTTGTCATGACAACGAAACGTAAGCAAGTTGGACACTTTTTCTCTTACCAATTTATTTATTGTTACTGTTCCGTTCCTATGGGTCGTACTGTAATTCTCTTAAGCTTAGGCTTCTGGAATTTCCTTCAATTTATTACAAATTAATAATCCGTTTTTTATGCAAAATAATTTTCCGTAATATTATTAATCGATTTAAAAACGTTATGATTCATTATTATCGATTCCACTGGCCTCCAGAAGTTGCATAATAGTTCGAGGGACCTAAGAAAATTAATTTATCCAATTAAAATGGATAACAGAATCTGAATTTTAAAGTCAAAAGCTTGAGGTGCGTTAAATTGTATAAGTGGTCTGTATGAATTATGGACGAAGAAACATCCGTTCTCGACTTTACCGATGTCTTTTTAAGTTAAGATCTGCAAACTTTGGTATAATGGTAGATAAATACAATTACACCATCGGATGCTGTTATATTATTGTCATAATATAAATAATTATGATCATTAATGATAAAACAAAGATTATAAATATCGTAGAAATAGAATCAGCTATGGTTTCGGTTATATAGATATATAGAGACGTTTAGCATTGGTAAAATAAACAAAGAACTCAACATCGATTTGGAACGATTACCATACTGATGAGAAATTAAAAAGACTATAAAAATAGTGAGAAAGTTAAGAAAACTAAAAACAGATACCCCTAAAATAGATTTTACAAACAAAATCTTGATTTATACAAAACATTTTTTATACATTAGTAATCAAATAATAAATAACATGGTAAAAAAAATAAAAGGAGATTAAAAAAACAAAAAATCAAAACAAATATAAGCGAAAAATAATAAAAAATAGCTTATGTGGGCAACACGTAACTTCCTTGTACGCCTATTAAATTATAAATCCGTGTCTCAAAAAGTGAATTTGGTTACTAATTTCCGAAGATTGACACTTCGAGCCCCGACATCCATCTATTGACACACACACACACAAAAACACACACTCTTGTTACTGGAGGTCTCATTCCGTTATTATATGTCGTTTTCCTTCAGTAGGTAACTAGTTTCCAAGATATTGCTCCATGTTCCGTGGCAAGAATAAAACTGTCAATATCACTGGATAAAGCATTGGAAATCGACAGTTTCGAAATTTTAATCGGAAAAACCCACTTAACCATCTATTCTCATGCTGCAGACTTGTTGATCTCACAAATTGACACACACACAAAAATGGGGAGGAAAACTAGCATTTTACACTAAATTTCAACACTTAAAACAAGTAATAAAAATGTTTAATTGGATAGGAAACTAAATTGCGTTTGTAACCTTTATTACCGAAACATATGATTTATGTATTTAATTTAAATATAATTTTTGATTTAAGCTTATAATGACCTTCAAGTAAAGTATCCTTTTCAGCTCACCAATTTTAACCAAAATATAGTAAATATATTCATATCGATATAAAAGTCCTATTTACCAAATTTGAGATGTTTACATTATATTTTAATATAATTTTTGATGAGTCTAATATGACCTTCAAGTAGAGTAACGCTTCCGGTTTTCCAATTTAGCCCAAAATTTAGTATGTTATTTCAACTTTCTACGGCTAACCGTTTTTGAGTTATGCGAGATACGAACGTAGGTATATACAGACGCCACGACGAACTAGTCAAAACGGATTCAGGGATGGTCAAAATGGATATTTCCGTTGAAATCTGAAAACCGAAAATTTTCAGGATTACAATACTTTCTTTACTTCGTACAAGGAAGTAAAAACAATAAAAATTATATGTATTCTTTGTTAATAAATAACGAACAATAAATGAATTCATTATTTTACAAATTAAATATGTATGTAAATAGTTTAATTTAGCTTATTTATTAATAATAAAAAAGTATTTGCTTTGGGAAAGAAATATTTTAAATATAGATGATAAGGAATTTAAAGTAATTCATTATTTACTATTAAAAAAATTGTTTAAGTAATATCCAAGTCTGAATAAACCTTCAATATGTTCTAATAGCATTTGTATCAATTTTTAATCTTTTATTTAAAAGTTTCTAATTAAAACTTTTAGGAGTTTACACAACCAGGTTCTAATATACTCCTAGAACGTAACTAGGAAATGAGGCATCAGAAGAGATTTATAATGACTACTATGGAGATTACAGAATATTCGATTTATGAGTTTATTAAAACTAATCACATTTTATCTTTGCAGGCAATGGCCAATAAATTAAGAAAAAATAGGTCTAGCCTTTACAAAGTTTTATCGAAGATGAAGACGGATGAAAATGGATCGGCGGTCCAATGTGATCCACTAAGACGAGCTATTTTGAACGGAGAGATTGGATTAGCTATGACAATGATAGATCAAGGATGTTTTACTAATAGTTTGCACTTGATAGATGCGATCAGAAAAGATTACAATAAGATAGTAAAGTCGCTAATTGTGTCTGGCGTCGACGTCAACGGAGAAGATCTACAAGACGAAAACGATGATAAATGGAAAGTCAGTTCTCCGTTGTACAAGGCGGTGGAAGAGGACAAAGTGGAATGTGTTCGGCTGCTTCTGGAGGCCGGTGCTAAAGTGGACAAGGAGTCTGGAACGGAAGGATGGACGCCACTCCAGCGGGCTTCGATGTTGTATAACATCTCCATCGTCAAGATGTTGGTGGAGTACGGAGCTGATCCCAACAAGAAGGCTCCTGAAGGATGGACACCGATACAGTTAATTCGAAACAAGCGGTCAAATGGGTATAAGACAAGCTAATCACAATTATCTTCGGTTATAGCTTGTAAATAGGTACTATTGGTGTAGTTATCAAAGTACATCCTATTTTGGTGAATAGGACCAAAGTCTACCTTTGGACCAAAAGCACAGAACGAATATTTCATGTATTAAATGACACATAAGAAGATATTTCTGAGCTTATTATTAGATATATATTTTTTTGTCACTATAAAATATTTTTTGTATAATTAAACAACTTTGTTTTTGATAAGTTCATTTTTAATTAATTTGTTGAAAATAAGCCTAAACTTCTTTGTTATTATTATGTATATATTTTCAATTTATTATAACAGATATGTTTTTGTTTTTTTCAATTTATTATTGTATTGTCCTTTTCTGGTATAAATGTTAAATGCACATTTACCTCTTTAATAAATTACACGTAAATATTGCAATATTTGATAAAATTATTTATAATAAATTATTAATAATTAAATCAACTATGCTATTTGTATGGAGCATACACATATAAATATGTAAGATAGAAAGAAAGTGAGGAAAAAAAGAGGAAATACAGCATTCCTTATATAACATCAATTTCGAGGTACCGGGAAAAGAAGTAAAACTACATTACTACGACAAGTTACAACCGTCAGGCGAGTATCCAACCTTTTAACATGCTGAGGTTTCGACTGTAACTTTCGATCGAAGGCCATTTAGTCATAAAAGAATATCTCTCGGGGATGCAACCTTCATTGTCCTGATTGTAGTCCTTCGGTGTGTACGCAAGCTCAAGTTACGTCACCATTTCATTCGCATGATTAATTCTTCAATTGAGCTTTTCAATACACAGTGACCAGGACAGATTTTTTAAAATATCATTTTAGTTCCTTTCATGAAACTACCAAGGCACTACTCAAGGACATCGAATCGTCGATTAGAGCACTTTTGGGGTTAGCTGGATATAGCATGCTTGATTTAGTTGGCTAAACCCTGTCCCATCGATCTCAGTAACCGCGGAGGGTGGGGGGATATAATATATAGATATATATTTTTTTGTCACTATAAAATATTTTTTGTATAATTAAACAACTTTGTTTTTGATAAGTTCATTTTTAATTAATTTGTTGAAAATAAGCCTAAACTTCTTTGTTATTATTATGTATATATTTTCAATTTATTATAACAGATATGTTTTTGTTTTTTTCAATTTATTATTGTATTGTCCTTTTCTGGTATAAATGTTAAATGCACATTTACCTCTTTAATAAATTACACGTAAATATTGCAATATTTGATAAAATTATTTATAATAAATTATTAATAATTAAATCAACTATGCTATTTGTATGGAGCATACACATATAAATATGTAAGATAGAAAGAAAGTGAGGAAAAAAAGAGGAAATACAGCATTCCTTATATAACATCAATTTCGAGGTACCGGGAAAAGAAGTAAAACTACATTACTACGACAAGTTACAACCGTCAGGCGAGTATCCAACCTTTTAACATGCTGAGGTTTCGACTGTAACTTTCGATCGAAGGCCATTTAGTCATAAAAGAATATCTCTCGGGGATGCAACCTTCATTGTCCTGATTGTAGTCCTTCGGTGTGTACGCAAGCTCAAGTTACGTCACCATTTCATTCGCATGATTAATTCTTCAATTGAGCTTTTCAATACACAGTGACCAGGACAGATTTTTTAAAATATCATTTTAGTTCCTTTCATGAAACTACCAAGGCACTACTCAAGGACATCGAATCGTCGATTAGAGCACTTTTGGGGTTAGCTGGATATAGCATGCTTGATTTAGTTGGCTAAACCCTGTCCCATCGATCTCAGTAACCGCGGAGGGTGGGGGGAAGGCTCAAATTTTGGCGCAGTTTTTGGCCCATATTTTATAAAACGGTGCGTCACACAGAAAATTTTATAGTTTCTAAAAGTAAATATCAAATTTCCTAAAAAAATTATATCTGTTTTACCATCTCCGAGATATGATCCGGAGAAAATTTGCACAAAAATGTTTAACGCTTCACGAATTTCTGCAAATATGACCTTCCAACTCTTTCGCCTTCCATTTTACGGCGAGAAAACATCTATTTTTCAACGTCAATGAGAAGCACCAGATTTTCTCCAAGAATACCTTCGTAAAAGGTTTTTTAATTCGAGGGGAATATGATTAAATACCACCAACTTAAGATAATTAATGTGAATAGTGTTTCTTTCTAATTGTTAATTTGGTCATTTCTAAATTATTTTACCTCATTTTTTTAAGATAATAATTATGTTTATACCATTTATGTGTTGTATAGTTCTTTATATGATTTTATTAAATAATATTTGTACGGGTTATAGGATAGCTGTGGAAGAGATACAATAAATGTGCGATAATTCTTTTTTTTTTATATATGACAGGCTTGGAAATTGACGAAATGGGCCGAAACTTAGCCAAATATAATTTAATAAACAATAAAGCAAAGAAATGAAGTTTAAAATGGTTTATTTTTCTGAAATCATTAATAAGTAATTAGATATTTTATAAACTTATTGGTTTTTCTCCAGTTCATCTCCATCCAAAGCGAGCGCCAAAAGTACCAAGTCTTTGTGCGCATTCATGTTTCAGGCGAAAAATATATTTAGAAAAAATATAATAAAATCTCCTGAGCCCGGCTGCGATAGCTCAGCGGTCTACCGAACGAATTCAATGACCCGAATTACCGATGCGACATACCGATTGCGATATTATCGCAGGCCTAGAGATCCTGTCGCTGAGTAAATTCATTCAAATATCGCAGATTAAATAAAATATCGTCTCAAATTTTACCAAATTTTACCGTGCGAAAGTATCGCGTGTCTGGGGTAGTCTTAATACTTACATTCACTTCACATAGAAAATATTGGTGTAACCTAATTTAATAACAGCTGTTTTATAATTACAGAGATTTTTCCTTTTTCACTATCTTTATGTAGAAAAATATTTTAAAAAGGTAATAGAAGGTAGGTTTACTAAATTGAAAACTTAATTTATCAAATTAATAGAACAAAAAATGCAATTTTTTATAATTTTATGTAACAAGGTAACTCGAATTAATCATTTTACAATCATGCGATTATGTGGTTTTCGACTAGTGAGAAAAAAAAATACTGTTTGCCACCGTCGTTTTCTCATAAACTAAAAATGAAAGACTTACGAAATTTTACGACCCCGTAAAATTGGAACTTTTGTTGGAATGAACTTTACAGAAATTAAGAATGGTAATAAGGACGCAATAGTTGGCTGCTATGAGCAACATTGAAACTGGACAACGAAGTAGTGGTGGACCGAGCCTTTAATGATTTTCCAGAGAATCTTAATTACCAAGTAAACTGAAGGGAGTGTGAGGAGCTGTTGGAATATTAGTTAGGTCCGTACCCCGGGATTCTTTTCGACGAACAGATGATTAGGAAAACGAAAAAGCTAGTTCTCTAAGATACCTTTCTATCTTGCAATAAAATATTCAAATTGAAGAATAGTTTCACAATTATCGATGGCGGCTTCCTCCTTCTTAGGGTGAAGTGGAACAACACCTCGCCAAGTTCGCCTACTTCGCAATCAATAAGTATCATACGTCATCAACCATTACGGATACAACTCTGCTGTGGTTTTCGACGGTTGCAAAGACGCGAATTCCACAAGCTGAACAACATCGGAGTGCATCAAGTATAACATCATTGGATATAGACATTGATGAGTACATGGCAACGGTTCAGCAGGAAAACTTCCTATCCAATGCAAATAACAAAATCAAGCCTGGGTGCAAAAGATAAATATTTTATCATAGCCGCAGGAGACGATAACGGCAACATATTCAGCTATTGATTAGAAAATAAATCTCATTCAACTGTGGTGGTAGTTAGCGAAGACGACCTGCTCATATTTCTTGTAGCACATACACCACAAGACAAGCATGTGCATTTCATGATGCCAGGACGAGGCAACAGAGCAGAAAGGCTGTACTCCTCCAACAACTCCAGCCCTTGCCATTCAACCAGTACAGTCTCGTTATCAATGCCTTCACTGGATGCGATACCACTTCTGCGATTTATGGGAAACGTAAAGCAGCCATAGTCAAAAGTTTCCAGCGGTATCCTAAAGAAACCAAAAACATCGCTAATGTTTTTTACAACTCCTGTCGTTGTACCACAGGATTTAATTTCCATTCCATTCTTGATGCGTCCCCACTGAGCGCCATTGATGTCCTTGATAACCACATGACCTATTTTATCTGTTAGCATGTACTAAACGTGCTAAGTTAGTGTCTGATACTAGCCTATTACCCAAATTAAACCTCTTGTGGAAAAAGTAAACATTTCATTGGTACATACTCTATTTTTATAAACACACATATAGACACTTATGTCGTAAGTTATATGGATAAAGAATACAATTAATGTTCACATAAACAATGAATAACGTGGACCAGATAGTTAAAACCCATAAAAACGGAAATAAAATGATAATTAGTTTTCTAGCGGAATCCCGAAATCAATATCGAAACTTTTGATTGCTTGAACATAAATTAGCAGAAGTATATGTATTCTTGAAAGAAATTTGATGCTCTACAACTTTTTTTTATCACAAAATTTTCCATTTTCACGGATTCATATCTCGGAGACGATACCACAGGGATAAATGTAAATAAACCATTTTTTAGGAAATTTAATAATCTTTAATTTTGGAAATCGTGACATTTTCTTTGCAACGCCAACAATTGAAAAAAGGAACTTTTGAGTCTCTCTTCCATTCCTGCGGTATCTGAAATCGATAGGAATTTCTTAGGAAATGTTCAAAGATCTCCCTATATCCGTTCCTGAAACTTTTGGAATTATATGATTTATAGCACCAAAAAAACCTAATTTGATTAGGCTATTTAAATATAGTTCTCTTGAGTTGCAGTGTTGAGGTATTAGAAAACCATTTAAGTATTTTAAACAATAGTTGTTTGGTCGATTGATCGAAAACATAATTTTTAACAGATTTATTATGATTATAATTGCTGATGAGACTCACCCTGGCTTGCTGGTTTGCTAAGAGCGGTGCGGAGGACGACTTACCACCCATGTCTGGGTGACGGGGCGGCCTAAGCTGGGGGTCGCTACAGGAGTCTCTCCGCCTCACCCAGACTTCCTCCTGGCTAGGCTCCCGTCTGGATGCCCCGGGCCTACATCTCAGCCTCTCCCAGGTTTCCTTCCTTCTGCACTTCTGGCATTCTGCACAGCCCAACCAACAGCTTCTTTCAACTGCAACATAGTAACAATATCAACTGTTCTCACTAAACTAGTACAGATTGATGTACAGATATGATTTGTAATTAACGCCTAGTAAGTAATTAATTTGATTTTCACTCTCTATAAAAGAATTATAATGAAACATATGACCTAGGCTCAGTATATTAAAAAATGAAGAAAGTAGTGGTCCACATAGTTCGGAAATTTTCGTTTCAATTTTACCAAAAATTTAAAAATAATTTAGATTCACCATCACAGTCAAGCATCCATCAATTCCAAGAAAACTTCAAAGCCACTTAAGTTTTCCACAATTTCAGTGTCACTCTACAAATCAAGATATATCTGAGCGTAGACCAAAAACAAATGACTGACTTTCAGAGAGTTACTCTCGAGGTATCTCGCACGATTTACTCTTAAGTGGACACGTATCTTAAGGTCGATTGAGAAATACAGCAAGCAATTCAATTATATAAATATCACTAAAAATCAAACTAACTATATGAAAATGAATGAATATAGTAGTTAATAATATATGCGTACCCCTAGGTGGTGTAGAGGCTCCACCTGAGCTGTCTGGCTGAGGAGATGAAGACGAGCTATCTTGCGAAGAGGAGTCCGACAGCCAGGTATAGCTGGAGGATCGCGAGACTGCTGGTGACACCTGTCCACCGTCATCACCCTGTGAATATTGAAATTAACATGCATTAGTAGTAGGAAGCAACATTATGATCTCTATTACTCGGGTTTATCATAATTTACTGCGTTTTTAAATTAATCCCGAAGGTTCCTAACAGAAATTAATGTCACGAATACGGCTTACCTTTCTTCTGATTTAGTGCAAGAAAATACGTGAAGAATTTAGTGAAGAATTTTGAATCTCACGTTCAAGAAATTTCGTGAAAATCCTTGAGATGCCACTTTGTAAAACATGCAACGCATCTCTCATTCTGAAGCAAATTGTAACATCCAACTATATTTCGGAACCACAACAAAAAATATTATACATTCCACTATGAGCAAAGTCTTCCAGTTTATGAAAACAATCCAGAATATATTTAAATACATAAAAGCTATTAAAACTTTTATGTGATTTAATTATCGTATTCAAATTGTAAAACTTTAGTCATAATTGAATATAAGTTAACATATTACAATTACTTATATTGGGTTTAAGCCTTGTCAGAGCTGTTACCCCTACGCAACACTTAACAACATTGCGTGCTGCCTACCTACTCTATTGAAGGTTCTCTCAGCTGTCAAAGGCCCAAGAACCCAGGATGGCCCAAATTAAAGTATCTCGCGCATCAATTCGACGGTATAATTAATTATTCTAATTAAGTATTTTAATCTGAGAGAGTAGGAACGCTGTAGGTGTTGGATAGATAGTTATTATCTAACCAGGTTAATCTCTTCTAATCTATGTAGGCATGTACAATTTACAACTTAAAGTAATTATTTTGATAGTATCCTTCATGTATTATTCTAAAGAACTGAAAAGTAGTCCTGTCTTTAATTAGTAGTTAGATTAGAATTTTTATATTGTAATTAATACTGATCCCACCCAGGCCTCATAATTAGGTAAAAATAATGATCACAAGACGTAACATTTACGCTTAGGAGATTTTTTCGACTCTTTCTAGAAGTAGTCTACAGCAAACACATTGCATAGTCGGCATTACACTAGCTTGGATTCGCCTTTCCCGAAGGATGGTTTTGAAATCAATAAATTTTTTTTTTACTTTCCCTTACCTATATACGAAGTATATAGTAAGGGAAAGTATTGCGATCGTAAAAATTTTCGAATTCGAGTTTTCAACGGAAATACATGTTTTAAGGTACCCTGAGTCCAAATGACCAAGTCTCGCAAAATGGTCTGTGTGTCTGTGTGTATGTGATCAGTCTAGCTCAAAAACGGAAAGCTGTACGATACTGAAATTACATATTTAAGGTTAGCACATGCATGTAATGTTACAGCAACATTTTCGTCAAAATCGACTAACCGGCAGTGCCACTTTATATAATCGATTTTACACATTTTTACAATTTTCTCGAAAACGGCTCTAACGATTTTGATGAAACTTGCCAAAATTATTCTTCATAAAGGCCTTTAACCTTTATTCATTTATGTAGTAAATCACCGAGAAAATGCAGGAAAAAAAGTTATGAAGAAAAGTATATTTTATTTTCGCATGGCTTAAAAAATATGCAATTTATAGTAAATTATGTACAGAATTATGTGAAAGGTTATTAAAGTATCTAACAAAAAAAAAAAAAAAATCATCAATATCAATATCAATATCGGACAAGTATTAGCAAAGATACAGTGTATTTTATGAGGAGCATAAAATAGATGGCTAACCGAGCGCATCCGAAAGGAGATAGAATCGACCGAACCTCCTCCCACCAATCCGCCAATCTGTTGTAAGCAATATGCTCTGTAATAAAGTAATTTAAGAATACAAAAGCGAAAATTAACTTAATAATTTCTACTTTCACAGTATTCAATGGAAAGAAAATGTTTCCATAGAAACTAAACCAGCAACTTTTAAAATATATTTGCAACTTGACAAAGTTTAATAATATAGGTAGTTTACAGAATTGTCGTACTAAAATTGTTTTAAACACTATTTTATTATACTTAGAATTGAATGCTGCTGAGTTTATTTCAAGTATTGTTTATGTGAACTCTTTAGAATTATATTAAAAAGATAATTATTATTGGGCGGTAAGGGAAAGTTGTGTGATGCGCGCACCGCACCAGATTTTTTTAAATAAAACTCAAAACTTGACCATTTGACTGAAACTAATGTAATTAATTTTATTCAAATCATCTTAGTATAGAACCAAAAACCATGAGTAAACATACTCACTTAAACCCATATGATAATAACGTGTACCTATAAACATATGGTAAAGCCAAAACGAATCATTACAAAAAAAAACTTTTTAAAGTTAAAAATAAAAAAAATTAATTTGTCAAAAATACGAAAAGAATAGAAAGAAAAAGGATGAGTGATCGATTATAGTTATTAGTTAGATAATAATTCGATCAAAGTCGCATTATCTATGGATAATTACAGTCCTGATACCTAATTCTCTTGAGTGTGGTAGCTTTTATTATTTTTCAATTTAAAAAAAATAATAAATAAAATCATTGTCTAATCGTTTAGTAAGTCTCTACTGTATGAATATTATATTATTGAGAGCTAAAAAATGATCCTGTATGGTTATAATGAGAAATTCACATTTATTTTTCCTTGGATAATTACAAGCTATTATATTAATATTGTTAGTGTCTAAAATCTGACATCAAGGTTGACGATCTTTAAAATTTCTTTAATTGACTTTACTTAATAAATGATAATCAAACCCTTACCCTTTTATCGATAATTTCAGCAGACCTTTCGAGACCTGAATCTTCACCATCATCAGGCGAGGAACCTCTGGTGTCGCCAACAGATCTCAGAACTTCTGCAAAGAGGGCGTTCAACTCGGCGATGATATCTTCCGGCCAGGATTCGGCAGCAGCTTCTTCGGCCCATCTCTCGAATACTTCTCCAATCTCCTCCTATAACATTGCGGGAATATATTTAATTTGATATTTATTAAACAATATCTAAAGATGGGATGATGATATTTGCATGAACACTTGAATACTTTCGTATTTTCATGTAGAGAACATTAGTAACAAACAGAAAACAATGGAATCTATACAGCTTATTATACAAAAGAAACTGATTATAAACTGTAATAGTATGAGATGAAAATCGTTTTTATTTATGTATTAGATAAAGAAAAAGATTGTTTCAAAAATTTACATCATTAGGTGAAAAATACATTTTTTACAATGACGGGCACAGAAGATCAGCATCGGGACAGATAGGCATTGGGTGAAATATAAGGTACTATTTGCATAATCTGATGTAAACACCTCGAACTAGCTCCCTCTCGTATTTAAATTATAGCTGTTACTGCAATGTGTCCCACGTTCCTCTACTGTCGAAATAAATATCTCAGATGCGAAGTCTGGTGTGCAATCGTACTGTATTATTTTATTTTTGTCATAAAACGGAAAGCTGTACGATACTGAAATTACATATTTAAGGTTAGCACATGCATGTGATGTTACAGCAACATTTTCGTCAAAATCGACTAACCGGCAGTGCCACTTTATATAATCGATTTTACACATTTTTACAATTTTATCGAAAACGGCTCTAACGATTTTGATGAAACTTGCCAAAATTATTAAAATTAAATAAATTAAAATTAAAATTATAATAAATTAAAAATATTTTAAAAACAAAAACAATATTTTATATTATCATTTTTATTGTTATTCCCAATTTTTCTATTCTATCACATCTCTTCTGTGCACATACTAACTGCCGTGCACATAGAAACATTCCTGTCATTCTAATATTTTGTCTGTTACGAACAAACATTAACTTATGAGAGGACATTAAACTTAGAGGTAGGTATGTAAAGAACTGGCGGGTAGATTTTTAATTAGAGATAGCCGAGGGTTATATTGGTAAAGGGGAGTGTATGCGGCAGATATTGGCTCCCTATTCAACTCGGTCTCTACCAATATTCGCCACAACTCTGTTCATAGTTTGCCTTTTCCGGATATTTTTCACGTTTAGGTGATGCTACAGCCCAAAGGAAGGGTATGTGGGAGTCACGCTTATCTAGAATAAGGATACTGTGTTTAAACCTGAAGGTCAGGCAATCATTGTAACGTATTCTTTAGAAAGTTTAATACAAGTTACAGAAATGCTCTTAAAAAAAATTAACGAAAGACCAATTTTGAACATTCGAGTATTAACGATAAGTATGAATTCTTATTCTAAATTTATTTATTTTTTACCGTTCCCTGCATTTTACAGTGTAAGTAAGATTATTAAACCACTTCCGACGATCTTGCGGACCAACGGCTCTTAACCAGACCAGATTAAGAGGAGAAGAAATTACTAAGGGCAATAGGAATTTAATCAATATTTTCTCTATTCTAATATAATTTGGTTTTAATCAGAACCTTATTCACCATCGCATTCCTTTAGCATAATCTCCATAAATAGCAAAGCGAAGCACAGTGAGTCTTGTTTTTCTCTCCACTTTGGAGTTTGGAGAGTAAATAGGGCAAATTCGTATGGATGTGCTTAAAATGTTTTGCTTTTTATTCCTTTATGTCGATATTATTTAATTTATTTATATTGTCTGTAAATATGAATGCACTATTTTTAAAACTATTTGTCCTGTTGATTATAATATTTGAGTGATACAACAGTTAATTACTTAATAAAATTTAGAAAAGATATTTTTTGTGCAATTAAAAGAAAGACAATCTTAATCTAGATTGCAGAAAAGTGTACCTAAGCTATTTTATTTGCTTGAATTTCAAATACAACCAAATGATTTTTCTTTAATAAATATATCTATTTGTTTTTCTATTCGAAACAATGATACATAGAAAAGAACATGAAAAAGTAGTCTATATATAATATAAATAATAATAATTTATAAAACAAAGAAGGCAGCTATCTTAAATTAGTAAAAAAAAAAAAAAAAAGGTTTTATTAAAATGTTACCCACAATATAATTAAATTTTTCGTATTTATTTTATTTTTTGTCAATATAAATAATGGTTTACTATTCTATAAAGATGGTTTTCAAAGGTATATGCTGTTTTAAAGTGGAACGAATAAATTATAATCAAATTTTGTTTTGTTTACTTTCCCATCAGCACTTCCATTAATTAAAAATAAAGGTCCGCATCCTCTTGATTATAAAGCAGTAAGTCTCAAATCCTCTTGAATGTAAAAAAAATAAAAATATGTTTTCTGAAAAATATTTTTCTAATTCAATATTCAAAATCAAAATATACAAACATAGCAAGTTGATATTTTTTCAATCCTTAAACCAAAATTTAAAAAGTTCCATTGTTTTTAAATCACATCTTTGCTATTTATTTGTTTTAAAATAACTGATCCATGTTCAATGAAAGCATTTTAACTTTTTGAACATGGATGTGGTGTTCAAGTTGTTTCTTTTCGAAATTCTGTTATTATTTTTTAATTGACTTTTTATTACCTTATGCTTAGAGACATTGCTGAACGAATCCGTATATAGGGCAGTTTTTCATTGAGTGCACTGCAGTCATGTAAAAATAGTTGTCCAAAAGTAAAGCCGCAAATGTTCCCAGATGAGTGAGAAAAAAAGTTACAAATGCCTAGGGGACATCAATTTATTCCAGCACTCAATTCGAATGTCCATTCCACATTTAAATTACTCTCGAATATCTCCAGAATGCTTGTATGTGAATTCGCAGAGCAGTATTATGTTTCGTACTTCAAAGTGAGCATATGAAATATTAGTGTGAATCTTTTAAAAGTGCATACGTTATGAAACCCAGGGATTGAGTAACCTGCTAATTATTACAAGGATATCAATGAGGTTTTATTTAACATCTTTATCGCAAAAACAATTTATTACAAAAACATTTATAACAAATAAATAAAATGCATATATGTACCTCAGCCACTCAATTTTATTTTTCATAATAAGGCATTCCTTATTAGATTTCATCTGTTACGAAATAATTTTAGGAATTTAAATGATAAAGTTTCGCAGTTCATCTAATATTCAAAGACAGAACTACAGTGCTTCTAGTTGGTTAGAAACCAAGTTTCCTTAAATATTGGTACTTACTCGACGGCGCTACAAGTCGAAGTGACCCTTGGCCTGCAGAACAAAATTAGCCCATCTTCCTCTATTCTTAGCAGCATCTTTCTAATTTTTAATTCCAAGTTCTTACCTCATCCTCTTAATGGCTTCGGGGTCTCTCTCTTCTTTTAGAAACAATCACTATTTCCAGGATTTTCCGTTGCTCTATATCCTTGTTCATACGTACGAGTCCAGCTCATCGTTATCAACTCGTTTTTATGCAATTAACTATGTCTTCATTTTTTAGGATGTTCTGGATTCCATCTTTGGTCTTAATTCTACAAATTCCACTAACAATTTGCATTGTATATTCTCCTAACAATTTTTTTTTTTTTTCAGAAATCTTAAGTTTATTTCTATCTGCATCAGAGATGCACCAAGTCTCTACGCCATAGATAAATACGGTCCTAAAAAATGTTTTGCATAATTTCATTGCATGCTTTCCTTGGCAACAGTTTTGAGCGAAATAATGTTAGGTTTGCAAAATATGCACGGTTCCCTGACATAATCCTTCTTTCAATTTCTGCCATCATTTTATTTTTCATTATTTACCGAGAGCCAGGATATGTGAAGTTCGTTACGCTTTAAAAATTAAAATTGTTAAGAGATATATCACAGGAAGCTCTTCTGTTTGGATCCGCCGACGTACCCATATACTTATTTTTTATCGTCACTGATTACAAGACCAATCTTGCTTCCTTGGCTTAATATAATATTTAGCGCCTCCTTTAACGAAGTCTCAGTTCTTGCAATAATTACTAGATAATCGGCGTGCTCATATAATTGCCACATCTAGCTTACAATGGTACCTAGTAACTCATGGTAAATATTAGTAACAAATGTGTCATTTTTTTTTCCTCCGAATAAACTTATTTTACGATAAAATAAACAAAAAATATATATAAAAGAAAAACATAAAAATATTTAAGCCTGCTTAAAATAGTACGATTTGGTCAACTATCCAATGATCTGTAGCATAACTCCAAATACACCGAAGGTGCTACAATTTCAGATCAACAAAATTGTGTAAATGTACTTTTATCTTAAATGAAAAGACTAATGGATTTTAGTGGGACGAATCTAAGCTTCATCAGAAATATAAACTTAAAGAAATCTTGACTCACTGCACCTCAACAATCTACTGTTTGATAGTGCATTACCTCCATCAGCCAGAATATTATGGTAGAAAGCGGATGATTAATAATTGCTTGGTAGTTTATTAATTAGTTCATAATAAATAGCGATATGAATTAATGAGTTATTGATAAGAAATTAATTGCAAGGACATTGACAGTCAATAAAAAACACAATTATTACAAAAAACAATTTTTATCCCTACTAATAAAATAAAAATATAAAATTCTAAAATACCTTAAAATGTATTCGAGATAAAAGAGATGGGAGGGATAAATTAATAGATTAACGGAAAATTAAATAAATAAGAAAATTAAATGTATATTGAAAAACTAATTAAAAAAATTCATAAACTAAAGATTAATTTATGTTAATAAATACCTTGCAAAATTCCACTATTCAAATTAATTTATTGACTACACATGTCGCAATTATAATTATTATAATTAATGCAAGAATATTGGACATTATTATATATCATCACTAAATATAAAATATTGAAAGTTATTAGCATTAATTAAATAATATTAAATACAAAAAAATATATATAAAAACCTGAACACGCATAAAAGTCCTGCATCTAAATATGAGCTTCAGTTTCAATATTTGAAGTGAAATTCAGTACTGACTTACTGAAGTTAAGTGTTTGTTTGAAAAACTCTTTTCGAAACGGAGGTTCCAAATGGTGAGAGTACAAATGCTGGTGCAATTTAGGCTACATCTGTTAGCAATCGGATTTCGATTTAGCCACAGTCGCCACACAGATTGAACTAAGGCAGAAACAGGAATGGGATTGACGGCAGGTAATGGAATGGGAGATAGAGCCACCTATCCAACTGGCTTTATATTTAAAACGCAAAGACCTTCCTATTTAAATATGTACTGACATATCTGTACAAAAAATAGAAGTAATTACGATCTATGTTGGAAAAAGCTTAAACATAATTACTAATGCTGATATAACTGTGCACTTTCCACCTTATTAGGAAAAACAGTAAGTGGATCACAGAACAATTGATCATCTACATTCTTGTTTATTAAGTAAAAAAAAAAAAAATTCATTCAGTTTCGTGAAGGAATCCATCTCGTGACTGTTTTGCGCACATCTGTTCTACCACTGACGTTTTTTTTTTTTTTTTTTCTAAACATGTTTCCTAACAGGCATCAATAATTAACAACTGGAAGAGTAATTAAAAATACTGACGAAGTAATTACAAGAGTCATGATTGAAGAACGTCGGTATCTGTCGGGCACATTCAATGACCCTGCAGTTAATTAAAAAAAAAAAAATCAGCTGTACTTGTGTCCAGTCGGAGAATGTACCCGATGGAAGAAAGGCTTCAAAATATTTTCACATCACAGAGATTTTTAGTGGCCTATAGAACCCACTTCTAATCTAGTGATTATTTATATTAAAATATATTTCGTATGATTCTTTAACCATATCACAGAAATAGTTTCTCTAGAATACATCTGGTTGACAAATAAATCTGAAAACAAAAACTCACTAATACTAATACTAATGAAACTTTGTACAATATAGTAAAAAAAAGTTGGAGGCGAAAGGTAGAATTAATTTAGAGGAAATAATTTGAAACTTTTAAGAAGTCAAAATTTTGTGTTTAACATTTTATTGGTATATATTACAATAAGCCATTTGTCTTATATTAATCAATGGTCCTAATTGGTTGCATTTATATGAGACGAAATTATAAAAAAGATAAAAGAATAAAAAGTGAAGGATATTATTTGGATTTCATTATTCATTAGCCTACAATAAATATGTAGGTTTGAATAACTTTTTAAGTAAGATCAAAACGAGTTTTTATACGCAGAATTTAAAATATGATGTCAAATTTATGAAATTTTAATAATCCGATCGTTATAAAAAGCATACTTTTTTTATTTTTTTTTCTTAAAGATAAATGTCAAAAAGCATACCACTGGCACATTACTCTATTAAGATATGACTTAAGATTTAATTATCGAGAATGTTAAGGTAAAACTACGTAGCCCTTAATTTCTTGACAACATTGTAAAAACGTGGTCTGAGGATCGGATGACTATTTTCCTACATAATTCCTCATGTTTCTTGAAAGATTATAAATTAATTAGGTGTCCTGTCAATCCCTCCTCACGGAGGATAAGACATAATTCAGCATATCATCCTTACCATATTTTCTTATAAATATGCGTTGCAAATTACAAAAATGGTTGGCACCTCAAAAGAAGAATATACACAAACATTTAAAACTACTCAAAAAATGTATGACTTTAGAATTTGGGATACTCGTAGGTCGCCGCGCCCTACGAGTATCCGAAATTCTGTGGCAACCCTGGTAGTCCTCCTCCGACCCTGAAAACGAACTCAGCATACACCCCGGCCTTTATGGTTGTGTTTAGGAATATTACAACATATTAAAATGATGAAGACTTATTGAAAAAAGACATATTGAGATATACGTTAAACAAAAAAAAAAAAAAAAATTTCGAGATTTTCTCTAAAAATACCTAATATCAATAATGTAACTGATAACTATTTATGTAAAGATGAGAACTGAAATTAAAAAGAACTATTACAAAATAACACAAATATCACCAGTTAAAAACCATTTTTTTTTTATTTGCCTTCAACCGTATAGAGCAGAAAAACAATGAACATATGGAAAAAAACATTAATTGAATTTATATTCAGGTATTTAAAGGTTTCCATTATTTGTCCTATATTGAAAATACTATGAATTTTAGTTTTAATCCTAAATATAATATAGATATAATTTTTTCCTCAGTCCTTTATATTTTATAAGTTAAGGTAAACCTTGTTAACAACTATGCGTTGTCTAACTTTTCATAAGATACAGTCTTGAAGCGGGGAGGGAGGAAACAGTTACGTGAACGATGACTAGGCAGGATAGAGAAGTGGGAGGGGCACGTCAAAGTGAGCAGCCTTTTGTGGAATTAGATAATAGCTCCTCAAGCCACCGATGGCTGAATTAGTTCAGATCCCATCCACAAAGCTTACCTAAAGTCTATTTAGATAAAAACCATACACTTTTTTTTCGGTCAGATTCCTGTTCCGTAGCTATTAAGTAACTAATGTGAACTAAGCACTGGGCCATTATGAACTAACTAGAAAATTAATCACATTTAAGATGTTACATAAAATAGTCTATTAGGAAGATTTTCTACAGATTAGCATTAATCATCATCACGAAAGATTTTATAATCCGCTAGAAATACCATTCTCCTCAGACAGCTTTTATCACATTGCCGTACGGCTTGTTGCATCCGTCCAGAAGCGATGTAAAGAATCATTAATATAACAAATTTTTGACTAATTGCATAATGTAAAGGTTGGATTTACGCTAACTTACGAAGATATTTATTGCTTTAGTTTTGCAATTGATACGTATATATAGAGGGTGTTCAAGACTCGATTGACACCCGCCTTAAAATTCTCAATTTTTGGATTTTATGGATGTTCGAATACATTCCTACACATAATTATACATAAATTAAAGAAATAAAAATCTCTTACTAACATTAATTTATTTATAATGATTGCTTATAATTGAATGAAAAAACATGACACATTCCTATTAACAAAGTAAAGTAACAGAACCAACATCGCGTAGAAAATGTAACTTACAAATTAAATTAGTTAAATATGCACTACATTTTATTTGAATATAAATTTCTATATATTAATTTTAAATACAACTGATAAAATATATTGTTATAATTTAACTAAAATTATAGCAACGAAAAATAGACCTAACATATTCCTCCTCAATGAACGCTTTAATTTCAAAAATTGTCAAACACAAATATATCTGACTTGATTTTTTCAAGCAATGTTTAACTCTTTAGTTATAATTTTTTTACTTTTAATATTATATCGAAAGTTTGTAAATTATAAGCAATATGAAAACTGAAATTCTTTCTCCATCATATAAGCCAAAAAGTTGATAACATTTTGGTATTGACCGGTATAAACATAGACATCAAAATGTTAATAACAAAAATGTTGTTAATATATTCCGCTGACTGGTGTAAACGGTAAGCATTCAAATTTTAATAAAAATAATGTTATTAACATTTTGCTAGTAACATTTCGGTGTAAAGGCCCTTTTAAATGTGTCTACCAATGGTGCACTTACCATGACTCTGATTCATCAGGTATATTAGGTTATTCATCAACATTCACCTAACAATGAGCATGTGATTATTTTTTTCCAGATGAAGATCTTCGATGATGGGACAACCTGATTACTTCTTAGTAAGTCTTGCTTATAAGTTTAAATATTCAGGCCCTGTATCATCATATCATTAGTTGTTATGGTTTTTAATATTAACCTGCTCTATCCAATTACATGCCAGAATGAAAAAGATGAGGCGGTGAAGTGTTAAACAGGGGCGAAAATAGGGTATGGCTAAAGGTTTTATATAGGGGCGATGTGAGCTGGTGATGAGAACTTGCCAGCCCTATTATCCACCATCCACCCCTGTGCCCTTATTAATAAGGCCCTTTGTGCTCGTTTATCACCACCGTTTTAATTTTATTCCGTTTATATTTATCCGCATAAGCCTTTCTTATATATTTTTTTTAACGCTCTAAGCCCTAAGCAATCATGAATGGTAAGCTTAAAAAAAATTAATATATAAATGAAAAGCCCCGACGCTGAAATTAATAAATTCAACACACAAAAAAATTAATAATAAAAATAAATACAAAATGTGAAAAATATCTCGATAAAAAGAAGATAACAGTTTTTTTTAATATCTACTTTTAAATAATAACTAGGAATATATGGGAATCGAAATAAACCACACTGATTACCATTAGCAAACACGATCCGAGAAAGAATTGCAATACCTATTAGTAAATCTCACTGATTCCAACTTTTTTTTATGAATTTACACAAATTCAGTCCGCAGTCTTCTATGGATATAGATTTAATCCTAGGATAGTTGGTTCAAAGATTAGACTGATTTTACTATTAATCCCAGCAATAAATAAAATTAAGTAAAATTATATTTAAAAACCAAAATGTTAATTTTCAATTCACATATATCTTAAGTATAAATATAAATAGTGAATGAAGGATGATGGAGATCAGAACCCATTGGTTCCTCTTTCTAATTTGATATCAGAGATGTTTTATTGAATAAGAAGATCTCTTGTCCAACTCCGTTTTAGCCTTTGCCGAGTATAGTCAGTAATATTTGGACATCATTATGCAAAAGGAGACCAACCCAAAAAACTTAATTTTGAAAAAATCGACATTAAGTGTGAATTGTTTCTATAGATTACACATTTGTCATAGACAATTGATTTTTTTTTGTTTTTATTGATTCGTAAGATTATTTTTTATTATGTTTCTTCAATTAAGAAAAGAAATGGTCAAACTTAGTGGTCCTTTAAAAATTATTTTTGTGGCTTGGTTTCTTTTCGTTTAACTGAAATTCTCATAAACCTTTCACGAGAGGGAACCAAAGGTTAGGTTCTTTCTCCAGAAATTGAACAAGTATTATTTAATTAGCACAATGGACCAATAAATAAGTTATGCTTGTTTTTATTAAAACTGTAAAATAAAAGTTATATTACTAGATTTTTAATATAATCATGCGTCTATTCAGTTTAGGCGATTATCAAAATGAACAAAAGTATTCTATTAATGGCAATTTTAGAGACTCATTCTCAGAAAAAGAGAGTTTTTTCTTCATCGATAAACAGTTATTTTAAATCTGCTTAAAAATTAATGATTAAAATGACTGAATTCGACCAGATTAAAATAAGCAAATCACAATTGGAACTAATATTAAACAACAAATTATTAATCAACAAATACTATAATTATTATAGTGGTACAAATTTTGTGGCCTCCGTATCATTGAATTGCGGGATCCAATTATTTTACCTCAGTTCAAAAATTTTAATACTTGATAAATTTTTATTTTTATTATTTTCATAACGTCTTTCTTATTCATTATATATACAAGTAGTATTAATATAGCTAGGTATTCTATAATCAAACAGGAAAAATACAGATATATTAGAAAGTTAAAAAACAAATATAAATGCATATGTCTGTATACATATGAATCTATATGTACATAGCCTAATATTCAATAGGAAGCCTTTTGATATTTCATCGAAAGGAAGAACACATCTAACAACGCAGAGGCATCTAGTGGAGTAAGGTAGAACTACAGAGTATTATCGTTCGCCGCTAGATAGCAGTTCAAGCAGTTTTAATGGCATTTAATAAAACTTTACTATAAATAATAGTATATCCAAGGCAAAGGGTCTATTAAGTCAATTAAAAATTTAAAAACGATCGGTTAATAAATTTATTTCCTTACCATATTTTGTACAGAAAAATACAAATATTTTTCTGTAATTTATAAAATCGCATTTTTGAAAAGCAAATTAATTTGTTAAAATATTCCTCCAGGTTACATTATTATTTTTCAATGCATTAAAAAAATAGATAGAATTACAATATGCATATAATAGCATCCAAACTTAAGCAATTCATAGCATTAAAAAAAGTATTAAAAGCAGAATTATAAGAAAAACTAGGTATATAATTAAGATATCTTTAAGTTAGTTGCAGAAAGCCGTCGATTAAAAATCTACCTAAACCTTACTTTCTCTAAGTTAATGAAATTGCCAAAACGTTCAACATGTGAAAATTTTCAACTCAATCATAAAAATGAGAAACTCTACGGATCAAACACACTTATATTTAATTAATTATTCTTTAAATAAACCTTTTCTTAAGTAAAAAAAAAAAAATAGTAAAGAGATAATGAACAATACCATATCCAAGAATTTCGCAAAGTGAAATTGGCTCTAAATATCTCGTATTCCACAATGTAATTATAATGCGAATTAACTTTATTAAATTTTTAAAATTACATTATTATCGTATTATTATATTTTCTTTAGCTCAACCCTTTCAGAAGCTTTCATAAAGTATGAGTTTATTTAATGGAATAGATGTAACGAAATCGGACTATACATTTCTATTAATGCTGAAAAGAAAAATCTATTATTTATTGTATACCATATATATTATTTTTCATTTCAGGATTTCGAGTTATAGATACATAAGGTACCTTCTTATTGTATAACTAAGTCATGAACACGCAACAAAAAATAATACACAACTGCACAATTACAGTATTACAAAATTAACTTTGATGTTTTGAAAGACAAATAGTTACGTAAATATGCATAAATATAACCTCTAGAAACCCAAGGACCCTTATAGGTCCATCAGAGCCACATTGGTCCAGAAATTCTATGAAGATCTAGGCATATGGTAGCATACTTGTGGAAATGAAATCCCAAATATAACGAAGACTTTTTTTTCACTACTCTAAAATCAACTTTATATCTCTTAAAATTTATAGAGATAGAGCTCAGAAAGTTAAAGAAATAAATCGTAGTTGAAGTAGTAATTCCTTCCTCCCCGCCAAAACAAAATAAATAACTTAAAAACATAATGAAAAATTAATTAATAAAAGAAAAAAAATCAGACATTTTACAGAACTATATAAAAGAACTATTATTATAGTTGTAGTATTTATAGGCAGTGACAATGAAATCCCAAATATAACGATGCCTTATTAGACATCTTTATATTTGGGATTGCATTTTTACTGCGTATAAATACTACATTTTTTCACTACTCTAAAATCAACTTTATATCTCTTAAAGTTTATAGAGAAAGAGCTCAGAAAATTAAAGAAAGAAATCGTGGTTGAAGTAGTAATTCCTTCCTCCCCGCCAAAACAAAATAAATAAATTAAAAACATAATGAAAAATTAATTAATAAAAGAAAAAAAATCAGACATATTACAGAACTATATAAAAGAACTATTATTATAGTCGTAGTATTTATAGGCAGTGAAAATGAAATCCCAAATATAACGATGCCTTATTAGGCATCTTTATATTTGGGATTGCATTTTTACTGCGTATAAATACTACATTTTTTTTCACTACTCTAAAATCAACTTTATATCTCTTAAAGTTTATAGAGAAAGAGCTCAGAAAATTAAAGAAAGAAATCGTAGTTGAAGTAGTAATTCCTTCCTCCCCGCCAAAACAAAATAAATAACTTAAAAACATAATGAAAAATTAATTAATAAAAGAAAAAAATTCAGTCAGATTACATTAATAAAGAACAAATAACGTAAGATTAGATATCAATGCATTTGCAATCTGCAGCGTAAATACACTATTGCCTGGTTATATATTAGCGTAAATTACTTTACTGATTTAAGCATGACACATAAATTGCGCAACGAGATGAAAGCCTTCCGACAAGTCATTTTCTTCGAGATTAATTCATCAAATTGATTCTACATTTATGCTCAATCTAAAATTCAATGAATTAAATGAATGATGGATTGCATAATTAGTTGAAAATTGAATGAATAAAATTGAGTAATTACTTTTATCTTTAGATTTATTACATGTTGAGTATAAAAAAGTATTCAATTCGGTCAAATATTTTCTATTCATTGTGAAATATTGAATAAAACAAATCAGCATCCAACTATGTATAGCAGATAGCATCGTTTCCCATTTGTTAGTTGAACTTATCTGCAATCATTATAGCGGTATGCCACAAGAGCAAAAATCAATAAAGTTATAGTTTCACACTTATAAAATAAATTCACGCGAAATTTTTTTTTTTTTTTATCACAAACATAGCCAAATATGTCCAGTACTTACGCTCTGCTTGGGAATCCCAACTGAGCTCTTTCCACTGCGCAAAACATCAGTTGGGAAAATCAAAAATATAGGAAAATAGATTTCGCTATAAATCAAGATGGATTTGAGAATCATCTTATAAATAAAAAACTTATAGCCCCTTAATATACGAGACCTATTTTTAAAAACCTAATAGTAAGCCGAATCCATCGAGTTCTTGCCTTTTGTATCGAGTGATACCACACAGTCATGTAATAATTTCTCGACAGTGTCCCAAATGGATCATGAATCGGTTGAAAGATTGGTGGACATTGTAGAAATGATTTTTCTGATTCAGTACCGACAGGCTCAAGAATTTCGATTTCAATGGCATAAGAATTGATATCCTCGTTGGATATTCGAAAGAAATGGTTCGACAGGATGAAACAAACATCATTTAAGACTTGAGGTGTAAACATTTGCGTCAACATTACCAAGAACAATATCGTGCACAATATTTGTTTAAATACTAGTTCAATACCCAGAAAATCACCCATAGTTTTCTATTAAAAGCTGAGGGTCTGATCAGAAGCTGGAGATTCAAATAAGTTGAATAATTGACAATTTTAAGTAAATATAGATTACTTTAAAATTCAATTTAAAAAAAAAAATATATTATTTTCGCTTTAACAAGATCAAACGGGTTATTATTTATGATACCTTCTTCTTCTTCTTCTTTATCTTCCTCCTTTAGTGCCTTTCAGCGTGGAGGTGCCCCGATCCAAGACTGCCAAGCTTCTCGATCTCCAGCCAGCGCTTTCATTACATTTATTGACCTTCCCTTCCTTTCACCAATCCCTGAGATATGGTCTATCCATTGCAATCTTGGTCTTCCTCGAGGGCGGCGTCCGGTAGGCCTGGCTTCAAAGAATTTCTTTGGGTCCCGGTCCTTATCCATTCTGCACAGATGACCAAACCATCCCAGCTGTCGTCTCTCCACTGTTTCCTTCAGTGCAGTCACTCCCAGGTCTCCCCTTATTCTCTCATTCCTAACTCTGTCCCTCCTTGTTTTGCCTGCCATTTTCCGGAGGTATTTCATCTCTGCCGCAGTAGCCCTACTCCAGTGCTTGTCCAACGGTACCCAGCTCTCACTTCCATAGATGAGGGTAGGTAGGTATATGGACTTGAAGATATGTAATTTTACATTATTTTCCAATTCCCTTTTCCCCACCACTGTGTTGCATAGCTGGTAGTATATGCTATTTGCTTTTTTAATCCTGTTTGAGAGCTCTTGGTCCATTTTCCCATTTCTGGTGAGCACTACTCCTAAATAAGTATACTCCTGCGCTGTCTCCAAGGTTTCTCCCCTGCAGTGAACCAAAACCTTTATGATTTATGATACCTAAATTTTCAAATTCCTAATATAGTGGATATTATTATAATAACTAATTGTTTATTAGTATAATTGTAAAAAAAACAAGAGCTGGCTGATAAGAAGGCGCCAGTCGTTGGTATTAAATTGGCAAACAAGCATTTTTTTTCGAATTGAAATAAACACATTTTTTCCTAGTAACAATAATCATATTTATTATTAGATATTAGTGTTCAAGAAAAACGGTTGGACCCAAGATTTTCAATACGTACATATTGTTGATCTGTCACCTTGTATCTTCACTGTAAATGATAATTGAAAGGTCGAGTGGATAAAGGAGATAAATGACATTTTTGGAAAAACTGAAATATTGGTATGGATAAGTTTGTAAAGTGATATATTTTTAATATATCCACCTTCCGTTCACATAAACTCAATAGTTGGTTCAGTACTGAGTCGATAAAGGTGCCTTGTGACATACACATTTGTCTTAGAGACTGATTAAAAATTATTTACCACGAAAGTGGTATAAATTATATATTTTTATGATTTATGCACTTATATTAATTCTTAATAAAAAAACTATAAAACAGAAAAATATTAGCCGATTTTAATGAAAAAATTATCCAAATAAACATAATTAATAATAAACTTGAATAAAATATATCCAACTAAATAGTAATATACAACGCATTACATAATCTAGGGTCGGGCGCATTATTCGAAAAAATATCTATTTAATAACAAATGGCAAATAATTAATAACAAATTTCTAGACGAAGCAACAATTTAAGCAATCAAAGAAAATGTGACAGTGATAATAATGTATAAAATAAGTACCAAAGACCTTTGAATAAAATTACACAATAAGTAAATACCTGTAGCTAATAGCAGTAACAATAGAAAGAATAGACAGATTAAAGATTAGATGATGAGAAAGATACTATTATATGAGTCTAGAGGACTATTCATCGGACACATACTAAATTACAAATAGGCTTGATGCTAATCGGCGATCTTAATAAGATATGTTATCTCTTAATATCTATCGACACTTCGGCATTGTCACAATGGCTCACGTACCCTTCTTGTCTCGTCCCTTTGTTTGTCTTGGGCCCTCTCCAACACCATATTGGGTAATTAAACCCACGCTATCGTTCATAATTCCACACGCCCCTAACGAGAATCATCGAACCCTTAATAAAATGTTATCTGATGTATGAGTAACGAGGCGGTGAAGAAGTTACGACGGAATATCAAGCAGCTAGTTATCGATATTCGGTCCGCGTGATCGAGGCATGATTTCGCTCAGACAGGGATTACATATTATTAGCATGGAATATAGATGATGATGGTTCGAGAATGGAACAGGAAAGACATGTAGGTATTTAAAAATACTTGATGTGACAGTCCATGACTTCATTGTACGCCTATTAAACTATAAATTGGTGACTCAGAAAGTGACACACACACACAAGCTCTTGTTTCTGGAAGTCTCATTCCGTTATTATGTGTCGTTTTCTTTCAGTTGGTAACATTCCTTGACAACATTAGAACTTTCAATGTCACTAGATAAATCATTGGAAATCGACGGTTTCAACATTTTAAGCGGAAGAACCCGCCTAACTTATATATTCTTCTTCTTTTTAAGCTCACAAGGAATGCAATGTAAATATAATAATGACCTTCAAGTAAAGTATCACTTCCGGTAACCATGCAGTGACTAAAAAGGGAGATTCACTACTAGATTTTACAATAATCCTAAATATGAGTTATGCGAGATACGTACGAACGTACGTACAGACGTCACGACGAAACTTACTTGACTACTTGTTAACTCCAAAGATATTTTAGGTTAATCTTACATTTTAAAATCATGTTCTTTTTTAAGAAAATTTAGTTAATTTTTCAAAAATAGCAAGCAATACATTCTAGTAAAATATTTAATAATGTATTTTACTAACGTGAAATTACGTCAGGAACCTTGGATCTTAGTTGGAAACGGTATCCCAGTCCTCCTGGGACTCATGTGTATACTGATGGTTCTGCTCAGCAAGTACTCACATCTCTTTGACGTTTCGGAAAGGGTTGGGAAATGAACAACCAATTTCGACAGGAAAATCCACCAAGCCCTCTCAAATATGGATGCCAGGAGCATTTTACTGTTTGTGGATTCCCAAGCGGTTATCATCTGTAGCACAGCCCAATGGTTCCCATGCTCAGGACGTACGTTTGAGCTGTCAACATATTATTGAGGAATTGCTTCTATGGGGTAGTGACGTGTTCTTTCCATTGGGAACGAAACGTCAGATAACTCGCCAAAGAAGGTTCGTCATTGGAGCAACTAGGAAATAGGATATCGTTCGATAAATGGTTGAAACCTACTTATATTTTTTCTGAATTATCAATAATTATTGTTTTTGGTTCACTCTTACTGTAAATACGTGTATTTAATTCTTTATGTTTTAATGAATAAATAACGTTCAAACGATCTTAGAAATTAAATTACAAGATCACAGGTAAGAAGATGGAGCAGCTATTTGTGTAAGTTATAAAAAAAAAAATGAGAAAGACTTTGTTATTCCTTGTATCTCCACGGAGAAGAAAATTTGCTATTTACTACCGGAAGACTTAATGGACTCCGAGCTACATACAGTGCTAATAGATAAGAAATCTATAATTAATGCTATGTTGGTCATTAAAAATGTAAATGGTTATAGAATTGTTGCTGTTAAAATAGACGATGATATTCGGAAGGAATATTTTGATGAATTATTGAATGTTTGTTTTCGGGAGTTACCATTAGAGGAATCGTTGCTGAAAAATGCACATACAGCTCGTCCAGTTGAACCTCCTCATCGAGCGGATCTATAGGATCGAATTAGACAATTAGAGCTAAAGTTCAAGTTAAATACAGACCAAAATGAAATGAAACTACATCATATTGAACAAAATTTGTTCTTGGAAAATTTGATAAAAAACAATCAGATCCTACAGGGTGGTTACGCAGGTTTGAAGAAGAGTGTGACCGGTTCCAGATAAAATCTGATGTTCTAAAAAATCGACCATTGCGGCTTTTCCTTGTTAATGGTCCCGCGACTGATTGGTATGGAATAAATTTAAAGAAGGTCGGTCTAAACGATTCTTGGGCAATTTGGAAGGGTTCCTTCCTGAATGTTTTCGTTGATAAGGGATGGTCTCTAGTTAAGAGAGCTTTTAGCTATAAATATTTACGCGGTTCTCTAGTTGATTATGCACTTGTGAAAGAGAGATTATATATGGAAGTAGAGCCTAAAGGAACTGAGATGTCCCGCATTAACATAATCGTTTTTGGTCTGCCAAACGAAGCTCAGGAAGAGCTTGACAGAGAAGAAATCAACTCAATAGATAAATTATATTCAGAACTGAGAAAATTAGAAGATGCCTTTAGTAGGAAAAAGAAGGAGGCACTTTCAAGTGCAAGTTTCAATAAAAAATCTGTCTTACAGCCTAAAAAAAATATGATGAAAAGAAGAATGATACTCGGCGAAAACCATATTCTATTTGTTCAGAGCTAGGTTATAACAATCTTTATCACTTGATATCTGAATGTCGCAATAGAAAAAGTAACACTGATCGGCCAAAAACTAATTTGGCTGAATTTGAGGTGTGTAAGGTGGATTTTGAAATTGAAGCTTTAAACTAGAGAGCCGGGCGAAATTAGATCCGTTGATAAAATTTTATGTAGTCGTGAATGACGATTTTAAGGTGAATGGAGTTTACGATTGTGGCTCTAATGATACATTAATTAATCAACGAATTGTTGACTTGCTGAAGTTTAAATTAATAGAACAAAAAGGAGTACTAAAAATTATCAGCGGACATAATTTCACCTCAGCCCGGGCCAAGATAACACTTCGAATCGGTAACATTACTGATTATATTACTTGTTACGCTGTCAAGAATAATAATTTCCCTTATGATATACTACTAGGTATGAATGCCATTAAGAAGTTCAAGCTGATACAAGATGAAAATCGTCAAATTTTGCAACGTACTTGTGACTCGAAGGCCATAAATTTAAAGACAGCTAATGATGATCAGAACAGTATCTTTGCTCGATCACCTTGTGATCAGATGGAAATAAATCTCAGTGAGGATTCTAATGCAAATGAAGTGGATTGAAAGAATATTGACAATGAGGAGCACAAACAAACGATTCTATTCCTAATAAGAAAATACAAGCATTTCTTCGCTAAAGACAAGTATGACATTGGTAAGGTGCGATCAGAAGAAGCAGAAATAAGGTTGATCAGAGAAGAACATGTTTTCTCTCGCCCATAACAATGTTCCATATCTGACGATGAAGAAATAAAGTCACAGATAAAGGGGCTTTTACAAGCAGAGATTATTGAATAATCAGATTCTTCGTTTGCTTCTCCTGTTACGTTTGCGTACAAGAAAGAAGAGAAAAGAAAAACCCACCTATGTATAGATTTTCGAAATCTTAACAAATTGGTTGTTCCAGAATGTTTTCCATTTCCTACTATACATGATGCTATCGATAAAGTTACCGATTGTGAATCCTTCACAGTTTTAGATATAAACTCCGCGTTTTGATGCATACCACTCAGAGAACAAGATAGCGAAATGACTTCATTCGTCACAAAGTATGGGAAGTTCATGTTCAGAGTTTTCCCATTTGGCCTTAAGAATGCTTCGGCTATCTTCCAGAAGATATTGGCAAATATTATTCGGCGAAATAACTAGGACGATTTCTGTATAAATTATATCGATGATATTTTGATTTATTCAAGGTATTGGGAAGATCACGTTCAACACATTGAGAAGTTTATAAGTATTATTAGGAGGGTTTCAAATTGAAGTTTGCCAAATTTTATTTTGGGGCTAAATCTGTATTGGGATAAACATTATTTAAAGTTCATAGAGAACAGCAGTCAAAAATCGGAACCCCTGCATCGATTATTGAGGTAGGATGTAAAATTCGAATGGTCAGACGAATGCGAACAAACATTTAATATGATCAAGAACTATTTATGCACTTCACCGATCCTGGCTATTTATGATATTCATAAACCTGTCTTCATAGAGACTGATGCCTGTAGTGAAGCTACAGGGGCATCGGTGCAACACTACAGCAGCCACAAGAAGATGGAGTTTTACACCCCGTCGCGTATTATTCACTCAAGCTCTCAGAAAAAGAGAAACGCCTTGATATCATTCAATTGGAATGCAAAGCAATCAAGGATGCAATTAAGTTTTGGCAGTATTGCCTGATTGGACGTCACTTCACGGTCTGCAGTGATCACAAACCACTGGAAAATTTAAAGACAAAAGCCAGAACTGATGAAATTCTTGGTGATCTAATTCTCTATCTATCCCAATTTAACTTCAATATTATTTACAAACAAGGAAAAGAAAATAATCTTGCGAATCTCTTATCCAGAAATCCAGTCCTTGAATACTTCGAGAATGAAGACGCTATCAAGATAGTGAATTTAATTGATCTAGCTGCTATATTAAAGGACCAAGCTGAGAATCTTATTGATTTGGATAAAGATCAACAAACTGAGCCTAGACAAGGAATTATTTTAAAAAAATTAAAAGGAAAATCCAGAATATTCGTTTCTCGTACATTTGGTATAGAAATCATAAAACTGGTACATGCGCATTACGGTCAATTAGGACCTGTACACATGATTGCCACTATCAGGCCTCATTACTACTTCAAGGGTTTCGATAAAGCAGTTTACACGTTCTGTAAAAGTTGCAAGATTTGTATTGAGAATAAAGCTCGTCGAAGTCATACCATCAGTCTTCCCTCGCAATCGCGACAGAACCATTTCAAATAATGTCCATTGATAGTGTTGGAGGTTTCCAAGGTAACCGATCGTCCAAAAGATATATGCACATCCTTGTCGACCATTTCACCAGATACGCTTGGATCTCGACAGCAAAAGGTCATAGTGCCCAAGATTTTATTAACTTGCTGCAGCCGATCATAAGGAATTCTAGTATTTCAATTTTACTAGCTGACCAATATACAGGCATAAACTTAACGAATTTCCTTAACCTTTTGAAAAATTCAGATAAAAAAATTCAGATTGTTTTCACGTGCATTGACCATCCTAAATCTAATGGACTAAACGAGCGGCTAAATCAAACATTAGTGAATCGTCTACTTTGGAAGATGAACGAATCAGCTAGCAAAGCCTGGCCAACTCTGGCACAACAATGTGTTAAGGAGTATAATGATACCATCCATAGTTCCATCCGCTTTGCACCATCTACTATTTGGCCAATGACCTACCAATATCTCCACCAATATCTTCAATTGATGAGGAGGTCCCATCCACTCTTGAAGAAGACCGCAAGATTGCTTCCAAGAATTTATTGACGATCTTCAAAATCAATAAAGATCGTGTGGAAAAGAATCGACGTGAACATACTTTTAGAGTTGGAGATTTGGTCTACATCGACAATAAATAAATTAAATCGCAATAAGCTGGATCCAGTTCGTATCAAACCATTTCCAGTACTCAAACAGCTTTCCAAGTCTTTTTACGGCAAGAAAAAGAAGATTTCAAATTTCTTCCATTCTAGTAAGCTGTTGCCATTTAACCCGCATCAAGTGACATCAGAGGGGGAGGTGCAAGGTTCCATAGCTACCTTACCCATATGTTCCACCATATGATTGAAACCTACTTATATTTTTTCTGAATTAACAATTATTATTGTTTTTGCTTCACTCTTACTGTAAATAAGTGTAACTTAATTATTTATGTTTTAATGATTAAATCACGTCCAAACGATCTTAGGTTTGTTTACCAATTTAATCTTTAATCTTTAGTTATTGTTTAAAAATATGTTAAAACAAGTTGTCTACTACTATTTACACAAATGTTTATTTATACCTTCCTTTCAGTCTTCTTCAATTCAATTTTTTCTTCTTCACATTTTTTCTTGATTAGTCAGTTGAGCTTGTAAATCTCCCCAAATCACCCAAATGGGACGTGAAAAAAATAACATTTACGCGACTTCGAATATAGTTCAGAATGTCGAAATATCAAATGCAAAAACTACGAAAAGATTATATTCCGATCATTAGTATGAATTTGTATAAATAAAAGTACACAACTTGTTTTAACATATTTTGAAGCAATAACTAAGGATGTAAGATCGAATTGGCAGAAAAAATATAATTGTACAACGAAGTAAGGTTTTATATTTGGTTTATTGATATTTTATTTTCATTAGTAAAGAAGTGTTTAATGACCGTCTTTAAATAGTTTTGCTTACGATGAATAAAATGGAACCATTCTCAATTCGCGAACCAGCTCTAATTTTAGCGTTTTGAGTCATATTTTCAGCAAAAAACATTATCGCTCAGAAATTACTTGACTGTTAATTACAGTTAAGTATTTATGATCTAAAAAAAAAACCTCAAAAAGTGATAGTTATTTTTAACTGAAAGCAAAAAATCGGTTAATGACGCTTAATTTTTACTTCAAGCAAATATAAGTCATAAATTAACAATTATTTTTTAACAAAATACATAAATGTTAACGATTAATATTATACAAAAATCATGGGCAATTTTTATATTTTGATTTTGCCAAAAATTAATTGTAAAATTTAACTCCTGGTATTATTCACAACAAATTCAATACATGATACATAAACTTCCAACGTAGAAAAATTTGAATTAAAAATAATAATTATCTTAAATTATCTTAAATAATTATCTTAAGTCATGAGAGTACCTCATTAATAGGGAAATACAACTTTTTTTTTCTTTTTAGTTAAAAAAAAGAACTTAGTTAAGTTCTTTTAATGAAGCGAACCGCGAAGTTTAAGTAAGAATACGATATTCTTATCTGATACATTGTCAGACTTGTTTTACCTTCAGAAAATGAGCGAGTGAAATGAATAATACTTATTGTTAATGAATTATTTCGTCAGAAGAATAATAGGAGCAAATCAATAAATATAACAACACTCGAATGCGAGGAGTAATTAAATTCAACATTGCACTGTAAATATAAGTTTATTGCAAAGAAAAGTGAGGTAAACAATTACTAATGATCCTCTTCCCACTCAAGACCATTCTACAGAAGCCATTACTGGCAATAAGTACGCAATAGTCACAGCTATTTACGATCATCCTTCGATTCGTATCTTTAATGCTAATGGCTTCCACTTAATATTACATTCAAAAGAATTCTTAATGATGCCTTGGCCAATTATTAAAAATCAAAATTCCACACAGTTTATACATTGTTATTTACATTTATTTATGAGAAACTGTCTTAGATGATATAAAATTTGCTTTAAAAATTTCATTTTATGTAAACTTCAGTTTTGTTCTAAATAAATAAATAACATTTGAAAATATTACATCTAGAAATAATAATAGTAATAATGTATACACAAATGTTCATATATATCAATTTTATTTACGATGTAATTAAACGGTTCTTTTTAATAAAACGATAAGCAGTAGACAGTAAAAATTTACAAATATATTTATTGAGGATAATAGTTGCCCAACTGTATATGATAGACAGCATACTACAATCCCTTCTAATCATCTACTCTTAAATGAGGACCTGACACAAAATGGGGGCCTGACCCATTATTGGATTTAGGAAAAAACCCCAGGGGGTTAAATGTTCTGATCACATTGCCATCGGTCGTAAATAAGTTCTTTACTATGTGGTATTGTACTAAAAGTCTTTATTAAATAAAGGATTGCAGTGGTAAAGAGAACAGTGAGGGTTAAAGCAACAATATTTCATGAAAAACATTAAACCTAGTCAAACTTTTCGACACTGGAATGACAAGATTGCAACTGAGTCGAAGAAACTGAGTTTTTAGTGTGATAAGGTTGTATCTGACTTTTGCTAGAAGCAGAACGCACTTGTGCTCCAATACTTGGAGAAATAGTCGAAAAACAAGAAAACATGATCAGATATTAATTTCTTGCAGTATTCAGAGGTTGCTTGCAGCAGCAGTTTTATAAAAGATGTGCAAAAACACAATATTTTTTTATTGTTATAGCTGGTGAGCCTCACAATTAATTTGATAAGTGGTGATAATAACTTGAAATGGTATGAATAAATCAAGGAAATATTAACTAAATCTATTCCTTTTACGTGTAATAGATATATGATTGAAAATCAATTACCAACGACGAACAATAGAATGCCAAACAAGACTAGAAAAAGGCGATGAATGGGAGAGTAAAGAAATAAAAAAAACAATAATTCACCGTAACATATTCGCAAACTCACTCGTCACACTTTCGAATTACTCCTTATAAGAATTCTTTGTATAACGTTTTTAAGATTGATTTGTAAGGAAGGAAGTTAGTTGGGCATCGTAACCAAGTATTTTTGGTTTTGTTTAAAATTATTACGATCTATAAATACCGATCAAACAATAATACATAAGTAATAACGCGGAATTCAGAGCATGAGGAATGACATACATAGATATCTAGAAAAAAAAAATGATCCTTTCAACAAGCAAATAAATGGAAAATAATAAGCCAGAATAAAAATATAGTTTTGTGTGTTCTATGAGTGTAGTTTACAGTAAACTTATGAATATTTTGTCCATATCTGATCATGCAAGGCGGAAGGTGCATGTCCGTAGGCAGTGTTCGGCTGTTTTGTAAGTGTAAGTGTAAGTAATGATAAATATTTTGGTGAAGAGAATTTCAAGTGTTTATAAGAATTGTTTTCTAGGACTGGAAATGAGCAAATCCATCAGCGTTTCTTTAAGTAATTAAAAATAAAATAAACAAAACTTCAACCATACAAATAAAATAAAAACCACTTAAATTGAAGCTCATTAATGAGCATGATGAATAATTTAGTATAAATATCCATAATTAAATCTTAATAATTTAGGCAGATACTCGAATTTTGAAATCGACAAAGACGTACATGTTTTTTCTATGTTTCAAATACTTAAATAAAATCAAATAGAATTGAATTCTTACGGAATATTTTCTCAGCTGCCTTATTATAGGTAATTGGCAACATAAATACCCAAAGCAGATTAGAAAACTTGAGATCGTAGCACATCTCACATCACCAATATTAGTCATGGAGTAAGGTGACACTGGCTCGTCAAGTTTCAGGAAAGGAGGGGAAAAAAACCTAAATGAAGAAAGAAGACGAACGGAAGAGACAAAAATAAACAAATACAGTTTTAGAAAAATGCATCAGAGAAAGGACCACACATACAGCTGAAGGTTGAGAGATGGTAGGACTACGTTGAAGACAAATATATAGGCGGTGTCCAGTTTCTTCCTAATTGGGAATGAAGCTGGGCAGATGTCACAGTGCTTTCCTAAGGGGTTTTGATTGTAATATACACTTGGATATTAGAATTCAAAAGATAATATTTTACATATACCGTTACAAGACGGTAATTGTTTACATGTGGTAAATCTTAAGAGAGAATAGAGACTATCTTACGACATTAGAACAACTATATTTTTAGTAACAATCTCCTTTCTTACAATACGCGCTAATTCATTGCATATATGTTTCAACAAAAACATATATATATAATTCGGCCTGATAACTTCTTAAGGCATCATGAGCAAAAATTTCAGGCACTTCAACATTTCTACTCTTTCTCAATCAGTATTACATGGTCATTTTTTTATTAAGTGTAGTTTTGTGGTTCAATAGAGGGAACTAATTGTTCATCAATTAGTGACTAGAATTAAGTCACATTGTCCTTTTCGAATGTAATTTTGTTTCTATTAGAATATGTAAATAAGTAATAATTTGGTATTTAATTTTATTGTAATTTTAGTGTTAAATAATTATTCACTGGTGATTTTCTAAAAAGTCTGTTTTTCAGTATAGGACATTAATATGAGAGCAATAAAATCTTGAAACGTCGCCAAAATATTTTTATAATTTATTAATTAAATAATAAACTAAATAAAAACAAATACAAAATAAAAAAATATTTTTATTATATTAAATATTGAACAACCATTGTCCAAACCGCAGGTGTTCATGATCAAAGGGGATTACACCTATAAACAAACTCATTAGAGGAACGCATTGCATGTGGGCATCATTACCTAATCAATAATGTAACAATATTATCAAATAGCTACTATTGTGATTCTATTACACAAATAATATCATAAAAAATATTTCATTTTATATGAATCTTCTAAAATGGTTCCCTCTAACGCATTTAAATGATCATGGGGAGACCAAATGTGTGAAGGGCAAAGAAAGACAAAGCAACAACACACGTGTTGGCTGGAAACAACACTTACACAGACTATTTACAACGTAACATCTCCCTCGAAGGGAACTAATCTATTTTAGGACCTTTACAGCGTCCCTTATAATCCAACCTAGTACAATGCCTTAGCCCTTAGAAGCTACTGAAAAAACAGAAAATCGGTGAAATATTTAACAGGCAAGTTTTAGTTTCCAAGTAATTAGAAACTGTTTTAAATACAGCAGAGGGATCAGATAATATAACAATTAGTGTTGACAAATTTACGAACTATTACTTTTAACCAGATCAATTAAAGATTTTGCAATGCTTCTCACTAAAAAATCTTCAAACCAATGCTAGTGCGTGGTTAAGGTATGTGTCTCAGCTACACACCTAAACAAACTAACCCTCAAATGCAAATCGCTATAAAAAAAAATCCACAATTTATCATCATTTGATTTCACAGTAGTGTCTGAAGAAATAAAGAGAAAAATAAAAGTAAACACAGATTTTTTGAGAAGTAAATATTCCAATAAATTTAGTGAAATATATTCATCAAAGTTATTCTTGGAATATGCCATAGTTATGACGTGACAAAATATATTTTATTACAGACATTTTATTTCTAGAATAAGAACATAAAAACGTGGAAATGACAATAGGCAATAGGCAATGACAAAAAAACGTGACGGAGAATAGAATAAGACTCGCGTTTACTCACGGCAAAGTTCCATCACGCATCACTTAAAATATCCGTTTCGTCAGTGAGTGTAGATCAAGCCATAACTACACGATGTTGTCACTTCATCCAGGTTTTAGAGAAGGAACAATGTTTTTTTTTTCTTTTTTGTAAAGATAAGAGGTACGGGATGTAATAGACTATTATTTGTTTTAATATTAAAAATAAACATGTCAAAAGTTTTAAAAAACTTTTTGATTAATAGACCTAAGGTAATTTCCTTCTAAACAGCTTCAACTCCTGTCGCCGGATTTCCTACTTCCCATCGGCTTGGGTGCGAGACATCTTTGTACCTAATTAGGGATTGATAAATTGTTTGCCACTTCTATAATTTTGTTTTATTGAAAACTAGTTTCGAATGTTATATATTCATCTTCAGCTCTAAAAATACACAAAAAATTCGGTAAGTAGTTGGCATTATATGCCTATGGTCTGGTACGACAAGACAAATCAATATTTTTTTAAAGAAAATAAACGAAATTCACTCCTCGATTAAATTCACATTAGAACTGGAAAAAAACAAAACCATAAACTTTTTAGATTTAGAAATTTCAGTAAAAAACAAACATCATGAATTTGGAATTTACCGGAAACCCAACCAAACGGATGTCGAAATAAACAATGAAGCTAGGAGACCGATAGCACATAAACTCGCAGCCTTTAATAGCATGATTTACCGTCTTTTGAATAATGACATTCATGAAAAGGACTATAATAAAGAAATTGAAATTATATATTCTATAGCAAAACATTACGGGTACAATAAAAGCTCTATCAATCATATTTAAAAAAAAAAAAAAAAAAGACAATTAATGATATCTATTCAACAACCCCCAAAGATAGGCCCATCCCGAAACGTTATGTTTTGATTCCATATTACGGCCCTATATCCACCAAAGTCGGAAAAAACACTATCTTCATATTTCTCTTCTCCTAAAGACAAAATAGACCCTTTCCAAAAAAGCTGGGTATACGAACTAAATTGTAATGATTGTGCAGCCAAATACACTGGAAAAACTGGAAGATCGCTAAATCAGAGATTAAAGGAACATATACGTGCATAAAATAATAAGGCAGAGAATTCCAACTTTGCAATTCATTTAAATGAAAAAAACCCATAAATTAATCAAAGACTCAGAAGTTACATTAATACATCATGTTGACAACTGTCTCAAATTAAATATATATGAAGCACTTGAAAAATAAGATCCTTCAAATACAATCCAGATTTTTGCTTAAATGACCAAATAAATATCTCCAATAGTCCAATCTTAAATTTATTCCCATCTATAATAGAAAAACCAGTTACTCATTGGAATTACTGTAAATACCCCGACCCTTAAACCGTTAACCTTGGAAACAAAATTATAGAAGTGGCAAATAATTTATCAATCCTTAATTAGATTGATCCATGTATAGCTTCATGCGAATGTAAACTAGTATTTGTACCATTAGTCAAGCCTGGGAAGAGGGCAACTTGCCTGAGCATTATCGCCCCATCAGTCTCCTCTCGCACTTTAACAAAGTTTTCGAGTGTCTGGTTCACAATCACCTTATGACCATTGCAGAAAAGGGATACTCATACCACCTGAGCGAACCGGGTTCCAACGAGATTTTTCCTGTAAGCATCACCTTCCAAAGCTACAAACGCACATATCGATCAGATGAACCACAAATAAGCCACAGCCTTCATCCCGTTGGACTGCACTAATGACTTACATTCTGTATCCCATCCATTGCTACTTCGCCGCCTGGAAGACTACAATTTCCCATCGTCATTTTGTTTGTCGTCTCATCAGAAATTACCTCTGCATAAGGTCATTTGTAGTACGAGTTGGAGAGAGCTGATAAGGCCCTGTTGCTACTATCTTGGAGTGCCACAAGGCTGAATCCTGAGACCAATCATATTTGTCATCTTTACTCGGCAAGATCTCCCTTTTGGCTCTCTTCAGTATCCAGAAACTATAGTAGCTGCCTAAACAAACGGCATAGGAGTTATCCTTTCCTTCCAGTGCAAACAACTGATGTGCCCTAACTATTGCGCAGGACGCCTCCTCCTCCACCATCATCAACGCTCTCAAGAAAAACGGGATCAAGGCGAATCAGAGAAAGGCAACAAGGAAAGAGTTACCTACCTATTCTTTTTACTGAGGAAAAAAAAGACCAGCCCTTATCGACCTTGGATAGGCATCTTACTTTCTCTAGACATGTAAGAGAAAGACTTAAGTTGGCGAGGCAGAAATCACACCGCCTCTACCATCTGCTCACGCCACATCAGCTAACGAAAACTGGTAGATATATGGGTCAGTTAAAAATAAAATTGGAGAAGTGAATAAAACGGAAACGAATAGTAATAATCTTATTAATTAAATGATTATAATCCTTAAAAGTAAAATCAATAAATAATATCTCAGTTAGGGTATAGGTGATAAATGAAAAACAAAAGCAAAATATAGATTTAATAAAATTGCTTAATATTATTATATACAGCACTGGAAAAAAAAATGTCTTTAATACTAACTGGATACATTTATTTCTTTTCTTTGACATCAAGGTAATATTAAAAGATGAATTTAGTAACTGGATTGCCGACACAATAACAATAGTTTTGTCCTTGTCTTTTCTGTAATGATCATAAAGACAAAAGAATTACTCTCTGATTGCTTCGGCTACAAACAGTTTGCAAGAACTGACTTTTTGTTTCTTTGGCGATAATGGCCTAAAGAAATAATGACGCAAGGACACAAGACGTGGAGATGGCTTATCCTGTTAGAAGATAAAACAAACGATTTTTGCAGGCAGTATCTTAAACGTTTCCTCACAAACATTGAGTAAAATATTTATGACATCAGAAATAAAAAATGAATAAAGCCACTTACTGTTAATAAACAAAATTAATACAACACAATATGTCATAATATGTTTGATATTAAATTGTGCTGCTATGGCAATGCGCTACTTGCACTCAACCATTGGGAGTATCTGTCTGCGACGAGAATTTGTTGGAAGTCTGTCTACGTCTAAGGTTTGTCGGTTGCCTCCCGTGTATGTTCAATTAAATTATACTCAATAAAGTTGATAAAAGAATTTTCGTCAACCTATATGAAGACAATATTTCTAATATATATATATATATATATATATATATATATATATATATATATATATATATATATATATATAAAAGAGCAAAATCTCAAAAAGAGACATCTTTTTTTTTGGTGAGTGTGGTGCCTGAATTGGCGAAACGTTGTCTTGCTAGTTGTTTGGCAGTATTTTAAAGACTTGAGGCTTTGCGTTTTGGATTCTTCCAATTGTTTTCTAATAATAAATATATATTTATACATATTTATAATTATAGCTATTAACCTAAAAAAATAAATAAAAAACCACATAGGAGTAATGTATGCTCTGTTATAAATGTAAATATATATATATATATATATATATATATATATATATATATATATATATATATATATATATATATATATTTATATATATATATATATATTTATATATATATATATATATATATTTATATATAGATAGATTGGGGGAAGTGTAGGACTTAGTAGATAAGCGTGGTGTTGGTCACATCCCTACATAACTGTTAGCCAAGAAACATTACTCCTTATGTAACACTGAATAATCCAAGATGCATCAATGGTTATATATATATATATATATATATATATATATATATATATATATATATATATATATATATATGGATTATTCAGTGTTACATAAGGAGTAATGTTTCTTGGCTAACAGTTATGTAGGGATGTGACCAACACCACGCTTATCTACTAAGTCCTACACTTCCCCCATCTATTAAAGGATTCAGGTCCTCAATTCATAGAAATAGTCATACTACTTTACTAAGTCACTTTACTACTGTCATGGGACCAGGAGGGACTCCCGAACCCAATGTTGGTCTCTGGCGGCTGCTGATAAGCAATAGTATAATAAAATATAAAGCTCCAATTTGAGAGCTGATTCAATTAAAAATCTAGTTGAGCAGTTGTGTATAAAAACATACAATAATAATTTAGGAATAGTTAGGAATAATTACTATAGTCCTCTGATTCATGGAAGCTCAATCATTAGCTCTGCCTTTCGAAGGGTAAGAAATATTGGCTTACAGTTGAACGGCCCCCGTACCCATAGCAGCCAGCAGGACTATAAGAAGACAATGGACTCTTGGAATGTAGAAGTACCCGCTGGATCTGAATCAGATATTGAATAGAGAAGGGAGGAGATAGCATTCATGAGGACATCTGTCCATCTGATAAGACAGAATGAATGCATTAGGATGAATAGCATCTGGGTCGGCTTTACTTAGGGCTACTCGATCTTACCTTTACGTCCATCCACAAGCCTTTCCATACCAACATTATAATGTTGGTACAACCTAATTGAAACTCGAAACAAACATATAAATTCCTGACAAAATATAAATAACCTAGTTTATAAACAAAATGTAAACGAAACCAGATAAATAGAAATTAACAGAATCGGAATTAAGGAAGAGACAAGTACAATGAAAATAATGGATCGCATAACTAGAGAATAAACCAACAATATTGTCAGATACTGTCGACATATTGGATAAGTTTAAAGAACACTTTAATGGAATTTTCAATGTGGAAAATAAGAACAATCATTCTCCTTATATATACCAAAATCGAAAAGCAATTAGAAAACTGAAATTTACCGAAAACCCACCCAAACGGATGTCGTTATAAACAACGAAGCTAGGAGACCGATAGCACATAAACTCGCAGCCTTTAATAGTATGATTTACAGTCTTCTGAGCGTACCATTAAATGAAAAGAACTATAATAAAGAAATTGAAATAATATATTCCATAGCGAAAAATTACGGGAACAATAAAACATCTATCAATCATCTATTCAACAACCCCCGAAGATAGGCCCAACCCGAAACATTATGTTTTGATTCCATATTACGGCCCTATATCCCCAAAGTCAGAAATGAATTGAAAAAAACTAAGATTAAATCCTGCATTTAAAATTAAAAAAAACCCTATCCTCATATTTCTCTTCTCCTAAAGACAAAATAGACCCTTTCCAAAAAATCGGAGTATACGAACTAAATTGTAATGATTGTGCAGCCAAATACACGGGGAAAACTGGAAGATCGCTGAATCAGAGATTAATTGATCATTTGAATGAAAATCCCATAAATTAATCAAAGACTCAGGAGTTACATTAATACATCATGTTGAAAACTGCCTCAAATTAAATATATATGAAGCACCTGAAATAATAAAATCCTTCAAATCCAATCCAGATTTTCGCTTAAATGACCAATTAAATATATCCAATAGTCCAATCTTAAATTTATTCCCATCTATAACAGAAAAACCAATTACTCACCGGCATTACTAGAAAAATTCCGATCCTTAATTCCGTTTACCTATAAACATTCTACCTACCTTTCTTTCAGTGTTAGTACAATGCGAGAAGGAACCAGTATAAACTTTTCTGTTTGATATAATCAATTTAAACCTTGGTGAGTACCAACATATATTTGATTTCTTGTATTAATTAAATTCATAATTCATAAATGTTTTATAATACTGATTTATATTACATCTAATTTAATATGTATAATAGTACCAAAGTATATTTTTAATTACTTATTTTTGAATTTTTTGTGTGCTTTTAGAACTGAAGATGAATGTATAACATTCGAAACTAGTTTTCAATTAAACAAATTTATAGAAGTCGCAAATAATTTATCAATCCCTAATTAAATCAAATATTGCAATGCTCTCTGATGCCAATAAATATACTAAAATAGCCGGTCGAAAATAGCTCGATAAGCACTGTTTAATAAATTACATATTATTAGATAATAATAAAATAAAAGTAAACGAATAAAATGAATAAAAGTAATCATTAAGGTAACGAATATAAAATATTTTTAATAATTAATAAAGGATGAATATATAACAGATAAAAAATTATTCTAAATCTATTATTCAATAATTTTTTATTGGACTTATTGGACTTACAGGCACTAGCTGATGCTCTATTCCAACGATACTAATCTGCAATACTGCAGGGTTTCGCAGATTGCAGTGCGTTTCATCCGTTCATGTCTTCGGTTTGAACTACTTTAATATCTTAATCCGATTCCCCAATATTTTTCAAAAATAAAAATAAAAGACATGTGTAAAAGAAAATATAAAAAAAATGTAAGTAAAGAGATTTGCTATTGTCATTTTCATAACTGACGATTTTGTTGAAAGTTGGCGTAAAAATCTTTAAAACGAAACTATAACTATAAGATATACTTAAAAGTTGTAAATTAATTCCCTGAAAATAAAAAAATAAATTTAAAAAAATCCATATTAAAAATTAAATAACAGTAATAAATCAGATTTTAATGCATTCCACAAAAAAAAAAAAAAAAAATATAGTGCGTTAGCTTTTGGGTTAATGAGTGAGGTATGAGTGAACTCGATAAAAATTTGTTAATTACTAAATTATATAAAACAATAGATAAATAAGTTGACCGTCTTATTACCACCATAAGTACAAAAAAAATGTATTCAATTGCTTTAAAAGTAGGACCTCTTAACACAAAAACTGTTTGTGAGTCTTTGAATGATTTTCAATCAACTATTTGACTGACTTAAAGTCAGCACGAAAAGAAGAATCAATATAAGAATCAGATAACATTTTGCGATAATGTTGCTGAATTCTAAAGTAATTTTAAAGCATACATAAATTTTGTCCCTCATTAAAAAATGTGCTAAGCGAAATTATTAATTTTATTCCTGATTGAATCAATAGATAATATTAAGAATATAAATGAAATAATAACATAACATTATAGGCAATAGTGTATAATAATATAATATTAACTGAAAGTCTCATGTTTTCGCTAGGCTGAGTATAGTCTGGCTCTTAGAAACCATAAGGCCAATGACATTTCACCGATCTGTCATGAAGACGGATTTAGAAATGAAGACAGATTCGAGATAAGTGCAAATGAAAAGGACCGCTATCGAGGAGGATTTCGCAAGGATCGGAAGGCGGGAGGAAATTGGCGTCGATGACGTAAGGGCCTTGGATAGTCTTTGGCCATCAAGAGGTCATCTGCATATCCAAGGTTACACACGGATTTGCAAAGTGCGCACTTCAGTAGCTTACGAAAAATACTAAACAGTATTGGAATATTGAAATAGAAAACAAATAAAAAATTATATTATTTTTCTTTTCAAATTGAGAAAAAGTGAGTGGCTAAGGTAAATTAAGTTTTTTTCAAAAATCTAAGAAAGACAATTATAAAAAAAAAAATTAAAGCTAATTCGGATCCCTCGGAGCATTATTGGGAATAGACTGGGAATTAAGGATAGAAACTAGATTATCTGATGGGTTTATTGAGATTATAAAAGAAGGAAAAGATCTATTCCAGACTAAAACAGCAAAATATGATAAACCAAGGTTATCAAGATACCAAGGAAGGATAGACAAGATTTGTGGATATACTAGCGTTTAGAACAACAGAAACAAAAAACGCTGATAGTAGATTATTCAATTAGGATTAACAGGGTATCAAAGTATAAACAGAAACAGTGAGAATTTAAGTAAAATTTACTCCACACATGTAGGAAATATTTACAGAGAAATTCGAAGAAAGAAAATTATTTGGCATTATATCGCAAGTAGAGGAGCCATCGAAGTAAATTTGTTGAAGATGCATTTAAAAAGAATCACTTCCACGGCACGGCGAAAATCATTTATACTTTCTATAATCACATGTCATCTAACACAATCACTTCTATTAAGCCCAGATTTCATTTTCCTGACTCTATGACCGAAAATCTTTACTTTTAAAGATTGTCTTTAAATGACTTGATATTGGTATGCTGTGCAAATTGGCGGCACATTTACAGTTGAGCAGGCATTTTCAATTTCATTGATTGAAGTTTTTTTTTTTCCATTCATTCCCATTTCGATACTTCAATGCCCAATATTCTCCAAGACTATTTTGATCAATTCTGATTTTATTCAATTCCTTGTAAAGTTCTGCTTCTAATCCATAATGTTCTGTGTCCATTTGTCGGTCTATTTACACTTGGAAATCAATAACATCCACACAGAAATAATCAAGTGATATGGAAAAATGTATTTGAAACTTGATTTTGGAGTTTCCAAAAACTTTAAAAATGGACATTGAACAATTTTGCATTATGGTATCGATTTGTTCTTTGCAATTAACAAATATAAAGTATATTAAAATTGCCGTTAAAGACGCGAACAGATTGAAAAATAAAGTATACATTTTTACATTGTTCTTCTAATTAAATTGTACTAGAAGGCACGACAAAAAAAATGAAATTAAACATCATGCATGTGTTATTTCCAAGAAGCAACAGGCTCCTGCGTCTATATGAGTCTAGCAACCCTATGACCGGGATTCCACTGAACTGTGAAATGGGTAAGGAATTTTCCATAACGAAGTCCTAGAATTAAATCAAAGCACGCTCACATCTCTTTCTTCGAAACGGCTGAAGGACAAGCATCCCGGAACCCTAGATGACTAATTCTAATTACCGACCTCGCAAAGTCCATCTCTCCCTGAAGGCCAGCTGGAAGAAGGAACTCTGAGGACCGCCGACGGTGGCAGATTAGCCCAGCTAATGACAAAGCTAAATAGCCATCGAACCCGGCATTAGGCTAAGTTGGCCGATGACTGATGCTTAGCCCCTAGCCACTGACACTCATTAATAGTCCCCTTTAGCTCCGCCTGTGCAATCATATCCTCGCCTTGTCTAAATTGAATACTTAGGCACCACTCCTCGCGCCTCTTTTGTTCTCTCACGTTCTCTATTGCCTAGTTTATCTTTCACCATTCAGCCGCTCCTTTAAAATGGCTAGGCGATTTTGAAAGGAATCTTCGTTAAGTTGATGCGTCACTTCAGGCGTGGCTGAATTATTTTATCCAAAGCCGATAAATAAGCAGTTTTATATATGAATAAAAAACAGTAGTAATAAAATTCTTAACAGAAGGAAGTTGGCTTGTGAAAATATATATTTTTCTAGCTTCTAGCTCCCGATTGGAGTACATCGGTAAATGGTGTAAAAAAAAAATAGATTTATCTACACCAATCAAAAATATTAAATCAAGTACATTTTAACCAGTGTCAAAAAAAATCAAAGGATAAATACGAAATTCTTTTTTCATTTTGATAGTAATCCTATATAAGAGAAGGTTATTTAAAAGTTTACGTACTCCATGCAAAATAGCATAATATATGTTGTAAGGATACGATTATATAATTTTTAGTTATGAAACAGTATCAATATAAGATGCAACGAACGAAGATTAAAAAATGAAACGAGAATTCAAATTGAAAAAATATATTTTGAACATACAAATAAAAAAAGTTATAGAATTTGTATTCTTGTATATAATAGAAATTATGATTTTAGAGAGAGAGGGAGAGAGGTAAGAAAAATTAAAATAAAATAAATAAATTAATACAATTCAACCAACTAAATAATAAGATGCTATAATATACCGATAATAACGAAGTAATAGTTATAATGTATATCCATATAGTTATGATTTCCTATTGCGAAAAATGGGAAAGATTATTAGATATAATTATAAACAAAAAACGAGATCTTTATATAAAATATAAATAGTTAAATAAGTCAACAAAAAAGGCTTCAATAATCTCAAAATTATAACAGTAAAATCAGAAGCTAATTTTCAATTATTTATATCACTATTATTATAATAATAGTGATGAAATAGTGTATTTTAACCTCAACGAATGTTATACGTCGATAACAGATGTGGGAATAGTTTTGTGCGATCACAGTTTCAAGAGCAGAAAATACCGAAAAAAAAAACATTTATAAAAATAAAATATCTATCTAAAACATTTTAAAAATATCAAAAACCTTTTAGTTTTAATTATGAAGTATCAAATATTCCTAATTAAAAAAATGAATTACGGATCTTTCGTATAATTATATAGAAATTATTTACTCATGAGCTTTAAATATTTACTTATATAAATTTAAAAAGAAATTATATACATTTTCTAATTGCATTTCAAAACAATACAATCTCAAACCTTAAAACCTTATAACACTCTTTTCTAATCAGATCTTCCCAAAACATTTCTTCACAAGATAGTTTGTTTTAACATGCGAGTTGATTTATTCTAAATATTAGATTATGACTGACAAGGCAGACGGACATACAAATCATACTTAGACATTTTGGCTGTAAAACGACTTTCCCACGAACAATAATTAAGAGTTATATATAGGTCCCTATTTAAAGAAAATGTTCATGGACATGAAAAAATAATGTTGTTTTTTTTTAGTCCGCTTGTTGTAGAAGTTTCACAGCTCTTCATAATTTGTTTTTTCAGTTTCATGTGTGAACAACTGCTGTCAGATGTTCACTTCAGATCCGGCTCAACATCTGTGATAGAGGTTTACAAGGGGTAAATAAGAGCGAGATGGAGCATATTAATCTTGAAGAATTTAACGTCACACTTTTTATTAGCAGTGAAAAAGGGGGAAAGCCTAATGAGTTTAAAATTCTAAAGAATGAAAATTTGATAGTGGATCAATAAAACTGTGGCGGGTATGATCAAGATAGATTTATAACAGTAAATATGGTAAAGAGGCTGTAAGGTCAGTTTTAAAAAAAAATCAATGATTTTCTGAGTTATTTTATTTCATTATTTTTTTGTTCATTCTATTCGAAAAGAATATTAAAGTAAGTATGCCCGAATTTTATTCAAAATATTTGATATTTATATATTTCGTGTCTTAAAAGAAAAAGAGAGTAATATTTTTTAAATGTTTTCTATCACTTAAACCCATCTGTGAGTCAACAATTCAATACCGACAGCCAATACGATGATAGGTCTTGAATGAAACTTTCAAGAACCACGTTACTCTGTCGTAAGTTTATAAGAAAATGTCTTCTTCACTTCAATAGTTTACCTTGTAGCTTTCTTGAGGTTATAGAATTGTTGTTTTAAGATTAAGATGATGTGAATTTGCATGTATTTAACAAAAAAACATTTTTACGCAAATTCATAAAATTAAAAAAAAAAACACTTGGATCTTTAAACTGATCAATGAATAAACTGAATTCAAAATAAATAAAATGTCAAGGTGACAGATAAAAAATAATATTATAAATCTTAGTGATAGGAAAAATGATATGTAGTTAAGTGCATAGATTTCCATCTCTATAAATTGGCCAAGAGAAAGAAGAAATTAACTTTGACATTTGTACTAGGCGATATCATCGAAACCGCGAAATCGTCGTGAGGTCAGGCGAAATCACAGGAAGAATTCGGGAATATGGTGAAAACGTCGGCTTTCACAAAACAATGCAGTCCTTTAATAAATTAATGCAAAAAATCGATTAATTTTAGATAAACTGGGTAAAATGGCAACTTTATACAGTGATATTTATTAACTTAGTTGCACAATTGGGTCTTTATTTATATATCATTTAATTCCAAATAAACTTAACCTTTATAGAATCGCAGATTTTTAAGTAGACATTACAGAAAGAACAAATTTACTAAACTGAGATTATTATCTTTAATTTATTCATAATAAAGTTGTCAAGGTTGAAAAGATTTTAATAATAATAATATATATATATATATATATATATATATATATATATATATATATATATATATATATTTAAAAGTATAATTCAACCCTTTTTCACATATATAATCTTAATTGGTTAACGTTTCGGACTAATGCCCATTTTTTAGATCTTTCTTTTATTTTATTCTCATATTTTTTAATTTATATTGTATTACTTCTTTTTTCAGATTTTTTCACTATTTTTATAATCCTTACAAGTATATTCCTCGTCAATATTATTTTAAAATCTTTGTTTTTGTAGTCCTCTCCATTTCATATGTTTAACCATATTAAGAAATGGAGAGGACTAAAAAAATAAAAATTTTAAATTAATAATGACAGAGAATTTTTATTTTTGTATTCCTCTTTATTTCATAATATGGTAAATCATATTATGAAATGGAAAGGATTACAAATATAAAAATAAAATAATAATGACGAGGAATATAAGGATTCTGAAAAAAAAAAATGACAATCTTGTATAGTACAGTATAGCATCAAAATTATAAATATAAAGAAAACAACTAATAAATGGTGATTTATAATTTAGCTATATCACTCAGCTCACATATTTAATATTTTTTTAAAGGATAATGTTAGTCTATTTTTTTGAAAAACGGGTTAATAATTTTAGAGACGAATCTGTTGCCCAAAAGTTTAACTGTATCTATAACATTAGAGGAATCTACCTGAAAAAACTCATGGAGTCAATGAAATTAGCACAAGTTTCTGACCTTACAATATAACAGAATAATAAAGAATGGTTTGAGAAACTATTTAACTATTAACCGGTTATCGGCATTAAAACCAACAACCATGAATTATAGAAGGTGTAATTATTATCAAGGATCTCGAAGAGGCTGTGGGTCCCGCATCCATCCCTAGCAATGTGATATATTGCTGCTGGTACGGTACCAAGCAGTAAATGTCAGAACCCAGACAGCTCACTGTAGCTGGCTCCAGCCATGTATGACCTAGGCATGCAACGAAGCAGGTGCACATACATAAGTACTTCAGATCGGGGCTACTGGAGTCACTCACCTCGCCAGCTGACTAGGCGTCCTTCTCTGGTATTCATTGCAACTACAACTTCTGCTAAGAAACTATATTGAAATCCGCAAAATTAGGCACATTATTAGCGCACTTTACGAAGCAGGATCACGTTGGTAATGACAAATTAATCATGATATAAATTACTATCAATTTGGAACAACAGAGTAAAGTTGAGAGACTAAAGTTTCTATCCCGTCTAGGTAGGTAAGAAAGATAGATAGAGAAAGGGAGTACATCCCCAAACTTCAATGTCATTAACGCAGAAGAGCTAGATGGAATGTCTGTATTTAACGGATTATTTGAGAGCTGTCCAGATTCGCTATATTGAAGAAAATTCAAGTATTTCAGAACTATTAGCATAGTAACTTGTAACAGCAGATAAAATCAAAGGCATGTTTCCAAATGTAGAAATAAGTATAAGAATATTTTTATTTATAAGGGTAGGCAATTACATTGTGGAACATACCTTCTCAAAATTAAAATGAATCGAGAATGGATTGAGAAGACGCTTCAACATCTGTCATAACTTTATACTCGTAACTGATATCGTTAGAATGTGATATACTTTAAGAAATAGACTTCGAATAAATAATTCATGATTTTTCTTATCAAAAATCAAGAAAAATAGCTCTTGTAAATGTTTAATTATTTTTTAATGTTTGTTACCTTTCAAATATTAAATAAAATAATTATTTTAACTAGTAGGTATGCGTTTTATTTCTATTGATAATCCAAAGTTGTTCCGAAAAAAAATTCTCTTATCTGGAGGGTCCCATATCTTAAAGTGCCATGGGCTATCACTAGGTTAAAGACACTCCTGTTCATCAATTAGTGTTGCATTAATGTACTGGGTTGCTATAAACACAGCACACTGTGTCCACCTTATTTGCCAATTTTTTTGGCTTATAAAACTTCTAGTGAAACCTGCCATCAAAAGTAATTTGGTTACATAAATTTCTGATGGTAAATAAAATCTTGTGTATATAAGTAAAGAATCACTGCTATTTACTAATGACTGCTATTTTGTCACTGGGTGAGCTACTAATGAACTGCAAAAAAGTTGGTTACAAATATTGCTATTTGACCTGATAAAAAAGTAAGACAATCGCCCTAATACATTGAAGGACGTGCTCAAGTATGTTATCGTTTTTTTTTTACCCTTTCCATTACCTATTTAAAGAAGAGTTCTACAACTATTAGCCCTGAAAATGAAATCTCTGGCTAGAATGATAGCTAATCTTCTAGGAGGATAGATATTCAGCTTATTCCGTTACAGTCAATGTAAGACCCTGAGATGGCAAAAACAAAGTCACCCCTGACAGGTTCCGGGCTTTTACGATGGGCAGTTATAGTCGCACTAAATCCACTTCAGTAGTCAACGGCCAAGGCTCCGAGGGATTTCTCAGTCCTGTTCGGATTCATCTATTTTTTTTTTTTTTGCAAATGTAATTCGAAATATATCGATGGGTATGAGGTACTTTACGATCTCTCATTAACATAGGAAATAGATAAAGGCTGATTTCATTTAGAAAATTTTGACTATACCTCAACTAGGGTTGTCGTTTTTGTGGGAAAACTATGGTTGTTAGAAAATTATTTTCGTTTCGAGTTCGGCAATTTAAAGTAATTCTTTTAAGACCGCATAGCTGTAATGTAATTTTCACCAATTTTTTTTATATTTCTAAATTAGTTTTTGAGAGATTTAAAAAACAAAAAAATCTAGCATTTGATTATCAGCAATTCGTTCACATTTAAAGTTCAGTAATGTCAAGGAATGAAGGCTACAGAACTAGCACGTGCAAACGTAGAATTTATTTTCGGGAGGGATTTAATAAGATAACAAGTAATCACTTAAGTGTCTGTAATCGCCGAATCGGGCGTAAGTTTTCAGGATAAGAATGAAAATTGGACCAAAATTATTACTGAAAGTACAAAAATTCTGTTGGTGGGTATGAAAATCACATGTTTTTCAAAAATTTCGAGGGAGGGAGGGAGACAACCCCCTTGCGTACGTTACTAAGAGCTAGTATTCAATTTTCAGCACTTTTTCTAGTTTCAAGTGCGGTCATTTTTAGGCGATAGAGTTGGTGATTTTTTTTTAAAGGATGAATTTCGCGTCTTATATATATTTTTTTTTAAGTTTCAAGAAACTGGTTAATTGATAGATTTGAGAAATAATTGAGAATGAGGCAGAGATAAAAAATCAGTAGTAATAAACTTAAAATAAATCTGTAAATCTCAACTGCTATTGAAATAAATAATGGAAATTTAGTTGAAGTTGTAGTCCATGTAATGGTGTGACTTTATCAAGGAGTTATAAGCAATGGGATGTAGAAAGGTGAATAGGAGGTACGGTGTTAATTTTGTATTTTTTGTTAAACAGGTTTTTTTTTTCTAAATTTGAAAATGACTTCTTGGCCATCGAGTATATTTAAACTCCTAATTTATGCAGTAAACAATATTTGAGAAACGACGCGATTATAAAATGGAAATAACAAAAAAAAAATATTCAAAAATGAAAAACAAATAGAATGGACAAAATTGGCCATAATTATGCTAACCAATTATATATGTAGTTGTTAAAGTCACTATAATAATCATACAAATTACTCTAAGGAGACAACGGTTCCAGATTGAGTAAATTAATATTTCAATTCAAACATTTAATCCTAATTCCACTTTATAAAGTCAATTAATGTGCGTGGAGAGAAATGAATACTTCCTCAAAAACCTATCTTCAAGATCACTAGGAGAACGTTGATTTAAAAAAGAAATAAAAGCTAATTAAATATTACAAATTAACATCAATTTCCAACTTCTGAAAGATATTTTCACATAGATTTTTATTGAGTTTTTAATTTTATCTTTTTAATTTACTTTATTCTCTTATGATATATTAGCAACTTCTATTTACTGTAATTTTGTATTTTGTTTTTCACTAATAAACTTTTTATTAAATTTTACTTGATGAATTAAAATCAATTAAGACCATGAAAACAACCAATGCACATAAATTAGCTTTTTATGTATTCCTTATAATTCCTTATATTATATATTGTATTCCTCAAATCAACGACTCTTCTCCAGTATTACATTGGGAGAGAGAAAAAAAATTGCACTACTTAATTATAAACATGAACTTAATTTTAACTATAATTGATACGATTATAAGAAACATTTTCTATAAGAATAAATTTCTTTCCCACGTTACACTCTATGTCGCAGCGTGTTTTGATTATTAATTTCTAAAAGTACTTTTTAAACAACTTCATTTATCGACCTTTCCTCATAATTTATTAATCAGAAATCTGTTTTAAATTCAGTTTATGCAAATATTAGTTTAACGAAAGGTCTAAGTTATTTTGGTTTAATTTATAAACTATGAGAGGTTAAGGCTTGATATTCTTATCAAATTGGCGCTACGAAATAGCCTATAAGGTCCAAGGCGATTTTAAAATTATAACAGGAAGGGATGACTCGGTTTCTTTTTTGTTAACTTTTACGATGAAAACATAATATAAGTAAAACAAATAAACAATATCAAATACCAATAGAGCGTGTTACCAATATGTAAACAAACTAAATTTTTCTACTTTGATCTCTAGTGAAAAAAAATGCTTAGTAAAAAAAATAATAATAATATATAAATAAGAAACAGATGTCAAACTGTAGATTCAGAGTATTAAAGTGATATAAACTACACTATGAATGTGAATATTAAGAAGACAGATTTCATAAAAACAGCACAAAATATTTTTTTTTTTAAATACGCTAAAACGAATGCGTGTGCTATAATAAAAAATTGGACCGACAGCAACGGTTAATTTCTTCAAAAGTTAATGTCTCATTTCGTGAATAATGAAATATGATGCATTTGTCATCTATGTAATATTTCACTGCTGCAATGTTCATTTCGTTGTGTACAGTGTGATTTGAAAAAGAAAAAAAAATTAAAAGTAGGGTGCGTTAATTATAACTAATTAATTATTAAGTTAATAATTGTTGGAAGAATTTTGGACTGTATTGTCTGTATTTTGTTGGCATGGTCTTTTTTTGCTGAACGCCAAAGAGTTAATTAAGTCTGGATTAGTTTGCCAAAGAGTAAGTTAAGTCTAGATTGCTTCTTGCTTTTTGAGTAAATTTAGTACTTGTCCCAGGTATAGTTCGTTACAAAATGCAACATCTATCCATTTACACAAACTCTATATAAATAAATTAAAAAAAAAAAAAATTAAAAAGGGTACAATGAATGGGGAAGGTAATATGAATCAGTAAATATGAACTAGAACATTGCCTAAACATTTTATGAATGAAATTTGATTGTTACTACAGACGTCGAGATAACATATCAAGGCAATACGAGATAAGATTGATCCAACTCCAATAGAAAATTAGTGTGTCAATAACTGTTGTATTATCTTAGATATATGATATCCACACAAAGAGAATTCCTATAACGCTGAAAGCGGAGACCAGTTATAGCCAGAAGGAATAAACTTGAGGAGTTATTTGAAAATGTAACAGTCAATTTAGGGTTCAACTATCGTATATGGAGGCTGTAAAATGACCTAGCAGACATATCATCAAAGCCCCCTTGTTAATTAAAATAGAAACCAGATGGTCTCTGACGTAGAGTCATGGCTAATGGTATCTCATCTTAATAGAATAATTACACTTCATTGTCATTAATGAATTTCTCATTTTCATAACGATTGCATGCCTAGTAAAATGACCATCAATAGAAATTAGCATCACAATTATTCATTCAAATATTTGAATAGTTCATCTCAGTTATTACAAGAAAAAAAATATATATACCAACGACAAATGATTATTCAGAAAATCCTCAAAAAAAACATTCCGGGGTAACAATAAAATTTATTTGGACATAAGCGTATCTATTAGGCATCAATTCTGCCGAAATCTAATGAGAGCTACAATAACAATTTTAAGTCCGAAACCAATAAAAAACATACCCCAAATTGGCAACTTATAAAATTGCTAATATATCTATAAACAAAATTGCCGAAAGTAGATGATATATTTACCCATATTAATTAGTATTAAAATATAAAATTTTAATAATATTAAAGTAGTACTTAATATTAATTAGATGAGGTGAATGCACGACTGAATTCCCTTATGTTTCTTTTATTACATCTTCCCTCATTTCACAAATTATCCTATAAGTATATTCATGGGTGAAAACATCACATAAATAAAAAAAAAACAAGTAAAATAAGAATAAGAGAAAATTAAAAATAAAAACCTAAAAAGGAAATGATGTAAATCAATCTAAAAAGATGTTAACTTCATGTATTTTTTTTAACCATACATATCGACGTCGAAATTTAGGTTTAAATTTATCATGGGAAGTAAACACCACCCCAATCGAGGTGGAACTGTTGATGACGTAAACACCAAATACTAAGGACACTCAGTCACCAATCTGGCTTTAAAAAGTACGAGAAGGTTTTAAAATATATTATAATTATAAAGGTTTCACCATCTTAATAAACTACTACTGTATACTAATAAAGAATACAATTTTTAAAAAAAAATATATTGATATTTGGAGGAAAATCGTTTCATTTAAATGGCGCTTATACCTTTTTCAAAAAACTATTTCGATATTTTCAACTAGATTATAACTATGGTCATTCCAGATCAAATCATACAAACACTTTAGACTCGAGGTTTTTCAGATTAAGTGAAACTTGGTATTTACGTTCGAAAACAGTCGAAAATTAAAAGTTGCAGATTTTTCCCATTTTTAGTATTTAAGTTATAGATTTTTAAAAATCCAAAAAGCGACTGTTTTTCGTTCGATTTGAATCAATATAGCTTAAAGATCCGAAACTATTTGAACCTAGAAAACTCCAAATAGTGTCATTATTTTCAAAACTACATGGACTTTAATTTAATTACCAAACTCATCTTATTTTTTTTTAAAAATTCAAAAAAGCTATTTGTTTTTAAATAAAAAGGAAATTTAGAATTGAAAATACACACACACACACACACACACACACACACACACACACATATATATATATATATATATATATTGCATGCACGTGTTATAAGAATGTATGGGCCAAATTTCATTATGACGTTTTTATATTGTATTCTCATGCCAAGTTTTTTCAAATGCCATATTTTAAACCATAAAATTTACTTTGCTAAAAGTCATCATACAATCTATGTTTTACCATACCCGACTAATTGGTAAATGAGCTTCTAAAAACTATTTTTTGTGGCATGATCCCATTGAGATACCACCATTTTGATATGTGCATAACTATATAAAATATATAGATAAAATTTAAATTTTAAATTGAATACATTAAACACACAAACACATTAAAAATATATTAAAAAATAAAATAAAAATATTGATTCTGAGTTTTAAAAAAATTTCATTAGTTTTTTTAACAAAATATACAGGCACTTTTAATGTTAATTTAAGGACACACACACCAAATTATATGATGATATCTCAATGAGATCAAGTAAAAAAAAAAAAAAATGGAAGTTCATTTAACAATTAATACTTCAAGGATAGGTAATGTCGGGTACAGTAAATAATTATAGTAACGTAGATTGTATAATGAATTTTAGGAAAGTAAATTTTATAGTTTAAAATATATCTCCATTTCAGTTTAAAAAAAAAAATGGCATACAAATAAAAATAATTCATTCTTATAACATGTAAATGCAACATTCATTATTTTTAAAAAAAAATTTTTTAAACATAGTTAGTTCGGAAAACTCGAAATACATGTTAAATAAAAATCCATACAATTCTAAAAATAATGAAAGATTTGGAGCTTGACTTGCAAAATAGACATTTGAGCTATTGATGAAAAAAGTTTTGGAGCTATAAGTTTTTGAATGATTCAAAACGGGCCAAAAACAACAGTCAATTTTTAGTAATTTAAAAAGCATAAATAAGAAGTTTTGGTTTTTCTACAACATTTTCAAAATGTTACTCAGTGGGTTTTCCAGAATGCCTTAACGAATTCTTTGAAGTCCAGTCTCCAGGTGTCCAGTATGACATTCCCATATCACAAGGAATCTGTCTTTTTCTAGAGCGTTCTTTTCCACCTTTCACGGCGGTCAAACGGCGCCATTCGTGGATGGTGTTGCCATCAGGGACTCAAATGGGACAGGATGTAACGATTTCTCTAACAATAGACATTTAATGTTGCGATTCATTTAATCTCTGTTGAACATGTGTTCAGTCGCATAGCCGGGATTTCGTTTCGGGGAGGGGTCCATCTAAGGATCTTCTTTAAAGAATCCCAACCCAACCGAGGATGTTCCTCTCTCTATATAATATGTTCTATGACTAGGTATATAATTTATGAAATAACATTCAAATAGGTTTATACAATTTTTGTTTGCATATAAGAATAAGTATTCTGTAATTTCGTGAGAATGAGGAGTAAGGAACCCTGAATCTCCCCTCTGGCTACGTCGCTGCTTATGTCAAAACATTTTTTTGGACATAAAAAAATGTTTACTAGTATTTGAAACCATCTGGCCGTTTTTACAATAGGGCAGGATCTTCGATAAAAAAAAAGAAGAGAAAACTTTAAAACGTCAAACTGAAATTTAACTACGATTATTTATAATACAAATATTAAAAGATATTAAACAAGACCGGTAAAAGAATGTTAAAGGTAATATCAAGGATTACAGTTCACTATTATATATTGTCTGTAACAAGAACGGTATATGAAGATGTGATCATTTTATAACTATTATTGTTAAATATTTTTTATATTCAATTTCCTATTAAATTGCGGAAATTAACCATTAATGTCACAAAGAGCAATTTTTTTAAATTACTAGACGTTCTCTCTCAGTTGTTCGAAGTTCAAATTTTGAATTATATTTTCTAAAAAAATTATCACATGCTCACGAAAACCAAAGAGACTCAGGAAAGGCTCACGCTCCCGTCCGAATCTGAACAACGAGCCATCAAAGTGCTCGCTTAAAAAACCGGCAGGACATTTCCTGCTTCATATAAAGATTCAAAGAGCATTTTTTTTAATCACTAGACGTTCTCTCTCAGTTATTCGAAGTTCAAATTTTGAATTATATTTTCTAAACAAATTATCACATGCTCACGAAAACCAAAGAGACTCAGAAAAGGCTCACGCTCCCGTCCGAATCGGAACAACGAGCCATCGAAGTGCTCGCTTAAAAAACCGGCAGGACATTTCCTGCTTCATATAAAGATTCAAAGATATAAAGATCAATAAAGATTCATTAATCAAGCGAACATGCGCTTGGCGCTCGACTCACATACGGATCGGCTTGCCAGTGTGTACGCAACTTAACTTACTCGTCCTCCACGGCTTCGAACGTCCCTCAATTGCGAGATACCTGCGTGGAGATTTAACGAAGATGCGTCTTCGAGAACTTCTGTTGTTGCTGACGGACATATTCCAAGATTCATTGAGCAAGTATACAAAGCTTGTCCGCATGTACAACTCTATTGTTACATGTAAAACGTCATTCAATCCTCATAAAGAAAATCAAGTAGAGAAAACGCACTCTCTCCACATTTCAGCGAGGGCAGAGGACGATGAGTGACAGGCGAATGGAGTGACTGATCAGTGCCTTGGCTGAGGTTGGCGTTCTGTGTATATTGTGTGCAAATGAGGAGTCGCCTGTCCTTACCATCTTCCTAGTGAGTCAGTCCAAAGGATCTTCTTCTCGGGGGCCATCGTATTTCCTCGGGTCATTGCTATTTATTTGGAGTTTCTCCAATTGCCTGTGTACTTATTTACAGAACTTGTTCTCTGGTTGGAACACTTTAAAAATTACAACATTAAATAATTCGAAAAAATCTATGGTAATACGTTCCGTAATGTACTTTGGACTCCTTGATACCTATAAATAATTGTCAGCAGGTGGAACAAAATCAAAATTGAACGCTCTAGTCTCCATCAGAATGACCCTTAGGCAGGTTTTGAAAAGACCGATTCAGCCGTTTATTCATAAATATATTTCACACTAGGATCGACTTCGGAGTAAGTCAGAGGCGTAGGAAAAACCTTTATGAGGGAGGATTTAATATGAAGAAGGCATATAATCACCTAAAGACCCAAAATCGCCAAATATGGCGTAAGCTTTAAGAACACACTACAAAAAAATAAAGAAACAAAATATTTAATTATTTATTCAGCTTTATTTTAATAGTAAGCGAAATTAATAAAATCATTTACCATACAGATACCATTAAAGCGTACATTTTAAGGTTATTAATTTCCTAAAATACAGTAAGAGTGCGTTAAAGTACTTTTTATCCCACGCTTGTAACTCGTTACAATATCTATTAACACACCATATCCAATTCTGGATTAAAGATATCAATCTAATCTTATCGCTTAATTCCAACAAAAAAATGTATAGCTGGATTATTAGAAAACAAAAAAATCAATATGGACGGAAAATAATTTTTCTTATCGGTCCTCCGAAAACTGTAGTAAACTCTCTTACGATTACGTAAGAAGTGTGAACAAACCAGTCTGAGTCTTATCAAGGAAGCTAATTCTTGAAAAATAATTCTTTTCCTCAACTGAACAGATAGGTGCGAATCTCATGTTTTCATTACGAAAAATGATATACGTGAACTGAAGGCCGGTTGTCCTGACATAGCATATATTATATACTCAATTTTTTATTTTTAATAGTAGGTGCATTGCAACTCGAAGAATTTCACTACAAAGCAGCCAATGAATTAGTAGCATGTTTATTCTTAGACCTGACCGCTATATAACATTCTACTGTAAGCAATAACTAACCCCAGGGTAGCAGATAACAGAACGGACTTGAGGGTAATTCGGGTTGCGGCTTTGACTAATCTGTAATATATTGCCCTTGTGCTAGAGCAGGAGATTAGCGGCCGCTTGAGCTGGCGCTATCGACTGCTTTATCTAAGTCACCTTTCTATTTGATAAAGGAAATCAGCGTGTCTATTTAAGGAGAGAAAGCATGGATTATCAGAGAACATTAAGACTCTATTTATATGAGTAATAAATATATTGCAGTTAACACTTTCTATTCCAATTACATCTATCGGTTGTTGGAAAGTGAGTAACCGAAGTACTAGCGAATGGTAAATTAATGATGGTGTAAAACACGTTTATGCCCATCATAAAACATGTAGGATCATCTACGACGTCACCAATAGGAACTTACAGCATGGTTCGTCTTCAATCTTCTATTAAATTTTGTTTCATCGTATAAGATATAGAAAATTATACGAGCAGATAAATTCCAAAATTAAACCACTAATTTCCAAAATTGTTTATTTAGCAATTTGCAGAGTTTAGGCATTACATGATCACATGCCCAAATGCCCATTTATACAAATATAAATAACATTAATTAAAAATTGATACTAATTAAAAATATTAATCAATTTGTACTTTCTTCACAGGCAATCAAATATGTTTTTAATATTTAAAAAACAATTTTTGTTGCATCTGTAAATTAATAAATATACTCGTTAAAATAAATTTAAAAATATTACATTTGCAGGAATCATGTCTTAGTTTTATATGTATTTATTTTTGTTAGTTATGAAGTTTCATGTTTTGTGCCTTTTTGTTTTATTTTACTTTAAGATTTTTTCTGCAATATTATTCATAAATGGTTAAAGATTATAAATTAATATTATTAATATTTATTATAAGAATTATACTTTTTTGACTAAATTAAAATTCTTTATCTTTGGAAACGAAATCTTGGACTCAAAAATGGGCATGGTCCGAAACAAAAATCATAATTTTACTTTAATTCGTTTTCTACGTGTTTATCAGTGTTTTTTTTTTATCTCTTTGGACATGAAGGTACTTTTTATACTTTTTTTTTTAAATACCATGTTAAAGTTGTCATTTTCTAATAATGAAAGGGAGAAGCAAAGTAGATAAATTCACCGGGCAAGTTAGATTTCTTTTGGTTCACAGAAATTATTTAATTTTTTATTCTATGTATTTTTTATTTAATTTTCGTTTCGAGTTTTAGACAGCGAACGAACCTAATTTCAATCTTACACCGGGACGGAAGCTGTTGGAATGGACACTGATCATCCGAGCAAGAAGAAAACACTACTCAGAAATTACTGTATGAGTCTCCAAGAATTTTGATGAAATCAAAGAAGGGGACGGCGGTGTGGCAAACAATGTCTCCTTTCCAGGTAGACTTTCAAACGATAAGAACAATGTTGCAATAATAAAGTCTTTGTTAGGGAAGTTACTAATAATACAACCTAAAAGTAGTAAAAATAAGAAACGAAATGAGTTGAGAAATGCATGGTTAACCATCACTCCAATACTTCCGCCAGTAACGGAAAGACAACCCCGAATACCGATGAGCAGAGAACAATAGAACACGTGTTTGTGCCTGTCTCTTAACTTTGAAAGGAAGCCGCGGACTGTCACCAAATGGGCTTATATGAGGAAACATAAGCCTCTAACTAATAATAGATAATAGGAAAGAATAATATATTCTTTTTAAAATTTTACAATACATTTTATGAAAAAAAAAGTGATGGTACAGATCTATCATGTGGGTTTATATTTTATCCTCAACTTAACTTCAACCATAACTTTCTTCAGATATCAACTTGGGATATCACGGTATTTCGGGCAGAAAGATGTTGTGTTTCATTGGAGGTTCGAAGATAGTCAACAATATGACAATACAACCGGCTTGGCTTCTTTATTAGAGCAGTGCCAAATGTTAGGTCAGGAAAAAACTAAAGACTGCCTAAAAATAAATGATGTAAATGAAAAAAATTAATAACACCGACATTAATAATTAACATGAACATCGGAAGATAGATTTAGTTTGATATTCTTGACTGATAACTAGACAATGAAGTACAATAATACGGGGGACCTTTGAGATGTGTAGAGTATCCTATCGAGTTTTAAATAATTCGAATATCGAGAATATCCTATTCTCGTTTTAAAACAAAACGAGAAAAACATGGTTGTTCTTGCATTGTGTTGCACATACGACCATATATTAAGATTAATCACAAACCTGGGGCTATGTCTTAAAAAAACAAAAACGGAGGGGGATTGATCATCAGGCAAAAGATATCTAATTAAAAATACAACCTCTCGTAATTTTTTAAAAAATTCTTAAATGATTGTACCTTAGTAATATAAAGGGGAAGACTTTCTGATCAGCGTAAATTAATGTTTTGAAAAGTAAAAGAAAATAAACGACTTCGATACTACACCGTATTCGAAACCAGAAACATTTAAAAAAAAATTGTTAAAATCATGATAGTGGTAGTAGGCAATTTAAATGTCAGAATATTCATTTATAATCTGTCAGGTACATATATTTCTGAAATCAATTTATATGATCGTTTCTATAACATTATTTGAAATCATTTTCACACCGACAAAACAGGCGGAAAAAAAAAGAAGGTAAATTCTTTAAATGTGAGAAGAAAATATGAATATTTTCACAAGAGATTAACAACCACATGCACAAGAAATGATAAATTTGTTAGTGCCAATCGCCTACTTTCTAATAAAATATTGCCCACTTTAAAGAAGGCAACAGGGAGGAGTTATCCAGAGGAAGTTGAAAATAACCTTGAGAAAATTTCCTCAAGCCGCTAATACCCGGGTAAGCAGTGATTAAAGTTAATTGTTTAAAACGCCTTTTTGATATTAAAGCTACCGCTGCACGCCATCATTAGGGTAAGGCTGCCACTAATCATCTGCAAAGATTTATAATTTTCACACTGACCAAGGTCGTTTGCATCTAATGGCCGCTTTTGACACTCAACATCCTAACGAGGTGGTATCCTCAGCGTTATTACCGACGGTTATTAGTCAACTAAGAGCCAATTAGTAAGTTCCACACATACCAAGAACATCGCATAGAAAGATATGCAATGCTAATTCTAGCTAAGGAGGAAGGAACTCCCCTTAGTCCTACCCACAATTTTTTAAAAATTGAGCTGCATTGCACAAATATGGTCAGTTTTGGATAATCAAACTATCAACTTCTTGGGATATTTCTAGCATACCAACTCTTGGAATCTTATGATGAACGTTTTGATATCGGAGTGTTAAATTCTGAAAAACTTTGGTTTAAGTATGGTGCCAATTAATTCCTAATTTTTTGACAATTGTAGCACTAATACAAAAACAGTTATACTCGTAGTTATTTCTTATATTCATATTTTAATTTAACATTAAATAAAATATAATAAAAGCTCCGATAATCAAATGGTACAAGAAAAGAAAAATATAATACAGCCGATCTGTAAAAAATAGATATCTTTATTTATTACAAAAAAGCAAAATATATTTTTTTAAATTATTGAATTTTTTTTTTGCAAAAATGTTTTTGATAACTTTTCAATTGATATTTCATCTTTTGTGTACTCCAAAGCCAAGCACTGACTTCATCTGTTAGGTGGTTTCTTTTGATTGTCTTAATATCATTTAATGATGGGAACAAAATCTCACAAAAATATGTTGATGGATATTTTTTAGCAAAACCATCGCTAGATTCTTCATGCATTAGTGTCAGGTACTGCGTCCCAAGCCCTCAAAATTTCTTGTTCGTTGTTGCACTCTTTTCCATTATTGACACGATTCCATGACATTTTGCCAATAATAAGGGCGCGGTATGCGAGAAATAAAAGTTATCTCCATCGACGGCTCCTGCAACGCTTGTAATTCAAAACGGGTTCGCGAATCACCTTCGACATCACTGTCCTAGACTGTACCAACTTATAATTACTTTGACAATCGTTAATAAGAATGGACACATCCCGAAGCCATGTACGCTTTTTAATTGCTAGTAATAAATGTTCTTATTTGATATTGATGATAAAACTAATGCGACAAAATTAATCTTATGACAGAAAAAATCAAAACAACATTCTCCCCAAAACAAAATTTCGTAAAATGCACCTATTTGTAATATTCAAATCTAAAATTTGTTAGGAAAAGGCATATGGCCCTTATATAAAGCAGGCGCGTTTGAGGTTAAATATTAGGATCAAATCCCTGTTCTTCCTATTTCGTAGACAATCCATACTGAGAATCAAAGAATATTCCACAGAATACGCACATCCCCATTAACTTATATGAGACGAAACAAAAACAAATATACCTGACAGCACACGTCGAGGGCTGAAAAGAAGCTGGGTAAGAAATCTCCTCAAGTAATAAACGTGTATTGTCTCCATAATTTCTCCATGATTTCATAGTTTCTTTCTTACAGCACATCCGCTTGTTTCTTCACTGACAGATAGCCTTCGTTTTCTTTTGTAATACTCATTTAGTGCCTTTTATCACAGGGACTATCACTCTTCTCCGGTAATAGCTATGAATAGACTAACAACTTAAGGGAGAACCCTTTAGTGCGCTTGCGTCTAAAAATAATCTTATGTTCAACGTTAATTAATTAGTGGGGAATTAGTGCATGAGACTGAAAGAATGTAAAACAAATCAAAATGCTAATAAAATCTGGTGAATTCATTCCTGATTTTTGAGAAAAAAAGATCAAATGAACAACAAACATTTTTATTAAATCGATCAGTGGCACTACAGGACAAAGTTCCTCTAAACAGGGAAATTCTAAAAGTTAGCATCACCTTAATTTCTAAACCAACATCCACATCCTAGAGAAGGGAAACATGGAAATCCTGGATGCTCTCAATCTAACCTTAGAGGGCAGGGCATTCAAACCTGCTCCGACCGACTGGAATCGAAACTCTTTCCTTCGGCACTTGTTTTACCTTTTATAGTACGATCCGACCGGTTTTCTACTAACTGAGGATGTCATAAAAATGCCCCTATCATGCTAATAATTAGCGACTTCTGAAGTTGGAAGCGAAAGGACTCCGGAAAGAACAGAGATGCTAACTTAGAAAGGGTTCAGAAATAGGTGTTTAGAAGGCTGTGAAACAAGATCACGCAATTCAATTATATTAAAAAATGATTTCCTTAGGAGCTAAGATCCATAATTAATAAATAATAAACAAAATCGTTTTTACTAATTATTCTCTGAAGGATGACATAAGTAGATAATAAATCAACAACACTGTATAATATTCATTGATCGGATTAAGATATTACACTGAAAACCATTTGATGCAAGAAAATTAATAATAAAAGAAATATTGCAACTACACATAAGCAATGGATCACTGTCAGCATCACCTCAATATCACTTTACAAAAATTTCTAAAATATGATGTAAGGCGTCAAATAACATAGTAACAGATTCGTAATTTATTGAGTCAGACTAAAAAATGAACACCATCTTGAATTTAAATCACATCAAATGCTAAAATAAAATAATAAGAAATGTGCTCGCTTGATGTTACTTATTAGATGAGATAGAAACTTGATTATAGCAATTCTTTCGTACACTTGAAGATCATAATCTATGGCTTAGTAGACTAAAAGCGCTTACAAAAGACAATGACCAGAACATGAAGTATTTTATTTCATTATCTCGACAGTCATAGGCGAGGGTTCAAAAACATGGGAAACTGACTCGAAAATTGCCATCGGAGGATCGTAGATTGGAAGCCGGATGGATATCGAGGTCAGGGATAGCCTCAGGGTTGGGTTGTAAAGGGAAGCGCCGTACTCTGGAATTATCGTTAATACAAGAGTCCAAGATCTGGGTCACTCCTATAATTCTTAGTCCAAGAGTTGGAGAAAGTGAGGATGATCTGGGCAGAAACTTTCAATTTGCATCTTGTGGATTAATTGGTGGCATCATCAGTTCCAAATAATTTCAAAAGGGTTATGATTGTAAAGGACACTCAGCATCTTGGCCCTTCTCCAATCTAGATTTTACTTTTCTCTTTTTCAGTTCTATTATAATTTGTAAACAGATTTTTTTGGGAGGGCGGGGAGGAGGGGAAATTTAATGTTTTCCGATCCACAGGAGAATCTATGTAGCTATACAACGTGTAATTAAGCAGTATGCAACCCGTTAATATAATCGAAATAATAGCATTGCCACGGTTTAAATGGGTTAGTAAAGTCCCTAGACTCGACAACGAAAGAATCCTAGCTAGGAAACAACGGATAAAATTCCATGGGTTAGACTATAACCAAGACGTTTTTGAGAGGATTGAATTAAAGCTCAACTTGCGGAATTGGATTTTAGTGGAGGTCATTGAAGGAAAAGTGTAATGCTGGTGGCATCAGCATCAAATCTTCAGATTCGCTAAGCCTTTTATTATTATTCTTACTCATTTTTTTTTAGCAATTTATTCAAACGATAAACATACAATAATTGAGCTGGAAAAACACTATGTCAAATTATTCTGTGAACACTAATACATTTCGAAATTTAATACGTACAAATTTTAAAATCATTATATCATTATATTCCAGTCAAAACTGGCTCGAGAATATTTGTTAAATTCAGTAATTTTGAGAAATAATAGATGCTTTGAAAAAAAATATCAGAATAAATGACCTGAGCAATTACTATTTATATCTGACAAGTCAAGATGTTATCAGGACAGAACAATTCTTAATTTTTTTTTTTTTTTAATTTTTTACGAATTACCATTTTCATAATATCTATTACTTAGCTCGTACCTCAAATGTCAGGACTAAATTGAACATGAAAACACCTTTAAATCAAAATAGAATATGTTACCAAAAATGCTTGTGCTATAATACAGAACATAATTTATAGCTATAATATAAATATATATTTTTTTATGTATATCATTTCAAATCATAACTTTTTTTCTCGTACGTTCGTAGAATTTGATACAAATCTGTAAGAGCTGCTTCTTATAAAATAAGAATGTCAATATCATTAAAAAATTGAGAAAAAAAATTAAGCCAAGAAAAAGTTTGAAATTGAAAGTATTACTGAGAAAATAATCTTTAAAACTACATAAATGCTAAATGAAAGTGAATATAGCAATAGTAAAAAGTCTAATGCTCAACAATATAGTTGTGACAATGAAATAGACAAGAGCTGTAGCACTCCTCATAATTATGGTAAATCCAATGCAATTAATAATTTTAAAATGAAATGTGAAATAAATAATAATGGATATGAGTATATACGAGACGAATCAGGAGTGAAGGTTAATAATGTAATAAAATAATAGATGTTAGGAATGTTAAGGTAAATAATATATAAATAACGAAATGATTTTAGATAGTTTATGGAATTTTACACTATACTTAGTATAATGTCCTGAAGATGGGGAAGGACTTCGAAATGTTGATAAGGATGTGATGACCATTTACATAATAAAACGATAAAAGGAAAATATTGCTTCACATAATTACCAAATATAATTATTAAATCTTCCATTTACACAAAATAACATCTATACTAATGAGCTTTCTTTTGTATTTTTGCGTAGTAGATTATAAATAAAATCCAGGATAATCCAACCAAGATTTTTCTTTCTCTTCCTATGGACGATTCCATTAGAAGAGTGTTTCAACCGACAGTACAGCACAAGGTTATATGAACGCAACCATTAGAGTCCTGGTTTGCTCGTAAGTCACGCTTCTGTTTGTTGTGTGAGTTAGAGTTAAATGACACCTTACATAAGAGGGTGGCAAAAGAGGTCATGGAGACGGATAGCTACCGTAATTAACTCCATAAGATAAGGACCAACTGAAGCAGTTCTTCACGAACTGAACAGAAACTCTTCTAACGAACACTCAAAGCGAGTACAACCTTCATCGTCCTTCGCAAGAGTCAGGCTAGTCACGACTTACTATTCGCTCCGGCTGGAAGCTCTGGTTGTTATGTCTCCCCTTAGGGCGATATGCCAACTTGAATAATGCCCTGAGTGGAAATCAGTCAGGTTACTATCAAGATTAAAAAAGACTTCTCTTTTTTTCAAATGGATATTTATCATATTCAAGGAATGGAATCACGCTTACAATAAAGTGGTATGAATTCCCATCAACATGATATATCATTTTCACTAAATTATTCAATTAAGTTCACATAAAATTCGACGAACTGTCACTAACAATAAGAATTTTCGTCCGATTTATTCTATATACATTATTTTTTCCAGTTTTTATTTTCTAATTTCCATTTTACTTTATTTTTCACAGTTTATTTAGCATAGTTCATACTAATCTTTCTACATTTGTTTCATCGTTTTGGTTCATTTCCCCTTACCTAAATAATTCATTTGTGCTATTTTACCGCATCCTATATTGGTTAATATAATTCTTCAGTTTCTCTCTATCTCTCTCTCTTGTCCCACATACATACACACACAAACACATACATTATCTCATCAAACCTTTCTTGTTATTTATTATTTACATTATTATTCTTTTATTTTTAATTCTTGCTTATTATACATTCAGTTTTACCATAACTTATTTTCTATCATTCTAATTCATTCTAAACATTTCTCTGATCTATATTTTATTCCTGAAGATGCTCCGTATTATTGAGGCATAGACTTATAATAAAAAAAATGAACTTAATGTTACGATGTTTTCCTAAGTCACTTTGACTGAAAATCAGGGTAATAGGGTAAAGTGCCCGAAATCCTTCCCATCTCCTAGAGTTGCCTTCCCCAGTTATCTGTTGTTGGCACTGCTGCTACTAGCTAAAAAACCTATTGAAATAAGTACTTCAGTACCAACAATTTGACAGTTGATAGTGAAATAGTTGTAATGGTTTGTGTTTTCATACATCGAGTCCTAATTGAGTCCCTAAACGTTTTTCTAATTTTCCCGGGGATTCGGAAGGGGAGAGGGAGGGAAGAGAGGGGATCACGGATTTAGGCAATTCTAAGAATTCTGGAATTCGTCTTCCTTTGTTTATGTTATTTTCTCCTTCTTATTTTCTGTTAGAAATTTAATTCTAATCGACAATGAATTGCCACATTTTTGCCTCTAATAATCATTAAATATTTTTTAAAGTATAATATTGAAAATAAATTTCTTTCGAGGGATTGATCGAAATGTCCCTGACATCAAAAAAATATTAAATTGTGAATTTAAGTGGGAGATGAAATTAGGGTCATTATTTTAAAATCATATAAGCAAGTATTGTTTTAGTATGCACAGAGGAATGAATATTTAGTTCTGCCCAATAGTGATATCAACAGAATTTTAGTTGTTGAATAGAGCTGCATTTATTCCTTTTTTTGGGGGGTCGAACCTGAAACTATAGTTTAATATTTGTATTAGGGGACGAAATTTGGGAACATTTTCTTATAAACCTGATATTTCATAAATTCAACTAGCCATCCAGCACTTGTTATTTTTTTTTCACAAAACCAATAAGTTATTTTCTTTTCTTGATAAATCATAATAAATTATCCATTTACTGTATCTCATTCAATACATTCTAAGATTATGGTAACTACAATGTCTGTGTTTGATTTAAAATATTTCGTCATAATGAGCTATTTCCATCGTGCAGTGGGTCACTATTTGGTGAAGTACTTCCTAATTGTAAGTCCTTGCACTACTCGATACTATTTCTCCACCTTATATAACTGTATAGAATAAATTAATAAAATAATTGCTTTGCGTGCGACACACTGTCAAGTTTAGGGTAAAGTATTACAGATAGGGATTGGTTACTTCTGCATCAAATCTGCAGCAATCAGAACTATCTTAAGTGATAAAAAATATTAAAAAACAAATACAAATTTGGGGAAAGAGTAGCTCTGCTCAGAAGCGGCGAAACGTAATAAATAACTAATTAATATTTGGATTTTTTTAACTACAAAGGTTGTAAAAAATATTATTAAATATATATGCCTAATAAAAATAATCGACAAAAGTCATCGAGCATAAGTGAGTGGTTATTATCAAAACTAATCTGACTTGAGCATTAAATACAGTTTGAAAAGTTATAGTAAATATTGAGAGCCGAATTCATATTCCTAAATAGTAATATGAATATAAAAACCTATCTTACCAAAGAACTGCCTTCAAAAAAATGAGTAGAAATAAAAATATTTCAATTCAGGAAAAGGACAGCCCATAACTATCGTAAGGTTATAATCGGTAACGTATGCGAACGTTGGCGACCTACACTGTAGGAGCATTATACAAGACAAATAAGGCTTGAATACAGGCTATTAGCACTGGCAGTACCAAACTCAAGGTGATGGCTGTGATAACAGCGGGCAACGCGATATTTAGATCCCACAAACAGGTTATATGGACCACAAACCGGTAATTGGGACCTCCCTCGGCCAATTATTGGGCAAAAGACCATTCATATATGTCTGCGAGGATGGGACCCGGTCCATTGATATCTTAATTTGGCTTCGCTGTAGGCCGTTCGTGCCATCAATGTTAACACATGCGCATCACCTTTACAGCAGTATTTATAGTCTACAAACAGGTAGAAAGTAGAACATCGTACACTCACAACAAATTTGTTTGTATTATTAATAATTCGCTTAGGACTTTTTTTAAAGGTGATCGTTCTGTGCTTAATACAAACCTGATATAATTTTTTATATACATCTTAAACATTCTAGTTCTATGTTTTAGTTATGGAGATTTTTAGTTAATAAAAAGCTATAAATTGATTCTTTGATTTATAGCTACCTGTTTATACTTTTACATATAAATATTGCAAACTTTATTTTTTAAACATGCACTTTACTAACTGAATGAGTTGCAACTAATATACAACAAACATAAATATTACTCATTTGTGATCGAAAGTTATAAAAAAAGATCTTTAAGCAATAAGATCTTTCTGTCTATTAGAGGTAGTAGGTTATAAATTATTATGTTTTCTCAAACCAAAGCAGTTCATTATAATTGTTTGTAATGATTCAGAATGTAGTTTGTGTATATTTAGCACATTGACAGACCATGTCCTTAATCTTACATTAAAAAAAAGAAAGAAAAAATACACATTTAACAACAGCTTTACGAGCTTTATAACTTTTTAACTGATTCATAGAATTTAATAATTAAGGTTACAAATTATTCGATTTTTTCGAAAATCCGTTTTTACAGTGACGAATAAAATAATTTTTAAAGTAGATTTCCTTGTAGTGTATTCCATTTCGAACTTTACTGTAACTATTTTTTTATCTCTCCTGAAACCCTTAAGTCTTACAATTATTTTTCTACCAGGATATGAACTAGAAACAAAGGATGACAACAGATAAATGAAGAAGCTAGGTAGAATTTCAAATTTCAAAAAAAACACTCAGGAATTTGATTATTCCTAAGAAATCAAACTTTGAACTTATTTCATTGTTCATGTTGATATTGCAACAGAAATGCAATAAGATATTGGTATCTTTAATTTAGTAATTGTAAAGAAAAATGATACAACAATAATTTGATGTAAAGGTGGGTATATAAAAATGGATGCTATTATTTTTATTATATTTATTTTTTAAATTTTATTTCCAAAAAAGTTCAAAATTTAGATCGGTTTTTTCTTCATAATTTCAGAAAGAACTTCGGTTTTTTCTAGAGTTTTTTTAAACATTTTAAAATACAACAATAAATTATGATGTTACTAGTTCTGAATTATGAAATTGGATATGTTTATATCGGTTTCTCACATTTTTATAGGCTTTAAAATTTCTTTCCACAAAAAATATCAACATACTCTAGGCAATTTAAAATAAATAAATATGCATACATACAATATCAATAAAAAATAAATAAACTTCAAAAATATAAAGAAAAGAAAAAGATATAAAATATTGGCTACTCACGTTTACTTTTTCCAGATACAGCTCTAGCTCCCTGTAGGGGTCCGACCCAGAGATGACTCCAGCCGCCCTCTCGTCAGGACAACTCACTGTTTCCATCCCGACCTGCAACGACCAATAAACATGTCAGCGCTATAGGACCTCGCTAAGTTATGTCTATACCTGCGTCCCGAGACAATGCTCCTACGTGGGAGGTGCTTTGTACTTTATAGGGGGCTTTATCTAACGATCCTCCACCATCGTCCAGTCCCTACGCTAAGCATTTGCTTGTTTGTTTAGAATGGAAACCCTTTGTATTCGGCTCATACGCATCACATCAATGACTGCTAGTCACATCAATTTTTACTGTCGATAAATATGGATAATATGTTGCGTGGTAAAGAAATTGATACTGTAAATCATGTATACCAATCCAGCTCATAGAGTAAAACATTCAATATTAAAAAAACTCGTAATGAGATAGTGAAAAATGTATGCATAGCATAGCATAGAATAAATACTATTCGATACTACTAATTTCTTCGTTTTGCAACAATATTTTAGATTTTTTTTTTGTAAGCAGTTTAAATATTTTAGATCGTTTTTGGAAAAAAAAACACAATAACTCTTTATTTTTTACTCTTATAACTAAACTTCAAATTAGCTTTCAAATTTTTTTCACATAAATATATACAGTTTGACCACCACAGTAGAATTACTTCAATGAACTATTCTCGCAACCATCGTTAATTACACATTAGAAACAGACTGAACATTAATCATGGCCTCCCACAGCAATTTAAGCATACGAAATGTTAAACATGGAAAACTTCAAGCCCGACAATAATTTAGCTTACATCACCAACAAAAACAACTGGTCAGTCAAAAAAACTAAAAAAAGTTTACACCAATCAATATCATGACTATTTTACTATTGTTGCGATATTATACTTGTATACTTGACTCCCTGGGGATTATCCACCATCACTTATATGGTGGTTAATTGAGTCGATATTCGTCATCTTTTTAAATTATTGTTTATTTATTTATTTTTTCTTTAAGTATATTTGTTGCCTTTCACATTTATCCATATCTTTTTATTTATTTATTTATTATTTCTTGAACCAATTTGATAATTAGGTGTGCCTGTCTAAACTGTGAACATTTGATTAATTTTTAAGTAGTTTATTTTATTAGCTATTTGTTTTGTTTTGTTTTCTTAATTTTTATTTATAAAAAAAAAGCGTTGTTTCAAGTAATAGTTAGGGGTCACTGAAAAATAGAAGTAAGGGATAGATTATAGAGTGATAGAAGGTTTATAGCAAAGGGGGGGAAAAAAAAGGAGGAATAGATATAATGTGGTAATGCAGCGATGAGATAATGTATTTAGAGTTTAAATGAAAGAAAAAAATTTGTTATATATATATATATATATATATATATATATATATATATATATATATATATATAATGTCTAGCATTGGATTAAGGTATTTCGGCAGCATTTTTGTTAATAATAAAGCATTTCTCTCTTGGCTTTACCAATAAATTAATTTTTTAGTATTACTTGTTTGAAATAAATAACAGTAGTTAAAATAAGTGGAAGAAATAATTAAACTATAAGAAATGAGATATCATTATATTCCCACATAAACATGAAACAAGTCATCTAGTATGACTTGAAGCCTTGAAGAGAGACTAATGAGAGACTTGAAGTATTAGTTTTGGAATCTCTCGAAAATAACTAAATGAACTACAATAGGCCAATTTATTTTTTCTTTTAAAGACTGAGGCATATATTTAATACGGTACCGATATATTAACTATCAATAATCGATACAAATATAGGGATTGAAGTAATCAGGAGCGCAAATAGCAGGTGGCAAAGTGGCATATTGGTCTCGTTCCAAGGAGGGCCTTGAATCGGCCTTTATAACAATAAAGTACAATATCAAATTATATTATATGTTGTACTACAATAAATAAGTAAAATCGTAATATGATGGATAATACACAGTCACATCTTCACATTTTAACTAAGAAGCTTCGGGGACCGCATGTGCCTCTATGCCGCTGGTAGTAATGTAAGCCCAGTCAATTCGATATTGCTGATATCGGAACGCAACCAGCCTCGATAGTGCAAAGGCAAGGGCACTAATGAATTTCTCAGGACTGGGAATTCACGAAGCAATTTTATTCCCCAGAGCTCTGTAATTCAATTCACGGTCCAAGCAGCGACAGCGGAACTTCAAACAAACGTAATCGCCCTCACCTCAATTATGGCTGAATTACCAGCTGATAAGGTTTTCATTACCTCCACATTTCTCTATTTTTCTTCTATTCGCCGCCCTTGGCAGAGGCGAAGGCATTAAGTGAAAGAGACTCACCTTGGGCGGATTTGGGCAATGCCAAAGAGATCCCACACTAAGGTCGCTCCTCCTGCGGAGATTGTGCCTTTGCAGAAATTTGTTACATGATTTGAAGCGAAATTTCGTAATTCACAGAATGGAACTTACAAAAGGAATAAATGCAGGTCTACTTATTATGCAATTCATGGGCGAAATATAAATTTTGAAAGCTAAGTAAATGAAAATGCGAGGAAAGCTATTTAGTCTAAATAAGAGTACAACTGTTGCCGACAGTTGAAATATCAATAGGTGCTTTAATTTTCGAAATGACAGTAACATGGGTAGAGTGAAATATATTTATTGGAAAATATTTTTATTTATACTTTCCTTTAATGTGTGATTATACTATAAGAAAGAAGTAAACATTACACCAATAGTTGCAACGCAAAAAATGTTTTCCCATGCAATCTATAATTTAATTTTTTAATATAATATTTTTTCATTATTTTTTCTTAAATAAATTAATGTTGATTGATCTTGCTATATTGTCCAATAAACAAAGCATCAATCCTAGGTTTTTATAATTTATTTTTTTCATAAATTGACTAATTTCCAAAGAATACAGTTGATAGTTTTGGAGACAAGCGATGTTTTAAGCCTCAGAAATTATTGAAATAAGTTATTGTCAGTGATTTATAATCTTAACAGCATGAACGGAACAGGAATATTTCACACTGATTTAACAGTTACAAATTCGTATGAATATTTAGAGATTTAAAATGGATATGCAGAGAAAGAAGTTAAAGTACCACTCAAAATGTATTGAAAAAAAAAAGTTAAAATAGCTGGTTCAAACTTAATCAATGTAAAGAACAACTCAAAAAGAAATAGAGAAAGAGAGGGAGAGAGAGGATGGGAGGGAAGAAGAGAGGATGGGAGGGAGGAAGAGACAATGAGAGGGAGTGTGTATGTGTGTATGCGTGCGCGTTTGTGTGTGTGTGTGTGTGTGAGAGAGAGAGAGAGAGAGAGAGAGAGAGAGAGAGAGAGAGAGAGAGAGAGAGAGAGAGAGAGAGAGAGAGAGAGAGAGAGAGAGTGAATGAATGAAGTAATTATATATAGATTCCAAAACAAAGCCTCCAGTCTTTTAAATAGCAGTAAATGATGAATAAGCAGCCAAAACAAGATGAAAGAACACATATCACTATCATTCACAGGTTCATAGCGGATAATGGAGATTAATAGATATCCGTTATCTATCTTTAGAATGAAATTTTTCTGACCAGCATCAAGGTCAATATAATAACAGCATCGGATTGAAACCAAATAAAGAAGGACGATGGAGGAAAACATACACTCTCATAAACAATTTTAATTACTTATATATAATGGCTTGTGAAGTAATAAAATTCCTCACCACTAGGGATACTTGTATTACAGAACTATCTAAAGTATGCGGAACACAAAGGAAGGTTAAAGCATGTTAACTCTAGGACGGACTCCTTTGAAAGCTCCAAGCTAGAATATTTTCTAAACATACACTTCTTATTTTTCTCGACGCTAAAAATCTTTTAGTGTAAAACAACTTCCCATCTATGTATGGGCAGAGGATACGATAACATAACGACTTTGAGCCAAGGAACATGGTCGATTTTAGTCAGATTTTAGGTACCACTGTGAATCAGGGAAGAGTTTTCGGAATTCTGATATAAAAGAACAAGCAAAGAAACATGGATTTTGTATCAGCTATCGGGCAGCACCGTAACTCAAGTTGGACGTATATAAAGACGATGTCAGCATGATGAATGGATGATCGTGTTTGAAGATTCATAAAGATTTTCTCTCAACAGAACAGGGATATGAACCGTGGTAGACAGTTTCTGGATCTCTGGGATCCTAAATGTAATAACAATAACTGTTATTAATGTTTTATTCCATTTTGGTTATGGAAAAGTAAATAAATGAACATCCTAAGCAAGTGTGAATCGTCGTACTGAAAACAGAACAATAATAATAGATATTAGGTTATTACGGAACATGAAACAGCTCATCATTATACAGTTCACACCTCGTGATATCGGCGTGGCCATACGATTACATTAGTATCTGAAACATTCCTTATGAATAAATCTATGAATTATTGATCCGATACATTTGAATGGATCTGTTTACACTAACAAATCGGTTTCATGAACTATCCGCATGAACTAAAAGAGTTCATTGATCTGAATAGTTCAACCGAAAATTTGGAATTGAAAAAGCGATACCTCATTTTTCTCAAGGAAATTGAGGAAATGTTGTAACATATTTGTGATTTATGATTGAATAGATAAATTAAATTAAATGATAATTTATTTTTAATATATTGTCTCTTCCCTGCAGGGTCATTGGAAATACTGTTGTATATTTTCACTAATTTCGGAAATTGAACTGTTTTTTAACCAATTTTTCTTCGTCACATAAATTATTCTTCAACGTTGAGTCTAATTATTCCTAAGTGTTTTTACTGTTCTTTGAATCTCGCAGCTTTCAGTGGTTGCAGATTTAAGTCCCCTTAATAAGTAAGCATGAGAAAATTCACAATGCCTAATCTTTAACGGAATATGACAGTTTATTCTTTCCCAGATAGTCTGTTTGAGGTTTCCCATTTGGAACAGTGGCTCTATATCTCCTTTAACTTTGATTCAAGGAGCATTATTTGAAGACTTTGAAGTTACAGTGCTACTTTGAGAAAAGAGACTGATCTCTAGTCTACGCTATTCACCTATCCCTTGAAATGTTAATAATAATAATATCATCGAGAACAAATAGAGGTTTAGAAAGATAAATAAGATCCTTCGGTACGCAGATGATGTAACACTACATTAAAATAAATATCTGATGTGGACACCGAATATATTCTTGTACGCCTATTAACCTATAGATCGGTGGTACAAAAATTGATCCTGTATTTTGATACTAGTTTCCGAAGTATAGTAGTATCTCAAAATCGTAACTGGGCGTCGCTACGTGCATCTATTGGCACAAACACAAAAGCTCTAGTTTCTAATTTCTGGAGGTCACATTCCGTTATTATATGTCGTTTTCTTTCAGTGTGTAGCAAGTTCCCAACAGATTTCTTCGTGTTCCGTGACAGCATTAGAATTGTCTATGTCACTAGATAAAGCAATAGAAATCGATTGTTTCAACATTTCAAGCGGAATAACCCGCTTAACTTATATCTTATTCTTCTGTTGCATATTTCTTCAGCTCACAAATGAGGGAGAAAACCAAGTATTTTACACTCAATTTTAACACTTAAAACAAGTAATAAAATTATTTAATTAGTGTGGAAAAGAAAACACGTTTAAGGTTTAAGGTTTCATCACCTGTATCACCGAACCATATGTTGTCTGTATTTTTACCCTTCCGGCTTATGAATTTTAACCAAAATCTACTGTATTATTTGAGTTGATATAAAAGTCATACTTACCAAATTTGAGATATTTCACACCATATTTCAGCACAATTTTGAAAGTTTATTATGACCTTCAAGTATATAAATCATAAATACTAGATCTGAGAAGTTTTGCATTATATTTTAGTATAAATTTTGAAGGGAATCAGTTATGACCTTCAAGTAAAGTACCACTTCCGGTGATCATGTATTTAACAAAAAAGGATGTTCTCAAATAGATTTTACAATCTCAAATACAAAATTTTAACTTTCTACGGCAAACCGTTTTTGAATCATGCGAGATAAGCACGAACGAACATACTCACAGACGTCACGACGAAACTAGTCAAAATGGATTCTAGGATGGTCAAAATACAGATTTCCGTTGAAATCTGAAAACCGAAAGTTTTCGCGATTACAATATTTCCTTTATTGCGCACAAGGAAGTAAAAAAAGGAGTTGCTAGAAATTCTTGCTGAGACTGGCAAGAGAAGCACTGAAAATCGGCTAATCAATAAATGAAGACAATATAAAATAGCGGATAGATAATCCCATTTGATCAGAAGAGCAAAAAATATCTTGGCCCAACAATGATATCGAATAAGTGAGATGGACCAGCGTAAAACATTTGCTTCTTCTCCACAACACGAATATTAAACTCTAGATGAATTTCAAGATGTTTTACGTAGGTTTTTGATAGCAAGCAATGAATTGAGAGATTCGCAAGAAAAATCGTGGAAATGATTACTATATCGACCTTAGATGACAGTTTATACATGCATAGGAAGAAGAAATTTAAAGGAAACTCTAAGGAATATAATCAGTCAGTATTTCGTAAAGGGCAGAGGGTTAAGTTGGGAGGGGGAACGTTGCTCAAAAATGACCATGAGGGTTTCTCTACGACACCAAGAATGTCACAGCAGTTGGCAAGAGAATATGTAAGATACCTAATAATAGTGGAATAGATAGAATCAACAAAAATATCACAGAATAAAAAGCATCAAGTGGGAAAACCATTTAATATATCAGAAAATGAGTAAAACCCAAAAAAGTCACTGATCTACCATGAGAGTGCAATACACACTAAGGCTGTTAGCCAACCTAGCTTTCGCCATGAAACGACAGCGAGAAATGAAGGAAGGCCACTTAATAAGAAGTGGATATCCGTGTCGCAGCACGTAAAATTCACCACTGCTCTTATAATCCGTAACTTCGTTCGCCATTCTAAATTTCACTTATTAATTATTCCTTCGGATAGTGGTACTTTTAGAGCCCTATCTTGTTTGGATCCACAACACGGTTGGGTATTTCGGACCCTATAATCTTTTGGGGCGGAATGCTCCGGCATTAGGAGCGCCTAATTCAAGTCTTATCTCAAATAATCTTGATCACATGTATTCGCCATTACAGTTACAGGGAAACACCATCATGTTGTGTGATTGGTAACCAGATTTTTTTTTTTTATGTCATATTAATTAACTTTTTGTCTTCCGTGACTAGGAAAAGACCTACCGATAGATCGCTTATAAATAATTTTTGCGAGTATAATCTGGTCAGAAAAAGTTGGAAAATATAACTGTAAAATAAAAACTATTTATTATTATTCTGTAATAAAAATGTACGCAATACATCTTTCGGATAAGAGTTAAGGAGGTGAGGAGCGTACTATAGAAATTACTTCGCGATAATTATTAAGATGAAGATCTCCCAAATTACAGTATAAGAACAACCGGTCTCTAATAACTCTTAGATATCTCCATGAGGACTACAATTGCTATAATGATAGCTAATGAAATGGTCACCGGAGCCATTTACATATCAGTGCGCTGTGGGTGGCGGAAGTCTCAACCTCCCAGCTCAGCTTATTATTATTATGCCATTCGTTACTTCGTTCATTTTATTTTTTTTTATAATATTTATGTATATTTTAACAATGATAGAAGTTTTTTTTTATGAACTACAATTCATTACTTGTATATAAAGTGGTCCAATGAGGCACGTTTATTATTTATCTTTGGATGATTAATGATTTGCCATGAAAATTATATTCCAAATAAAAACTCGATTTAAAAATTGAAACTATGTATTTCGAATCCATGGAGAACTTGAATTTTGTTCCTGATCGGTCGGATGCCCTGACTAAATATTATCAAAGTTTCATCTTAAAATTGGATTTTTTTTTATCTGTTTAAAAGAAAGTCACAACTGTTTATCTAACAAGTCCGATGAAATTTTATCATTTTGTAAGATTTATTGAAAAACAATATATATGCCTTCGATACCTTAATAGACAATTGTTCCAAGTTTTAAAATTTGTGGGAAACTCCAAAAGTTTCATATACATGTTTTTATAACACAAATATTTGTGTGTGGACGTTATTGGCTTCTTAGGTTTAAATGGGCCCGTAAAGAGTCTTGGAACATTATGGATTGGAAGCAGAACTTCACAAGAAATAAAATAATATCAAAATGTCAAAATTGAACAAAATGGAGTTAGAACTACCGTGAATTAAGGTATCGACTTGATGTATTGTATAACTAAGGCCTTCACAGAAAATGAAATTTTTTTTTCATCGAAATTCAATTCTATTGCTCATAGAAATAAGTTGACATCCGCATGATGGTATAGAAGGATCAATCTAATTAGGAAAATTATCATAAAAATTAATTTTAATTAATAAAATTAACGTTAGTTAAATACTAATACCTCTGGGGATAATATATGTAAGCAGACATTTTGGATTATCGTATAATAGCGAGCGAGAAATTGAGTTGTTTTTTTGTAGTAAGGAAAGAGGCCCAAACGTCATCCAATCAAGCCAAATTTGAAATTTCAAATATTAAACTAAAGCTTAAAATTCCCCAAAAAATAATACCAGCAAAAAATATCGTTATTGGGCAGAACAAATAATCTTTCCTCTAAGTAAACAAAAAAAATACTTACCTATGTGTTAGGATTTTAAAATAGGAACTCTAATTTCGGCAATAATTTTCCAAAAAGAAAATACACATTGAAATACTAAAAAATTTAGTTATTAGTCATTTTATTCAAGAATGAGACAATTCCTTGTATATTAGAACTACAATTTTAATTAAAATTAAGACGGTTTAACATAACGTAAACAAAGGGAGTAGCAATTTCAGGATCCTTTTAATCACCTAAATCCGTGACCTCCCCTCCATCTCTCGAATCCTCTCTGAAAAACCTTGAGGGGAACGAATTTAGGACTCGACTTATGAAAAAAATGACAGCTTTCTCCACCTGAATAACCGTAAAAGGGTAAGGATTTCGCACAATTTGAATATAAAAACAATGCTCGAGTATACGAATACTAATGATAAAAAAAAAAAAATGGATGGTACTGAAGTATTTCAAGAGTATTTACAGCAGGTAGAAGTAATATCAACGCTAAATAACTGTGGGAGAATGGGGGAGGAAGGGAGGGAGCAGAATTTAGATTACGGAACGGATTTCGGGTATCTTACTCTATAAGAAAACAAATAAATGTCGATATAATTCAGATTACTACTAATAGGGTCTATTGTTTCTTTACACTACTAAGTAAATGTAATTCGGGAAGTTAAAAAGGCTCTAAAAATAATTCGGAAATCGTAAAGTATTTTCTTATCCTAATGAGCACATTTTCGACATTTTAGAAATTTATAGCAAATGTAAAATCTAAGAAAATAGATTCAGTAGACTCGCGAGATACGAATTCCACTGAATGGAGTTAATAAAAAAAAATTATCATTCCTTTAATATCGAGTGATAAACATTCTAAACTATATTTCGTTGAATATAACAAATATAAAAATTGAACAGTAAATATCTTAGAATTAAATCGGTTAAACTTTATGTTTTTCTATGTACAAATAGGAGAAGGAATGTGGGAAAGAGACGATAATGTTGACTCATCAGGTTTAGTTCATTACCTGGTAATGAACAGTAATAGGAATAAAACGTGTAGTTTAGAGGTGCAAACCCTAATATCTAAAAATATTTTATTGCAGAACTTAATGATAATTCTATCTATAAGGGGTTCAACAAAAGATACATAATTAAACAATAAATGATGGTTATATCATGATCCTTTGAAAAAATCAGTAACATTGAAAAAAAAAATTGAAAGAAAAGAGATAAAAATATGGCAGAATACAACTTACTCATAATCATTAAAGAATCAAGCAAATGCCAAATCTAAAACTGACTTATGTCATATGAAATATTAGTAACGGCACATACTATAGTAAATATGAAAGCGTGAGATTTTTTATGATAAAACTATTTCGAGATCATCATTCGAATGGGAATTTTACTTTCATTTAACTGCATTCAAATTTAAAAATAAATACAAATACCGGAGGGAAGAATTATATGAATTCCAGTCTAATCGCCATTCTAAAAACAAGATTTAAGAGATTATTTGAAGGATTAATAGCCCGTTTGTGATTTAAGTTCAACACCATCATCATTTCTGAGTTCCTTTTACGGCTACATATATTCTCGTTTTGATTGGTATGTCTTAGTCGATAAGTCATCATGAGGTCGACATCTCAAACCAAAATTCTAATGCTATATGCTATTTTATACTATGCTTATTATCCAGGAACTAAATTTTAACTTGGCCTTTAGTCACCTTAGAAACATAGAAATCCTCATTAGGAGAAAGACTGTTCTGAAAAAAGAACAAAGTTGAAGTCAACAAATTATGTACTTTTTTCTGGCTAATTTTCAAAACAAGAGGGGACCTCCTGAGTCTCATTTAAAGGGAATTCAGTGAGATTCTTTGGTAAACAACAGTAAAAATAAAAATTAGAAACTATAAAAATTCTGAATGATCCATGTTTCAAAATACTGTATTTTCGTTTTTAAAATATTGTAAATTATATATCATTATAGCATCAGAAATTAACTTCAAATTAATTGTTGTATTGAAAAAAAAAAGGATCTGGCTTCCTAATTTTAGGCATAAAAATGTATTATATTGGGCTTATCATGTATATTTACAATCATTTCACTTTTTTTTATTATTATTTTAAGTGTTGTCATAGATAAGTTATAAGAGCACCACGGCAGACGAGCGAAATTTTATTTTCTACATACGTTTAGCAATTTGAAAATATGTCGTATTACTTATGAAAAGTAAATTTATCTATACATCAACAAATTATCTTTCTAAATTAATACGACGGCCTCATCTCCTTTATCATTTGTTATTTGTGCTGATTCTATAAACTTCAACGGTTTAAGATAACAGTAATTTCAGTCGTTTGTTGAGTTCTCCCTTTTTTCCACATAAAATATGAAAATTAGACAGAAATTAAATACCTGCTTAAATCCATATAGACACGGCTTACAAATTTACGGTTCAGCAAAAAAGACTTTCTTACAAAAACTAAAATCTTTCCAATTCAAAATTTTAATACTAACAACAAATGCTGATTGGTCGGTAAATAAAAAAAAAACTTTACATGCTGAATTACACCAACTAACAATCCAACAGGCACCTAGAAGAAACCGGGGCGGGACAGGTTGTCACAATTTATCATTTTTAATTTTTATTGAGATAAGGTATACAGTTTTTCTTTCTATTGTTTGTGGATCTTGTAATATGTATCCTTGGCTTTATTTTCCAAAAAATATGAGCAGCATTTGGATTTGAGAAAAAAAGTTAGAAAAAAAACTAAGTATTGTGAGAACCCATAAGAAGCTACCTGCAAGTTGCCACCAATTACAATGGCTTCAGGAAAATTTAAAAAAATAGAAAATAAAACCCCTTATGTGTAAAGTGAGCGTTCCAAAAGATATTTATCCTCTTAAATCGAGCGGGCATTAAGTGACACCTGATGCCGGATAAAGAGGGACGTGTAATCTCATTAGCTTCTTGCCTTCACCGCCGGGTATTCCTTTCAGGTTAAACTTGCTGTTCGCTACTTAGTTACAAAATGTGGTCAGGGATCGGCGTTTAATATTTCCATGTTAATCTTGATTTTATTAGAGTCGACGGCGGAAAAATATACAACCTTTTAAATCGGAATATTGCGTAAAAAAAAATTGCTTCATTATATAACTTATGCTGATTACAGAAAACAATGTCACAAAAACCTAAAAATTTCTGAAAGATAACAGTTCGTCATATAAATCAGCAGCTAAAAGCATAACAAAACAATGTATATTTAACCCCTTTACAACGGATACAGACATCTAAATTTAAAGTAAAACATTTTATTTAATATAGAGAAGTACCGCAGTGGGTAGAGCACTGACTTGCTGTGCTCAACCTACCTTCTTCAATTACAAGCTTGACAGACTGCATATTTTTTGGACTGACAGAGTCAGATTTTTTTTTCCATTCCACTATTCAGGGCATAGTAAGGTACTAAGTGGAGAGTAATGGCCGCATCGTTTTCCAAGATATGTAAATAAGAACATAAATATGGCACATCCAGATGTGCTTTCCTTCTTCCTCCAAAACACTTTATAATTAATGGGACTGCATAATTATTTATGTTAACAATTTTAATCATTCATAAAGAAAAAAAAACCTGTGCCACTACAACCCGTGAAGAGTCTCGGGTTCAGTACTTGGTAAGGACCGTACTGTTTCTAAGCCAACGGTTGTGCAAGGATGTGATTTGGCCATGATTACGCACAACCGCCAGGTTTTTACCCCAACTAAGGCCCACTTTATAGAGGCTGGGTTCAGCCCCAGGAGGGTCTCCTGATCCCAGAGGACCGATCCGCTGCTAAAAACAGAATTAATAATTATATGCCACAGTCGGTCTCGAATCCGAGACCCTGAGATTAATAGCACAGTGCCCTACCCACTGAGCCACCACGCTCCCTATTCACTCATAAAGGAAAACTGAGTCGAAAATCAAAAGAAAAATGAATTAATTAAATATTTAAAAACAATTATCCCTTGAAGGTTTGAAACAGTAAAAATAGCAATCACCAATATTTTGAAAAATAAATAAAATAAAAAATTAGATGAGGTATTTAAAAAAAGTTAATCTAGTACCAAAGAGTACTGAATAACAGAGAGGCTTTCAGTGGAATGGATGGGGGCTCACTACTCCCCACTCTTATAGCCAACAGGCAACGCTAACAGTCGATGATATTTGTGCAGTTTTTCGCCTATTTCCGATTATTTTAAAAATGGATATGTGTGTTGCACATGGCTGCGACAACGGCAGCAGAAAAGATAAAATAAAATATGCACCTCAGAAAAAAATAGTCTCTAATAGGAATATTGTTTTCAAATTTATTACTGGGCATAATTGAATATATTGCAGGCAATGTGGATTAATTTTACATCAAACTAGTGTTTTAATATAAAGCTGATGTCCCATTTTGAACTTACATTGTTTGAATATTCCAAACAACAGTTAAATGCGAAGAGTATTTGATGTCAATAAAAAAATCGAGGTCTAGTCCGACCTGCATTTGATGTTAAAATCTGTATAATGTGCGACAAAATATTCACAACCTCATCAAAATTAAATATTAAAAATGTCTTTTCTATTTTATATCAATTAAGAGCGTGTTTACAGAATATGTTATTCGAATTTCAAAATCATTTTTTTAGATGATTGAAAATTTACTTTTCAATGAAAAACTAAGTATTTTTATACAAAAATGTTTAAAAAAAATTGTGAAACCGCTTAACCAAAATTATTCATTTCAAGGGATAATAAATTGTTGTTACCATTAAGCGTCATTAGTTAATTTGATTTAATACCTAAGATTCAATAAAAAATTGATTAATAAAACAAGAATAAGTAATACATAACAAATTAGTAACACTAATAATAACAATAAATCACTTACTAATAATAACAAGAATATCAATAAATTAAAAAACAACAGAGCGGTAAATTTTAGATTTTTATTTTCAATTATAGAACACAAAATCTACTTTATCTGCTTGATTTTTCACTATAAAAAGATAAAGAAAAACTTTCAAAAAATAGGTACCTATGGTATTACAGATCTTATTACATATCAGTTAATGAGACACACCTATATGAATAATAAGTCATGAGCAGAGAATAGCCCCGACATTTCCACGACTACTGTCAGATCTGCACCAATACAAGACCTGGAGGAGGCACGGAGCCCGGGTCATCCAGGTGTCAATTTGCGGGGCGTGTGTTCCCACGGTTTCACATTTATGGTGGGAAGAGAATAGCCCTAGCCGCCGCTGATAACATCACATTATGTTTAATAGATAATGGCACCGTGATCTTGTAGCATTGTGCAAGGAGGAAATGACTCAATTAGGGAGAAACACAAATTTTAGCATGAAAGGCGTGCGGGATAACCCCTGGTAAATGTCACATAAAGTTCATGTCCATAAAACAATACGGCAGAGCAGTAAATTGCATAAAGGCCACGAATTAACAAAATGTTGCTAATAGGTTTTAAAATATATTGCTGATGCTGAATGTTTCAAAAACGGCTCATAATATTAAGATCATAAATCATAATGATCACTGAATAAAAAATTTAAATTAATAATTTATTCATTGACACCAAGTAATGTAGCTCTGATGACAAGTTTTTTAAAGCAATTTAGTGGCTAGGTCTAATCTCTCTCATCTCAAACTTACCCGCTTTCCGATTATGATAAGGGAGACTAATTGCAAGTTTAGAGCGGCTCTGATCTGGCTTAGAACTTATTTCCCAAGACTGAAATTAGGTAGGGAGGTGCATTATTCATAAAATTAAAAAGAGTTCAGTGCAGGAAACAATGATTCAAGCTGATGGTTGTTAAAGCACTTCTCTCAGCTCCGGGCGCAAGAATTAGTTCTTACAGCTCAATTAGGACGGGTTGGCGATAATTAAATTCTTCTGTTCGCTCACTGCTAGAGATCGTACAGATTTAGTGCTGTAGCTAGGGTGATGTGGGACAAGTATGCACTAAACTTTACAATTTTAGACTTAACAGGATTGCAAAATTTTTATTTTTGAAGCTAGATTTATTCTGTTTTTAAAAATTTTCCTTAGACGATTTTGTTTAAATATAGCATTCAAGTCTACGTTTCAACCACGTCCCTTTTGATGAGATTGATAATTTAATTGAATAGTACTTAATAAGCACTTTCGTTATTTTTTGAAGTGTAAACTTCTTTTGGCCCGTTGGGCACTTTTGGGATGGGGTAAAAAAAGCAAACTCGCGTCACGTACCGTACCGTCAGCGCCAACACCATACCGTGACCGACCTAAATCCAGCCTACAATTTCTCATCTGTTTATTATCTTACCGACGAGCTAGAGACTTAAAATTTGGAACATATCCTAGGAGTGAATGACAATGCATTAATATGCAATAATAACAGGAGTGGGAACCACGCGGCGCAGTCCGCAGCCCTTAGGACACTCTCGGACGACGACTTTTGACGTCTTTGTCCGTTCTTTTACTTGTAAGTCTTTGACAGAACGAGCTACGATTGTTATAGGCCTACCGTTTTAAACAGAAAGAACCCTGCTACATTTCGTTCAGTCATAGTATAGGTATAGCACGTTTACTTTTTCAAATATTTTAATACGAATTCTGAAATCACCTCTGTGAAACTTTGGATTAATTTTTTTCGCAAACTAAAACGACTAGGTAAATTGTGAGTTAGCCAAAATTAAGCCTTGTTAATCCTCTTTAAAACGATAAGGCATAGAAAATTGTAGCTCAATCCTTTGAGAACCTATGAATTCAAGAACGGCAATAGAGAGGGAATAATCGGATTTTCTAAAAGTTATCCGTTGGCATCGCTCGCGCGACTTGTGTTTTTTAAAATACGACTACTTTAAAAACTAAAAGGGTTAATGCTTGATCGAATGACACGTCAACCTTCAAAATCGGATAACTATTTCCGGAGATATTCTAAGCAGCAAGATCTGTCGGGATACGCGATGCGCAACAACGGGCAGTTTATTCCGCCATTTATTTGATGTTTTCTTTTTTCATAGAAGTGATCATAATATTCATTAAGTAAGCAAAATAAAAATAATTTAAAATAGCAGCTCTCTAATTTTTTGTTGTTGAATTCACTCCATTTTTCAAATTTTAAAAAGAAGTTTACACTTCCAGCGTGTGGTCCTAAGCACACTCACTTTATTTTTATTTTTTCACTTTCGTTATTCGTTTTTCGTTACAAGACAAGTGCGTACAAGTTATGAGGAAGACTCATTATTCAAGCAAGAGCGGTTTAGAGGAAGTCTAAAATAGTTCGGTATCCGGTGGATTATTGTCTTGGTGTAATCATCGTAAAAAGTTAAAGCTTGTCTGAGATGCAGATTTTACAATCTTCATTGAGTTATGAAAGTTGAATGATGAATACTTGAATAAATATATTGAAAATAATAATTTTTGTTTTATTTCGCTAGTCCGTAGTTTCCATGACAAAACATAGCACGCGTAAGTGTAAATCACGCACACTTGTCAGTATCATGTATGCTCGGTGACTGCGGACAAGCGCTTAAAAAAATAGAAAACTGCCAAGGACAAATGTAAATGCCAAAGTATTTTGAAGAACAGCTTCTGTAGGTTCCGCTCACTACAAAAAAAAAAGTCTACTTTAAGATAAACAACGATCCAGCTTTACTGCAAAAGTTGAAGGACACAACTTTATCAATAGTCTGATATTAATATTTTTACTGTTACATTATACTTCACCTTAAATCAGCTGATTTCTGCTACATGAGTGTTTAGGCGTTATGCGCTATAAAGGACAGGCTCTTACCAGTTGAGAGATTGCATTTGACGAGGTGTTTACACACACTTACCTCACATCACTCTACCTATTTTTTTCCAGAATAGCTTACTGTTTGAATTAGTTAACGCATGGAATGTTCCAATCAACTCATGACCGATTAGCACCATATAATTTTGTACATTCTCCTAATCAACAAGGCAAATTTAAATTTAATTGAGTTGTAAAGGGGATCTAAATTTTACAAATTTTCAAAACTGAAACTCGGGCAGAAACTAAATTTAAACATATACCTACCTAAACAGTACAAGCACGCACTCCACAGAAAAACACCAAAGTAGCCCAAAAAGACCCGCTTACGAAAATTTCAAATTTTCCAAACTGAAATATTACAATTATTCACAAAAGCACCTTGGTACATAATCAACATGAACATTCAAAAAGACTAATGAAAGAAATAGCAATGGTTGACTTTCCCAGGAACATAATGAAAATACTAAAAGATGCTGAATGAGAGATCTCCCACCGTGACATAAGGTAACAAATGTCATTATTTCCTAAATAGTCACAAACTTTGATAAAAGTCAATTCCTATTATGATAGATGGGAATCAATACTTGGAATAAAAAATAATTGTGAATAGTACTTCGATCAAAGATTAAGTTCGGATCATCTTTGTGATTCCTTATTATGATTTACAGTAATCAAGAAAATAAAAACTACTTGAAATTCTAAAATAAGCGGCGAAGAGGAATTCGGTGAGAACGGTCATTTACTAACTTATTTGTCAGTAAATTAAAAAAATAAATTAATACGACGCTTCGCTGATATGACGCTCCACCACCTTGGATTGATCAGTTCACCAGAACGCTTATTAACTTTATGAACAATATAACAAATCAATGTAGAATAGCCCATAGAAATTTATGTCATACAGGTAAGCTTTAAGACACGTTCATTTACTTTAGTTACAATGTCTCGTTATGTCCTTATTAAGTACTATTAATATTGTTTCTTATTGTTGAGTTTAATAATTTTTTATGTTAAATCTAATTATTTTTTAAGTCTCTTTACTCGCTAATATAGTCCCTTCCGATTTAATAACTAGCCAGGATCTATCGAAGCTGTATATATGTATATGCATATATTTAAAGAAAGAATGCATTTAAAAATTACATATATATTTTTTTTTTTCACGATTTATACTTTAATAATCATCCGCGGGGAGTATCATAGTAGTATATAGCTTCTACAGTAATTAGTCAATTGATGTAGTGAGTTAGTAATCATGAGGTGTGAATATTACGTAATTACCAATTAGCCAAGGTGTTGATGTCGGGTGAAGATCGTGTTTCATTGTGCTAGAAAATTAATTTTATCATTATAAATACATTAATCTTACTTTCTAAACGAGATGAATATCTCGGTGATTGTTCTTCGTTGTAAAGAGATAGGCTCAATGCAAATATTCTAATAATATCAGCTATGAAATAGCAACAACACTGATGGCTAATGTAAAGGGTTATTAGGCACTTTTCAACTACATTTTTTTTCTTTCTTATTTTTATTGGTATATAGACAGGTAGTGACAGTAGTGAAATATTCAAGAATCTTTATTTATTTTTATATAACCCAGACTTTTGGATTTGTGTTTCATAGATGACATTGAGTGCATATCAGTCCCATGAGCAATACATTATCTATATATCTCAATATATAGATTTTATATATATATATATATATATATATATATATATATATATATATATATATATATATATATATGGGGGCCGGGGTGGCCGAGCGGGTTAAGGCACTTGCAATAGGTAATCAAAGTTAAGCAACGTCCAGCGTGTTTAGTACTTGGATGGGTGACCGCCCAGATTTGGGTGTCCGCCTACCGGGGAGAATCCACGCAGCCTGCCACTATCCCCTCCCCCGGGTATGTGAGGCCCGTCAGGCTACTGGAGGCTACTCACACAGACCGGGCGTAGGAGTGATGACCCTATCCCGTGTACCTAAATTGTGAATCGGGTTGTGGTTTTCCAGGACATAAAATAGCCGCCCGGAGGTTTGGTCCATGGACGGTTTGTCTCGGGGAAAGAAATATAGGCCCTCGTGCGCCTGCTGACTCCGAACAGCTATAATCCGTGGATCTAGACCGATTTGTCACCGATTTGTCACTGTCCTTGAACCCGAGTGAGTCGGTGGGAAGGACACTGCCGAATTGGCCCCAAAGGGACCGGTTGTGGAGCAATGGGCAGCCTGCCGCTGCACCATGGAAACCATGGTTCGCAGCAACGTGAGGTTGGGTGACCCCCTCCGGGCTGTCTGTGCTCCCGCAAGCAATAAATGTCTGTAAGAACACCAGGGGGGGAGGGGAGGGGGGAGAGGAGGGGAGAGCAAACCCCTACAGAACAAAATAAAACATCATCATAATCGGTCCACCCGTTCAAGAGATAATCGTGGAACACACAGACATACGGGTACACGGACATGTGGCAGAAATGTGTTTTTTTTTTTTTAATCGAGGGGTTCAGAAATGCGTAGATTCGTTGAAAACTGTACATCGAAATTTTGACCCGATTACAATAACTTCCTTGTCTAAGTGGAAAGGAAAGTAATATTTTTTGTTATTCGTTACTATCAGCCATTAATTACTCTTTTTTAATTTGAAACAAGATTTTTTTTTTATTCCTGTACATGGCCGTTTTATAGTCATGGTTTGCATATATATCATCATTCTATGCGGTCTCATTTGACAAACGGGCCAAAGACATTATTAGAATACAGAGTCCACAACAGAGAAAATCCAAGATTTGAATAAGACTCCAGTGAAATTCATGATAATGCCAAGATGACAAAGGAGCTGATATAGTCAATAAAGAAATTCCATAAGATATCATCAATCATTGAAACCACTACACAATGGAAAGGAAGAAATCCATTATACAAATGCATTTTATTCAAATGCGGTGTTGCGACAGTTGATCCTGTTAGTTACTTATCATCTCACAGGTGGGGCTTATATTTTGTAAATGAAGTTTATATGAATAAAGCATTTTTTTTTTTATCATGTGGCTTAAAATAAATTTTCGAAAATAGAATTTAAAGTATTTTAAAATTAAATTAAAAATAGAAGTTAAATAAAGAAAATTCCTGAATTTAATAATTGATTAGTTAATAGGTTTAGGTTAAGCTTAAATATCTTTTCTGAGTTATTCATTTTCCGGAAAAGCCGGACCAACTTTCAAAAGTGAGATATTAGTATTTATTACAAAAGCGAGTCCTAATAAGCTAATTAAAATTCTTATGAAAATAGGGATTGAAATTATTGGTTGAAACCCTACCTCTATTTCAATTGTAATTCGTATTTAAACGCAGAATTCAGTTCATAATTGTTTCTTATAAAGTTACGATATGCCTGCTAAAGGAAGCGAGTAGTAACCTCCATACATATCAACAACTTTATCTTCACCATCATACATCATTCATTTCATCCCTTATTCAGACCAATTCAAGATAAATGAGATTCTACTGTATTAGCGAAGTGTGAACTGCACAGCGAAGAAAGAAGAAAGTTTGGAATCTATAATGAAGATAATTATTTTCAATACTTCCAGATTTCGACAAATTAAAAAAATTAAAAAGACACCAAAGGCTTTAAACAATTACAATTAATTAAATAATGGAGCCTAATGTATTAGTTCAAGAAAATATAAAATAAAACAGTTTTTTTTTGTTTTTTTTTGCTGCTGTAACCTTTTAAAATAATATTCCCTTAACTCCCATTTTTATAATTTGAAATTTTGATGATGGGACCATCCATGACTGGATTCAAAAAAATTATAATAATGATAGTATGCATATTAAACAAATTAATACACAAGGCAGTAGACAATGTAGTACTAAAACAAAGGCCGCCTAATGACTCCAAATTCCCATTGTCACGGGTCTTCCAAGTGGAACTTATTATCAACCGATCATCCACACCCACAAAGTAGTTTAATAATTCATTAGACAGTAAAAAGAAAAAGAAAAGTCCGAATTACAGCATAATGTTCTAATACAACCAGCAATTTGTTCCAGTAGGTCAGTACGGATGGGATCCAGCCGCCCCGGCGTACGTGGAGTTGATGTAAAGATAGCCCGGATCTAGAGCATGCGGTGATCGCTGTAACTGCAACAGGTATTAGATTGTGAACACCGACCACAAAATATGCCACTGCATCAAAAATATATGTCGTGAAGACGTGATGTTCTTTCTCAATTTTAATTGGAAGGAGGTTGTGCCCCTACGATTATACAACTCCGTATATTTTTTCCCTCTCTTTTTTTGAATCTCAGAGAGCGATTAAATTTTTGAAAACGGAATATATTTATCGATTATAAAAATATGCTATGACAGCACAGTAACCTGGCATCTGCAAAGAACTTTACTTTCTGCCTTCTGCAATGACTGCGGTTCAGCTTGGCCACCGCCTTGTATGGGGGTTCGTGGCGGATCTAAATGCTCATGCTAAGGTGCTCAGGTTTTAAGTCAGTCTGTTCTAAAAAGTTTTGTAGTAGTTTTGTGCAGTATATGAAACTGTTAGGATGTCCAAAGCCATGTGTAGAAAGTCATTTGGCACAAAGAATGGCGGGTCCACTATTTTTCACAATGATTACAAAATAAGGAGACAATGAACACACTCTTCATTTCGAGTGTTATTTCTTTCTATCTGGATGCCCAACTAGCAATATCTTCAAAGTGGTTCTGTAGAATAAAATTCCCTATTACAGGGTTTTTGTGGGATGTGATATTATCGGTCAAACATTTGATGGCATGAAGAATTGCTTTCCAAGCCAAAATTTCGCTTCCTCCGACTTACAAGTTAATATTACTTTATTAATTAACAGACAGACGTAATACCGGTTTTTAGTGTATTATAACTGATCAGTGTTTTTTAATAAGGAGGTATTCTAAAGCTTAGAAAAAAATAACTTTAAATATGATTTTCCAACAATTTCAAATTTTGAGTTGTAAGGCTATCCAAGTCAGTCAGCGATATGTTGGATGAGTGTAATTCAACACGAAATGGCTTGCAGTAAAACTATATAATGGTAGAAAAACAACTACAGCTCTATAAAACATGGCCATGGGACCATAGAATTACAAGTCTCAGAATATTTTCTGACAAATTGCTTTTACTAAGATGCGTTGAAACTATTGTCTCTACCACAAAGGGTAATTGGAAAAATGACATAAAACTACTTTCAAATCTAATATTTGATTTTCTTTAAAAACGACAGAGCAGTCATACAATAAGACTACATTTTATTCCTGAATTCCTATGGATTCTGTTTGCCCGGAGTGTTCGCAGGTTGGAGCTTCAAAAAAAAATAGTATTAACTCCCAGACTCTTCAAAAAGGTTTTCCATTTAAATTTTTTCTTTAGACTTTAATTGTTTTAGATTAAATGCATTAGATATATGTAGAAAGTCCTACAGGAAGAATTACAGCTGCTAAACATGTAAATAAACAGCAATAAAACTAAAGTAATGAGGATAGGAAAAGGAGAGGGGAGGGGTGGTCGAATACTTCGATTGAGGGGAGAAGAACTGGAGCATGTAAGATAATTCAAGTATCTGGGGGCCCATTTAAACAAGAACGGCATGAAAACACGATTGACGGAAAATTCCGGGAGAGAATAAAATTGGCCAGCAAGTGCTTCTATTCACTTAGGACAGGCTTTCTAAGAAAGAGAGAAGTGTCCAAAAAAGTGAAGAAAGCGGTGTTCAAAAACACATTCATCCCCATCCTGATCTACGCCAGTGAATTCTGGACCACTACCTCAAAGCACCGAAGCCAACTCCAAGCAATGGAAATGCGGTTCCTGAGGCGAATAGAGGGAAAAACCAGGAGGGACAAAATTAGAAACATCACAATCGGAGTAAAGCCAGCTGAAAATATAATAAAAGAAAACAGGTTACGCTGGTTTGACCATGTCAAAAGAATGCAGGAGGGAAGATTAGCCAGAGTAGTGTATGAGGCAAGAGTGGAAGGAAGAAGAGTAAGAGGGAGGTCCAGAAACACATGGGAAGGCGACGTCAGAACAGCGTTCTAGAGAAGAGGCATGGACTGGAGCAGGCGACGTCAGCTTGTCAGACATACATGGATTGGACTATATAACCGGGATCCTCAGCACTGAACTATGGTAGAAGAGGACAGAATTAAGAAGAAGAAGAAGAAGATATATGGAAAAACTATTATAACTAGCTTGACGATTGACTATGTTTAATAATACTAATTTAACATTTACATATTGTTGAGCGTGAAATGGCACCATAAAACAGCAATACTAACGTTTATATCCATTTAACAATATGATAGCATCAATATAATTAGGTACAATAGAAAAAAATCCTTAATAATTCCTGATATTTTATATATCAGGTTGAAATTATAAATATATATAAGCTTTGCCTAATAAATTTTATTTTAGTTTTGGTCAAAGATATGATAATGCTCATAAATGATTAAGAGTTTTATTGAAATAATTATACAACTATTAAAATTAAAACAAAATAGTTGAAAATCAACAAAATCATATTTTCTACTAGATAAAAATATCGTAAAAAGCAATTCAAATTTACCTAAAGAAAACATAACTTTCGTTTCAAATCTTATTAATATATGTAATTATAAAAATAGACCTGTTACTTAATTTCGTTATTTAGCGGCAACCAATTTCGAAGGTAGTGTTAGGTTTGAACAGTAAAAGTTGAAAAAGTATGTAGTTTTGACCGTTTCTTTACAAATTCAAAATAAAAAAGTTATATTTAGCCCACTAATTAAATTAGGGTTCTCAAGTCTTTTACAGGTAGTTAAAGAATAAAACCATTCGATTATAAATACAAATACAAATATTATTCAGTGTTCTAGAAAAACAAAGAAAAAATAACAGTTACCACAAATCTTTTGATACCTGAAACTACTACAAACCATATATAATAGTAACATCAGTACACACTTTGTAACAATAAATAACTAGGTTACCCAAGCCCACATAATATTTGAAAAGCTGATTGACAAAGCCGGTAACCTCAACTACAAGCCCTCCTCTCATAATATCGGTCACAAGGACGGCTTACGGGGAGCCTTTTATTTCTCCTAAACCATTAATTAAAACATGTCCTTCGAACGGACATTATAAAATCTTTTAAGAACTCATTTCTTTATCCTCTTTGACGCCATCGTCTTTTTGTTGGGAGCATTCCACCGGATCAGAGATATCTTAATAATAAACAATGCACTGTCCTAGATAGCCAGGCTGAGTCCTTTGAGACACACCTAGATCGGAACATTTGGCTCATTAAATATTAATACAGTAAGTCTAGCAGGAGGAATACACAATCTTAAAGGCAAATAATAGGATTATCGTAATATAATGAATAATTTATCGGCTGATAACTAAAAAAAAAAATCTTATTTCACATATACCTAAATGAAATTCTTAAAAGTTACACGAATGGTACTCACTATAAAAATGTTTAATAAATCATGAAATCACCTAACATTTACCGCATGAATAAATGCCTCACCTCAAGTTTTTATCAAACATGTGTCTCCATCTTGGACCAGGAGGTGACAGAAGGATGAATAGGGGCTGTCATGTTACAATGAAACGGAAGACACTTAACAAACGACTCAAACTAATTTACTTACTTTTTCTAAAACTGAAACTGAGACATAAACTAAATATATACACATAGCATTTATGGTACAGCCAAAACTACCCACTGACAAAAACAGCGAATTTTCCTATAAAAAATAAAAGGCATGTAACTATCAAAATTGACTTACGCCTGCCAACAATTGACGAACACATAAGGACTCTTTATCAACCAGTTCATAATTACCTGTAAGGACATACCAACAGACTAATTCAGGAAATGACAACGATTTACCTCCCTTCGAGAAGATAAAAAGGTGATGGATGGGAGATCTCATTCCGTAATTAAATAAGGTAACTAAATCAAGCCCGTGTACTGCTGGGTACTGTCCTAATAATGTACATGTCCAAGCCTGACATGTGATTATTTTACTACGCAGTCAGCATTGGCGTTAATAACGCCAAAAAAAAAATTGGCGTTAATAACGCCAATGCAACCGATGCGACGCATTTGGGCGCGGAGTATGCAAAAGGGAATACACTTTTATAAGGGAGTAAAGCACAGAGACAGCCTAAGCCTCTACTATTTGTCCTCCTTATGGATGAGACATGGAAGGTGTGTAAAAGGAGATGCCCAAGAGCACTAGTAGGTTTTTGGAACCTAACTCCAGTACTGGCTCAAGTGATGATATATGCGGATGATATCGTACTGATAGCTGATTCTGAAGAGGCTCTTCAGGCATCCTTAGAGGAATGGAATGAGGAACTGAAGATTAGAGGTTACAAATAAATCCTAACAAAATTAAAATTATGTGTGTCGGAAGAGAAAACGCAGAGTCTAGGATTGTGTGTAATGGTGAACCTCTTGAACTTACGAATACTTATACGTATCTAGGTACCATAATAAGTAAAGATGGTAAAATAGACAAGGAGGTTTTGAATCGAGTGAAGAAGGCTAATGGAGATCTAACCATCAGATCTCCAAAACTGTTATAGGCAAGCAAGAAGTAAGCAGAGATGCCAGTTCTCCTGTATGGATCAGAAAGTTGGACGGCCCTCGACACGCACGTAAGTGGGGTAGCATCTGCAGAAATGAGATTCCTCCGTAGAATAGTTGGCAAGATCAGGAGGGACTGCGTCAGAAATGAAAGAGTTCGGGAGGATCTGGGTGTTAAATCAGTGCGCGACACCATGCAAGAGCGGCAACTAAAATGGTATGGACACGTCTGTAGAATGGACGATACTAAAAAAGCCGGGTGGTATTTGGAAGCTAGGCCGGAAGGAAGACGGCCTCGTGGCAGACTCAGGTGCATGTACTTTGATTATATTGGAAAACTGGGGACAGCTAGAGGAGGCACAATCCCGGAGATGAGAAGACTAGCCAGGGACAGGGACCAGTGGGTTAGATGGACTGAGACTGTAACTCCACGCTTCAAGGAAACAAAGGAGTTAGAGGAAGAAGAAGAAGTATGCAGAAGGAGGAGAGGTGGCGTTATAGCAAAAGCAATAAATATGGATATACTTGAAAACATTTCATGTAAGAAATGAAAAGAAAAAAAAATGTTTTAAAAGAAATTTATTGAAGGTGGGAGGAATTATGCTCTGTTTATAAGTGAGTTTGAAAAATGTTGTGAGGTAAAATAGTACCTAGTAAGATGTAAATATAAACTTGGATATTATTTGGGTGGAAGAGGAGAAGGGGTTCATAGGGAAAATTTTGGATTGAGGCGCAGTTATCCTTAGGCCACTGAAAGTCAGACAATTTTCTCATTGTCAAATAAATAATATAAAATAAAATGATTTTAAACTTGAAATTAAAGTAAATAAATTTTTACTATTTTTTTTTTCATTTTGACCGCCACTCTGGCCATCATCTCCTTCGTAAAAGTTGGAAATTAACACTTTCAAATATTCGTTTTTTCGTTTTATTTTCCTACATCAGGAGACAATTAATAATGTTATAGAATGGCTACTGGAGAACAGAAAAAATAAAGCATTATTTATTTTCAATCAATATAAATGAGAAGTATGATACAAATTTTCGAAATAAATGATATTATCAATTTTAACAAAAAATATTTGATGCATTATTATCAACTCAGAACAGTTGATGCTATAAACTCAAATGTTATACTATATTTCAGTATAATTGTAATGTAGTTTAAAATTTAAATATACTAATCTGTATATATTATAGTGTATCATTACTGTACCTATACATTACTCAAATACAATATGGTATACTCAAATACCCGAAATACTTGATATTATCAACTCAAAATATTTGATTTTATCAATAATTAACTTAACATTTCTAAAGATCTTGATAAGTGAAAAACAATTATTAAAGTAGATATACCGATTAATTATTGAAATCTGAAATGCACACTTAAATAACCAGAGCTTTTCATGTAACATCCCCCTTTCATTTTTTCTACATACTTTCTAAGACGTAAGAAACAATATTTCATGAATGAGTCCTAATCTAGAACAAGCACACTTACTCTAATTCCACTGATAATGAAAAGAAAAAAAAATCAGCCGCCAGTGTCCATGAGAGGAAAATAAAAACCGTTAGGATCAGTGATAAAATGGGACGTGACACTGAGCAGGTTGAAATGTTATCTACGGCAAAAAAATATTTATCATTCGTATCAGTTGTTCTCTGATATCATACAGTATTTCTGACCGTTTGTTCTCACTATTTTGTTCGCTGACAGGGACAGTAAAAAGTACATTTTAGCAATATTTTTGGTTGATACCTAACTACATAATTGCAAAAACAAAGAGTAATTCATAAAACATTGAGGAACCTATTTTTCACGGGCAAATATTAATTTTTATTCTTTGATTTTATTCACGGATTTAATAATCCCATATGTGTATATTCCATAACCATATGTGTATATTCCATATATCCCATATATATATATATATATATATATATATATATATATATATATATATATATATATATATATATATATATATATATATATATTAGAAAAGGAGCATGTTTTAATATGGCCTGGAAAATCTCGAGGTGCGTGGCTTCTCACGGTAGGCGGACAGAGCCATAGCTCACTCGGCTAGTCGGCTGGGGTTACTACAGGATAAAAATATAAAAGCAAAAAAATAAATTCATTCAATAAAAGGATTTTAGTTTTATTTTAGAATTTTTAAAGGATTACAGTTTTATTAAAAAAAAATATAATAAAAACAATATATAATAATCGCGATCCTACTAGCAGATATATGTTGAAAGTGATTTTATTTTTATAATTCACGATTAAAATCGACTTCTTAAAAGCTCATTAGTTTTATACATATATTTATAGTCACATAATTCAGATTATTCAGTCCATTTAAACATACACAGATATTGACGCCTGAAATAGGTCTCGGAATACTTGGTATAGCAATCAACTCGAGTACAAATCTCAATTGCATCACTCAAATATATATTTTTTTAACACGGGGAATCCCGACAAGAAACTAGCTGGCGAGTGCAACTATGTATATCAGGATTTTCCAATCGAAGATCGATGGGATATTATCTGTTTTATTATATATTACATTACATTACATTATATTACATAATATATTATATTATATATCCCATTTCGTATAATTTGTAGGATCCTCCCTACCACTACCAAGTTTCGTATGTATCGATGGAGCCATGTGAAGTTGCAGTTGTTGCATTTTTGTGATATTAGAAGAAAAAAAAATCGAAGGCCTGAGCAAGAAAAAAATTTTAAGATCAATAACAAAATAAGTGCTATAAATGATCTAGCAAATAAATAGTTGTGTATCATGATAGCACTTATTTTTATTATTAATTTTTTTAAATAAATAATTTAATTTTTATACAAATAAGTTAAATACAATTATTATTAATAAATTCGTAAACAAAATCTATAAAATTATTGGTACAAAAATAATTTAAATACAATTATTATTATCCATCATTATTATTAATGATTAAATTCATATTTAAAATTATCTATTTACAATCGTAAATAGGTGACAACTAGAATCTAACTAATTAAATCACAATTGGTGCTGCAATTTCGAGTAACAAACACAGCAGGATATTTCACATCATGGTGGGAGAATTTAGAAATTGTGCGAAGTAACAAAGAGGGGTAAAATATTTTTTTAGAGAGAAACAAAGTTTTTATTCGTTTTTTTCACCCCCCCGATACGAATTTTTATAGCAATCGAAAAATACAGTTTTTTTCTCAAAATTTTCGTCTCTCATTTAAATCGGTGATGCCCCCTCTGTTGCCTCACTTATAAGTCAAAATTTAGAAAATCAAATATTTTCAAGTAGAAAACATCACTAAGTCATTCAATGCCTTTTTAGCTGTATTTTGATGCTTTACTTCATTTAGTCCATGTATTTTGTTGATTTCACCAGGAAGAGATCATTTACATACAAAATTCACTAACTGGATTCGAACGTCGACGATATATAAACTCATTGAAAAAATAAATTAAATTTAAAAAAGATAATAATTCACTTTTTCATTAGAAAAAAATTTGCAACTAATTAGATGCATATTCAAATGTATTATTTCATCATTCCTGGATGCATTCCAGAACATTAAAGGAAACTAACTTTCCAATCCAATCCGGTGATTTGAAGTAATTATCGTGTTACTAGTTTTTTAAAGGCTCACCATAAGAACACATACAGTCCTAAGTCACTTTCTGGATGAATAATACATGAACGTCTTGGGAACTCCTTTTCGAATATGCTCTTTCTAAATTTAATTCCAAATTACAGCTCAGTCAAATCGTCTTGTATTCTACTTTCTGACTTTCTCTCTCCCGTCCTTGAATAAACAATTGTAACGTATCCCATTTCTTTATCTTCCTAATTTTCATTCGTTGCGATAAGAGATAAGGAATCCATTTTCTCTCCGTAGCGGCAGAGGTTATTTCAAGTTCATTAGTGTTGCTCACAATGATGCCTGATAAGAAGTCAGCGACTGACAGCCGAGGACATCGTTAATGGTCTGTGCTTCATTATCTTCTCCATGCCCCTGCTTTATGGCCAATTATAATTTTTATTCAAATTCTAAAATTCCATTGGCACGAACAAAACTCAATTCACCTTACAGAAAAAAAAAAATCATGGCTAGTGACTTTGCTGACCATAACACATGAAGAATGAGTTCGTTTTGGTATAATTGATTATAATCAGGAAGTTTTTTTTTAATGATATCACCTATTCCAGGGCAGAAAAAAGATATAATCACATATATGCAAACCAGAAAGGACACATCTAGCAGAATTGTAGCAAAAGTCTTAATCAATAAATCTTTCGAAGATCAGATGGTACTTTCAAATTTAAAAAGAGCTCTCACTAAAATTAAGATTGTTAAGAATTATGAATGGCGATAGTTAATAAGCTATAAATTATATATTAGTGAACATTTTACCTTTTTCATAAAACGAAAGCGGATGAAAATACAACGTGCGTTAACGCGACCATCGTCTTGCATTTGAATATGAACTAGATAATGTTAAACATTCATCACTATCAAAATTATTATTGGCGAAATGGATAAATGATGTGTATATTGCGATAGAAATTAATTTAAAAAAGAAACAGCGGGAATGTGTTGCGCAGCAGTAAAAGTTGTATTGCCTGCATTGAATCCACTGCACCATCCAATGAAAAGTTTTATATCTGGTCTGATGTTTTCTGATATTCTGCATGAAATCATGCACGCCTACACCCTCTCCATTTCAATAAAATAATTATGGTTAAAGCTTTAATGATTTCAATAATGACTGGCAAATGAGAGAGAGGTGGTTAGGTGTTATTTATTGGGGTAGTGGTTATTTATTTTACCTTATTTATATGATAAGGTAAAATAATTAAGAAATTAATTAATAAATGAAGGCTGAATAAATAAGTACTTATATAAGTATGTATTTCTCTGCGATTGAAGACATGGGACGGGAACTCTCTCCATAGTAGTTAAATAAAGATAAAACAAAATATTGAGTGTTTAGCTTTTTTTTTCACTTTGCAGTATACCCGTTAGGGGTTTTCTTTTCTTCTATATGCAATATTAAAGAATTTTATTATTTTTTTTATTTATTTTTTACGATCGGAGTAATGTTTGAATCATAATTCAGTACCATTCATATAATACTTATAAGCATAATATGAGGTTTTACTAAATCTCTAAGGATGTTAACCCCTTTAAGATGATTGTAGTAATTATTGACAGTAGTAAAGAACATTTAGTAATTTAAGGGGACGTATGTCAAGGATAATTGAATATTCTTTTTCTACAGAAAATACAGTAAAAATGATATCAACTATCAAAATTTCTCTCATTTATCACAAAGTTGGCCATAAAAAGAGCGGTATTACAGCACGTAAACAATTTAATTAAAAACTAAGACTGGATAATTTTCTTCTTCTTATTTTTTGTATGGCTCATCTCGGAGTATTTGAATTAAAACGATGGACCAGCCAAGATTAGTCAGCAGGTAACTTAAAACTTCCAACAGAAACATTCCTAAATATAGTTACAAAACACTTATAGCCGCTAAGTTATAAATATTAGTCAAGACCAAAAAACCCAATTGCAAACCGAAATAACACCCAATTAAGAAAAACTCTCCAGACCACGGCAAGGGTGAGCTGAAGAAAAGTAGGACTCCAGGACAAGTTTAACGCGAAAAAGAGACCTTAAGGCGGTTTCCCTTGCTCTTGACTTATCTTTATAATTTAGCTGCTATAAGCGTTTCGCAACTACTTTTAGGAATATCTCTGTTGGAATTTTTAGGTTACCTCCTAACTAATCTTGGCTGGTCCATCATTTTACTACAAAAAAAAAAAGAAGAAGAAAATTATCTATCTTTAATTTCGAAGAACTAGGACCAAGACAAGAGTAGGACTCCAGGACAAGAGTAACACGAAAAAGAGACCTTAAAGGGAAGCCGGGTTTTTACTTGGATATAAGAAAGGCGGGAGTTGGGAGGCTGGATGCCAAATAAATGACTAATAGCCTGTAATAAATCAAACAGGAAATTGAAAGCGGGGACCCGCCTCATAATAGGCGGGAGTGGGAGGCGCCGCGCAGTCTGCCCGCCCAGCTGACGTCAGCCAATGGCCAATGCCAGATAGATAATTATATGATGAAGAGCTGAAGAAACAGAATTTTTTTTTTCAAAATAGCAATTAAAAAAAAATGAGACGAATGAAGAGGTCGACCATTAAATTATTTCGATGTCGTAATAAAATAATTACAGTTGTTGAAGACTAACTCATATTTAAGACGCTTTCTCTTAATAAGAGGGTGAATCGTTTTTCGTTGTACGCTAGGAATTGATAATTTATTTAAATAAACTTAAGAAGTTTTTGAACCTTATATAAGATGCTATTACGATGAATTAAAGAATACTGTTGAATAACTGTCCAGAAGTTAATAGATGGAGTTCCCAAGAAATGGGGTGGCTGCGGGATTCAGGTTCAAATCTGATGGATTCTGGGATTAGGAGACGCTCCTGGGCACACCCGACCCTTCGATAACTGACCCTTATAGATTTTTGACTTAAATAGATAGGATGAAAATTCTAAATGTTTTCCTTGAATGATGATTGACACACCTCCCTGAACAACTGTTCCCTAAGAAACGACATTTCCGTATCAAACAATGAACGCAACACACGAGAAGGAAAGTATTTAAACAATAACATCCTTAAAAGATCTTATTGGTCTGAAATTCTAATATTCAACGTCGCTTTGAAACCCAAAAATGATTAACAAATGAATTGGCTAATACATCAATAATATTGTATCAACAGTCATTGTACAGAAGCTAGCCAGAAGTTATTCAGACAAGTGAACTTTCATTAACATATTTTTTAGGAAGTGCTTCTAAACAAGCCATCTTCAAGTAGCTAAGAATGTTACTCGTTCATTAGGAATCCTAACACGTTCCCGAGAGGAAGCTGGTTGGTACATGCATCCGCTTTATTCCTACGAAGAGATATTATATTTATGAGAGATACAGGAATACAATTGCCTTGCCTTGAACGTTCCGCGATAATAAAAATAAGTAAAACAATATAGAAATTTGGTTCAACTTAACGCTGATGAGTTAAATGACCTTTTCAAGTGGTCCAGAACTGGTTGATCGAGCACCTCAGAAAAATGCATACATTGTAGCAGCATTTCTTGATATTTAAGTAGCTAAAAATTGGTTTTTAAACATTTTTTTTTATAACCGGTTCGGCCATTTTTGTTTCATATTTATGTCATTTTCAGAGTTCGCAAAACTGTGCGGTTTTCTAATTTACTCAACACTGGATTGCCCTGGGCCTTTAAAAAACTGAATTATATTCAGTACATTTTTGCCAACAAATCAAAGTCCTTTTTGCCTGGGTAATATTTTTCGGTTCATATACAATATGCTGCCAAAGAACGAACAATTTCTCACCCACAGTTTTTTTGTACTAAAATATATAAACATATAAGTGTATTTCCTTTTTATACAATATGTACGACGCAAGGTATTAAAAATAAATCCAATAACCGAGAGATGGTTGGTTTACCCATGCCAATCATAATACAGACAAATATACAAACAACCTGAGATACCACTGATTAAGATATTTCTAGATCGTGCCGACAGCCCGAAAGCCATCGATATCACCTGACTGTGGTTTCGAAACGCGAGGACATCAACACCTGAAAGTGAAGAAGGGTACGGCCAGCCCAATTAAACTTTTTCGAAGAAATATTACACAACACCGCCATCAATTAAGACTGCCCAAAGACTACTAACGAAGTCATTAAAATGAGACATCGGACACGATCCCACTAAATATTCGATGTTGCTATGGCTAGGAGACTACAATATTGGGATCAACGACCCAGCCTGGTGTTTGGGCCTAATTTCCCTAAACAAACGGTAGGCATAACACTCGTTTTCATTCCTTTTCACTCGCTCTTTTTAACTGAGCAATCGCATGTGTCGACTGCTCAGATTGTGATTTTGTGTCAGAAAGATATTTTGAAAAGGACCGATCAAATTTTATAAGGCACTGGTCAAGGAGTGATGTTTGGCTTGCATTTTTGGGCTTTTTATGTAAGATATGCTCTTATTTCATCCTATATTTTTATGTCCTGATGAAGCCTGAATTGGCGAAACGTTGGAAGGTTATTTATTTATATGTATTTAAGAGACTTCAGGATTTGGTTTGGAATCTCGTATAACGTTATTCCTCTAATTTTATTTTATGTTTTCATAAAATACTATAATCAAAATATCCTCGATGAACTAGAATACAGGACAAATTATATGGTTTTCAAATGTACGTACTTCTAATCCATCTAGATTAAGATTTCTTTATCATAAATGCCTTTATCACTTTCGGGAAGGTTTCGTCTTGTAATTCACAACTAACACCGATTTAGCAGTATAGTTGAAACTATCTAAGGCATAGTTCTGTCACCGTCATCCCCTATTTTTAACAGATTTCGAAGAAAGGAAGTCATCAGTTTGACTTTATGTTCTGCATATACTTCGCCATTCTTAAGCCGATTTCTATGAATATTTTTTTAATCAAAAGGGGATTTCTTCAGGGTGGTCTCATAGAAATTTTGTCAGGATCCTATGAATTTTTTTTAAAAATGTAAGTTCACTCGTTATTCGTGAAACGATTTTTAAGTCAGAACGATACATCTTAAGGTTGGTTCCATATAAATTTCATCAGGATCCGATGAGAACTTTTAAAGGTATATTTTTAATTTTTCAAATATTGACAATTTATGTTTGATTGCACATGATAATGAACTTGTATACGATATAATATGCAACATCAACAAAACGTCAAGAATCCTTGAGATGGTGAGAACCCAGGGGAATAAGTGATTGTTTTTTTCAAACATAGAGTTAAGCGCGTTTATGGATATTTAATGCATTATATAATTAAATATAATTATATAAATTATTCTTGAAAAGCATTAGTGCTCAATATTCAAGGGGAATACTGTTGGGCCATAATATACGTATGGCACAAACTAAAGGGTTTTAGATTTTGTCAAAATAATTTAACTTAAAAATACGTTTTCACAAATTATTAAATTGTCACTTGTCCCTCATTATAAAGTATTTTGATCTAAAATAGTTTATAAACAAATAGTTTATTTGTTTCTTTTCTTTGCATTAATCTGGCATTTGCTCTACAATGTGTCACTCGATAGGCAATTAACACGCATAGGAACCTTAAAAAAAAAAAAAATTAAATCCAACATCAATTGGAAATAGTTTTTATTTTATACTAAACTAGCTGTACCCGCGGCTGTACGGCGCAGAGTGGTCAAAAACCGACCTTTTTGCGTAAAAACTAGCCTCTCATCTTGTATTTATCTGAATAACACTACAAGAGGATTCTTCGAATGAAGAAAACCCCGATCCAATACGAATTAAACATGTCAAGATATAATTAAAAAGATTTAGAAAATAATTAGGTTAATAAAAGTGATAATTTAAAAAAAATATATGAAAATTAATAAAATACTATTTTACTACAAAATAAGCATTTAAAATTTTTTAGCATATTATTAATATTTGATATTTGCATATTTTATATTTGATATAATTTAAATATAAAACATAATGCAATATAAATAAAATTTAAACTAAAAAAAAAGTTTGCGCATCTACATTAATTAAATCTCGGAGATCGCGAATTAGCGTTTTTTGGTTTGTATTCAATTTATTAACAAATCCATCGGATGTCATTTGAAGCATGTTGATGACATCCTCATTGGTAGCGACCCTTCTGAAATTTCGGGAATGCTCTATTACGATACCCTAAATATTTATCCTAGCTTCCAGGGTTTTTTTTTTTTCCTAGAGCATCCCAATAGGTTAAATAACGGCTGATAGATTAAATACAATCTGTGCAGTTGTACATATAGCTTAGCAGTTCCATGACAATAAAATTGTGAGACGGAGTATAGACACTTATTTGTAGATCTTTTTATATTTTTTTTTTAGAAAAAATTTTAAGATGGCAAAATTGAAATTTACAATCAGCATCCCAAAAAGCATAAATATTTTGATTTTTAGAAGTACTTCGAAACTTTTCACCCCTTTCTGACTGGACTACAATGTGTCTCCTAATTTTTCGACTCATTTTCGCTTCAGAACGGAGCAGGCAAAGAAAATATTCATATAGGTGAAATAGATGTGCCAACAATAACATTGCATATTCATAAATAAATTCGTATAAAATGAAGTGACTCAGAATTTTGACGTCAAATTCCATACTTCACAGTATGATTTATGATGAGTTTGAGCTTAGCAAAAACAACTGCAAAAATTCTATTTTTCTCCGTAACTCTGAAAATGGGCACTATAATTATTCTAAATTAATCGGAAATACGTGAATCGGCATTTTGAGAGGGTTGCGATTTATGTTTTTTTTTCCATGTTTTGATCAAGTTTTTTTTTATGTTTAACTTTTAAAAGATAATGTGAGTAACAGAAGACAGAACTATTGTTCATATCATTCCCAATCATCATTCATCATCATAATGTAATTCTACAAACAACTTTAAAAAAAAAGAAAAGATTTAAGTTTAATATATTGCACATTTCATCATACTTACTTCTATATGAAATGAACAAGAGAGAAAATAAAAGTATTATAGCGAACATAGATTCACTGAGGAAACCAGAGCACCAAAATAACTGTGCACTTTTATTTTGAAAAAGTTCTTGTTCTAAATTAAACTTTTTCTTAGAAACTATTTTGAAACAGTTCATGGAAGAACTTTTATGTTAAAACTGTTATTATAACTTCTTACGAGATCATTTGGGTCAGAACTTATATAGTAAAATTTTTTTAGAACTGTATCGTAAGAATTTTTATCATAGATGTTCTTTAAGAACTTTACCATAAGAACTTTTAATACAGTTTCTATAATAAAAAAGTTCTCATTAGACCTTCTTAGAGAAACTATAATGTAATTTTTCATTATTAAACTTCCCAATTAAATTCCCAATAGTTCAATGGGAGAAGAAACCAGTAAAGACTTTTCAGTTTGATATAATCCATTTAAACCTTCCCGATGCTGAAAATACTTACGGAATCGTGTCTTGAAAGATTTTCTTATCTTAAAATGTTATTTCTTTAAATAAATATTCTGTAGGTGATTTAATTAAAATTAATGAAATTTTTCTATTGGCATTAAAAGTGAAATGTTAAATAAAATAAATAAAAAGGTGATTGTTTTTCTATTTGTTCTTTTATTTAGAATTTTATTTATTATCTATGTTTCATGATTTTTTAATTTTTCCAACAATACTGTTGTCTGCCGAAGATCTCAAGATTTGCCCCATAAGTCTGTGAAAGCTTCTAAGCAGGTAGGTGTATCCAGCCATCGAAACCAGGCGTCCTCGGTCTCTCGCGGGTGCCTTCATCTCTCCTATCGACTTCTCTCCGGATCGTCCTAGCCTGGATATGTAATCTTAGTAAGACAGTCAAGTTATACTCTTAGGCCTTTTAACTGTTCATAGAAGCTTCTGGGTTCTCTGTATTCTCCCATTCTGCAGACCATTCCACTTAAGCTGTATTTTCTCGGGCATTTGTCTCAGTAGCTCGACATCTAACACTTATCTAATCTATCGTTTTGTATGCAGTCTCGTCTTGTTTTTCCTGCCACTCTTCGGAGATACCTCATTTCAGTAGTGGTTAATCTCTTTTTTATGCCTATCTAGTGCGATCCAGCTTTCACTACCGTAGAGCAAAGTTGGAAGGTACACTACTTTATATATCCTTAATTTAACGTTCCTCCCAACTTCCCTCTTACCCAAGGTGGAGTTACAGATTTGGATGTAAATATTGTTAGCTTTCCTAATCCTGTTCTTGACCTCATAATCGACTTTCCCATTCCTGTCCAATATAATACCCAAGTATGTATAGCCATCAGTTTGTTCATTACATATTATATTGATTGCCTGAAGCTCTTTACTACTTTACTTTTATTTGTATTGATGGAGAGCCATCTATTCCTAATTCCTCTTATCATTCAAGCACAGCTTGCTCTAGTTCCTGTTGTGAGTCAGCCGCTAGGACAATGTCATTCGCGTAGAACAGAGCTTGGATTTGAACATGTCTCAGATTCCATAATCTCACTTTGCTTCTGGCCGTTCTTCTTTTGTAGATTTTATGTATTTCGTCCTTGAAATTTACAAACAGCAATCTCCCTGCTTCACTCCTTGTTGCATGGCAAAAGTTCTGGATTCCATCGCATTTATTCTAACAATACCTTTTGGATTTTGATATACTGATTTAACTGCATAAAGAGGTCTCTGGGAATATTCTTAGCCTCTAGCGTTCTCCATAGTTCATGCCTTGGGACCGAGTAAAACGCAGCTTTTATGTCTAGAAACGCCTTGAACATATTTCCGTTTTTATCTCAGGCTTTCTCCATTACGCATCTAAGAGAAAATATGTTGTTCTGGGTCTGTCTACCTGGTCTAAATGCAGCCTGTTCGTCCTCAAGCATCGGTTCTATAAATGGCCTAAGCCTTCGCTCTAGAATGGACGTGTATACTACAGAGGACAGAAAGATAGGCCTGTAATTCTTACATTCACTCGCATTTTCATTCCTGCGAATGGGTACTATTATATTATACTCCCACTCTTCTGGTATTCTTTTCTCGTCCCATAGTTCTGAAGCAGAGGCTGTATGACTTTTGTGAGCTGTGGACCACAATTAGTTCTTGAGATATCCCATCACTTTCTGCGCCTTAAGTCTCTAAAGGGAAAGTTCAGAGACAGAAATTTTATAAAAATAATTTTGGCAAGAACTTATATTAACAGAACTTTTATCAAAAACTTTTGATAATATAAGTTTTTAAGAAACTGTTTATCAGAAGGTTCTTTTGATTGGAACTTAAAAATTTAAATACTTCAATTGTAAAAGTTCTACTAAAACAGTTAAACTGAAACTTTTTGAAAAAGTTCAATAACTCTTTCGAGCCCCGGAAACACATCATTCAATTCGTTGAAACTTGTATTCTGAAAACATTTTCTAAAGGCACTTACAGTTAAACTATTATGCATCAATTCTTAGAATTCTCAGAGAGGGCTTCTAGAACTTTCAATGAAACAACCAACAGAAATTTTGACTGTAAATATTCCAAAGCCATAGGGAGAACATTATTCTCGGTAATCGACTGCATTGTTCAGAATTCGTCTCATTCCATTTAGACGTTTTACAGGAACATAATTCAGAACAAATTTGTCAATACGCCAATAAAGCTTCACGTTTCTACACTTTTTTTTGGGAGCACAAACATACTCAGGTTGAATTTATGTGTATATATATATATATATATATATATATATATATATATATATATATATATATATATATATACATGGGACCGGGGTGGCCGAGCCGGCTAAGGCGCTTGCAATAGATAATCAAAGTTAAGCAACGTCGAGCGTGTTTAGTACATGATGTGTGACCGCCTACCGGGGAAAATCCACGTGGCCTGCCACTATCGCCCCTCTCCCGGGTATGTGAGGCGTCAATACGTCAGTCTACTGCAGGCAACTCATACAGACCGAGCGTAGGAGTGATGACCCTATCCCGTGTATTTAAATTGTGAATCGCGTTGTGGTCTTCCAGTATGTTAAATAGCAGCCCAGAGGTTTGGTCCATGGACGGTCTGCTTCGGGGAAAGAAATATAGGTCCACGTGCGCCTGCTGACCCCGAACAGCCATAATCCGTGGGTCTAGACCAATTTGTCACTGTCCTTGAACCCGAGAGAGTCGGTGGGTAGGACACTGCCAAATTGGCTCCAAAGGGACTGGCTATGGAGCAGTCTGCCGCTCATGGGCAGTACCATGGAAACCATGGCTCGCAGCAACGTGAGGTTGGGTTACTCCCTCCAGGCTGTCAGGTAACCTCCTCCCGCAAGCGAAAAAAATGTCTGTAAGAAGACCACATCGCGCGGCCAAAGATCTGCATGGTCTATAGTGCCAACAGAAAATATATATATATATATCTATATATATATATATATATATATATATATTTTATATACTGTGCACTGTTCTTAAGTATATATATATATATATATATATATATATATATATATATATATATATATATATTTTATATACTGTGCACTGTTCTTAAGTATATATATATATATATATATATATATATATATATATATATATATATATATACTTAAGAACAGTGCACAGTCGTTACAGATTGCAAAAAGGATCGTTTTGTGATCTTTAATGACCCACAACAATATTTATATACGAAAGTTTTTAGTAGATAGCGATCAACATTGTTTCTTCCTATCCAAGGATTCTTCCTAGCGAAAGAAGGATTTCGCCCCTTGTTCCATCCTCACAGTGTGTTATAATAGTGTTTCACCAAATAAATATCGAAATAAACATCATCATCTCATAACATTAACTTATTTTATTGACCTAAATAAGATAAACAATAAAACAAAAATATACTTAAACAAACAAAAAATTAAAGCATTACTATTTATTGTACAAGTAATAACATTGAAATTTCACTTTCCTATTTTTTTGATAATATTTTTTGAAAATGTTTATGATCTCAACATAATTCATGATAGCAGCTCGTTTGTGATCTATGGGGAATCTACTCAGATTCGCTGAGTAATGATGCTCTTCAAATAATTTGTAATTATTTTCAGCTTGATAAACACCTTTCAACAAAGAAAAAGAAACTAGGGTGGTAAGGAATATTCTTAAGGCTATAGAAATGTTGTGACGCCCCTCTACAATTTTTTTTTTTAAATAGATTAAACTTAATGATTTTAATTACTAAACCTAAAAATAAAATTTCGTTAGAAATTAGCCACCTCCTAAATTCTGTCGCCTGGGGTGAGTGCCCCTTGGCTCCCTACATCTCCTCTCCTAGTTCCGGCCAAATACACTAACATGCGTATATTAACTTCTTAAGTATATACATATCGGGAAGGAGCTATTTATATTATTTGCGTTTTAAACGGCATATAGAAACACAAAACAGTGATGAAAATTTCGACATCTACCTTTAAAAAGCAATAATTAATCTTTTGGAATAGCAATTATTTGAATCGAATTTCATTATTTATTTAATAAATTGAGTGATTGATGTCAGATGAATTCATGTTCACCGAGCTCTGACATACCTTCAACACTTGATAAATTCATTTTGATATATGATTGGTCAACGGATGATGAATGGTCAGATGGTATCTGATAGGCCCCAAGGTCAGCCAGATTTTTTAGAAACGATGTTTCAACATTGAGATACCACATCAGATTAATCGTGTTCAAACTTTATAAATATGTAACCGTTTATATACGATTTTAAGGTATTTTCTAAAGAATTTTCGTACCATTAATAGATTTTCAACAACGCAGAGAAAAAAAATTGTATTTTAAACGCTGTCAATTGTTCTATCAGGAATGGTCTAAAAAAATTGTCCAACCATAGCCAAACTTCATATTATCAATTTTTTTTTTTTTAATGTTCTTATATTGTGGGATTAGGACCCGATAAGAATCATAAATCGAATCAGTGATTTCTTTATATCTTATTACAATGACTAGAGGTAAGCCAAGTACAACGGTTCAGTCATAACTAAAACAATAGCCAACCATTAATCAAAATTAAGTGTTGAACATTAAAACGACTTTCTCTTGTCCACCAGCATAAATTATCAAGGCATCAAAGAAACATGGTTTTCCCTCACCAGCAAATCGTAAACAGAGATTTATGGGTGACGTTGATACGAAGACACGCTCGAAACCTGATAAACATGTTTGCTAAAAAATAGCTATGGAAAACCCATATTTTTAAAAATACCATCATAGAATTTCACTTCAGTATCCTTCGAGGGAAAGAAGAGGGTAAATATGCTGAACACGAGTGATTTTGCGTAAGCATGAATCGTGAAAAAATTAACCATTAAACTCTTCGAGTACTATTTTCAACATAAGCTCAACAGGCCAATTTCATTTTCAGATCCATCGAAGAATCATCATGGATTGATTGCGAAAATTATTTATGAATCAGTGGATTAATACGTTTATTACGATTTCGTTATTACAGGCAGTTTTGGTTTCGGAATTTAATTATAACTAGGTGGGCAATCCTAATAAACTTTTACTGACATTAAATTTTTATAAAAACAGTTTATCTTTATTATTAAATTTGTTAATGGCATTTTATGGTTTTAAACCTGGTTCTTGCTTAATTATACTATTGTTATGTTGGTTTATAGATCGATATTTTTTATATTAGACCAGTATTTAATATTACAAAATTAACACTTTACATCACATAATGCTAAACATTAATTCAGTTCTTATATAAATTTTAGAGTTTATGTTTTTATCTTTCTATTTATATTTATGTTATGAACTGCATATACATGCTTTATTTGATGTCTATATCAACTTATTAATGAATTTTTTATAATATAATAATTTAGATTTTGTTTATTTAGTTTAGATTATGCTTACTTTGCCGCATTTGTATTTCTAATAAAAGATTCGAAAAAGACGCTTGGCAGACGGATTCATCCATGCCATATAATGTGTTAGATTACAAGAAAAAAATGTTAGAATATTTTACTAAACAAATTTTTCATTCATTCAGATCATTTAAGAATGTTCAACATATATTTTCATACAGATATACTTATTTCCCAATATAAAAAAAAGGCTGGCTCATTCCATATTAATTTATTATTTTTTTTTTTACACATAACAATCTTTAAACAACACAATAATATTCTGTTTTAATCTAAAAGAACTTGTTGCACCATTGATAAAACCGCTGTTGAAAAAGAAACAGTACCAAGGTCGGATGTCTAAAATAGGGAGAAACCACTTTTCAGGCTAGACAATTCCAGGATAGAACTTGTTTTTTAAGTAAAATGAATATTGTGAAAAAAAGACGATAATCACTTTTAAAAAAAAAGTTAATAGCGCCCCCCATATAGAACAAATATACCCATACAGAACAAATCCAGCACCTTGTAAGCAACCTGTAGATATTCCTTTCAATAATTGTTTGTATTTCAATTTATGACACTTAAACATAACTATATACGTATTTTATAATATATATATTTTATGACCATTTTTTATAAAAAGGTATTAATTACCCATTACCATGCAAATGTATTAAATATAACATATCATGTTAATATAATATTATTGTGCAAGATAATAATTTCACTATTGAATGGGTCTATACAACAAATTAGAATTATTTATGTTACTTTTCACTACAAAAATTATCTTCTATGATCACAAAAACATATAACAAATTGTATTGTGGGAGTTCAAAGCCCTAACCTATCATTTGCTTTTTGTAGATTACTCTCATATCTTAAATGCTACCTTGTTAACGTTGTTTATATATTTTATCATTTATCATCATAATTTAATTATATCTTAATTTGAGTTTATTTTAGTTTTACTAAATAATTTGAATTGATAAGTATTATTTATATTAATTATATTTTCTAAATCTTTATTAATAATTTGAACGTTTTCGTAATTTTCTGACGTTAGTAGTGAAATCAAAATCTAAATTATTAGTACATAGTGGAATAGTTGTGCGGAATGTAAACACGACTCCTTCTGGAAATTTACAAAATTATTAAAAATTTAGTTTCATATTTCTGGAATGTGAACACTTTTCTTTTATCTCTAAATATTAGTTCGCACATGTTAATTGTGTGACTGCCTAGATATATAAACATTCATAGAGAAAATAACACCCAACAGCACTTCTTCCCTGGATTGATTAAGTCGCCACGGTTAGTTAAGAAGGGAAATGACTTATGAGTCATGACTGTTATGTATGCATAACATGTGAAAAATACTTTTGAAATAAACACTTCGAATCTATAGTTACAATTATTGATGATTTTATATGTTGCAGAAGTTTTATAATATTTGCTTTAAAATAGCTATTAAATGACTATATAAAGGTTCTAGACTCGATTGATATCCCCCTAAAAATCCAAATTGTTTGGAATTTAGGGTTGAAACTTGGTGAGGCACATAACTCGGGAATTATATTTTATGACGGATTCTTATAGGAAATCAAATAAAGTGATGTTATATTGATGACAAAATTCGATCCGATGCTTCGGTAAGGTACTAACACTAAGGTACTAAAACCAAAAGCCAGATTTTTCGCCCAATAAAGCTATTATCAAAAATTCCTCCGTGTTAAATTAAATTAAATTAGCTAAAAAAATAACTCACGCTCAGGTCCATACATTAAGTATTATCTGAGATAATCTTGTTTGAATATAAACCAAATTAGTCGGGTTAGTGTTTTCAAGTTTGGTGCGATGACCGTTTCTTTCGCTCAAGATGGCCTTTCCTTGCCGCTGTTTGCACCAATCTAAGAAAAGCACGATTATCCGGGTGGGGTCGATTCGGAAATCTATCACCGTAAAGGCACATTTATACAAAGTCATTATAATCACCCATATCTAGAATCGCATCTGTCAGACAGCGTACACACTGTAAATTCTCTAATGCCTGAATTTTGATGTCTCTGATAAGGATATAAAAGATAATTATGAATGGATTACTAATGCTTAATCCTTAAGAAGCCCTCACTGAAATAAGGTTTCTCCTACTTTTTAACAGGCACTACATTCCACGACGGAGCAATGCCGCCATCTACCACCACTCATCTCTCTGCTGTGCTGCTACACTCCAGTTTCAAATGTCCAGGACAGACCAAGCGTCATCTGCCACACGTCAACCCAGCGCAGCCTGGGTCTTTCGACCCGTCTTCCTCCGCATATCCATTCGCCCAGCAATTTCCTCGGGATTTCGACCTCGGCCATTCTCGTCAGATGGCTCACCCACCCTAGTCGACCTATTAGGTTGGCAATGTCGGCGTCATTGAAAATAAGGTCCATACATTAATCCCTTTCAAGCTTATTTCAAGAACAAGTTGGGCTTATATTCAAACAGAATTATCTCAGTTAACACTTAAGTTATGGCTACGTACGCGAGTAAATTTTATAGCTAATTTATTGAGCTAAACCGTTTATTATTGAGTTATTTTTGATAAAAGGCTTTCTTTTGGAGAAAAAAGAACATTTGTCAGAAACAATATGATTAGCGCCTGATAAGCGTGGGATCGATTACACCAGTATAACATCGCTTTAGAATTTTATTTCCTCGAAGAACCCATCAAAAAGTATACCCAGTTCCATTAAAAATTCCAGAGTTATTAGCGCTGGAGGAGTACTGAAGAAAGTAAGGGAGTTGAATATGAGCTCAAAGGAAACTTCAGGCGACACAAATGTCCCCTATCAAGTTTCACCTATCAATTCTAAAAATTACGGATTTTAAGAGGTGTATCAATCAAGGGATATCAACACCCTTTATAAGCAAAAATGGTAAATAATTACACTACCTTTTAAACATTTCTTAAGTAATTTGGTATTAATTGGTCGGCTATCTTTGGAACACCATTATTGGAAGTGGAACATACCTGCAACAAAAATTAAATGTTAAAAAAACTTCCATAAAACGACCACGATAAAAAAAGTTATATATATACACACACAAACACACACACATACAGACAAACACAGGATGCGGCAAAAGTAACTGTCACATTTCAAGGCTAAATAAAATTCAAATTAAGAATATAAAAAAAAAATTGTATTCTAATCTCAAAGTACATAAAATGCCATTTTACATAGATTAATTAATTAATATTAGTTATATACTATAACTAATTCGTTTTGAAAGTAATTTCAGTTAAGTGAGTGCCATTGCTACGAGGGTGGTTCATCTGACTTGAACCTTGATGATTTTTTCCTTTGGGGCTAGCTCAAATCAAATGCATGCACTCATCGCTATCGCACTGTTGACCAAAAGAAGCAATTAAAAAAAAAGTGGCTGTCATTACACAGAAAAAGAACAGCCGAGTATATGTAACAGCAAATATGACACTCAATTAACTGAGATTATTTTTTAAAAAAAATAATTAAGATAACTAAATTAATTTTAAATTAATTAATTACAGTAACAAAAACGACATTTTATGTACTTTCAGATGAGAATAAAATATTTTAGTCTAGAAATGTGTTACTTTTATTGCGCCCTGATTAAGCATTTAAATGATAAATATGAGGAGTAAATTATTTTTTGAAAATACAGACTATATATATATATATATATATATATATATATATATATATATATATATATATATATATATATATATATATATATATATATATACAAAGAAGAATCTATCTTCATAATAGGTCGAGTATGGCTTATGAAACCTCTAATCGGCCGTCATTTTGAACTAAAATGACAGATACTGGATAATAAATAGAGGTTAAAGTTTAATCAACGCAGCACCCCAAATAACCAATATAACTTTTAAATCCGAAAGTATTCGATTCTAAATAAGATTTGACCCACATAATAAGGACTAACTCCAACATTCTTGCTCTTAAGCCAAGTACAGGATGTGCAAATATATGCAAATTGATTCGGTCAAGTACAAGAATCTATTTCAGTTGACATCCGCATGATGGTATAGAAGGATCAATCCCTAATAAGAATCTATTTCGTGATTGTAGAACCTAATGGCCCAATTAAATATATTTTTATTCTATTCCTATTCAATTTTATATCAACATTTATAACACAGCCCTTAAGGTGGTTTAGTTAGTGGCGTGGATACTTAGGAACTTTTACAGAGACCCGTAAAATCTACAAAATTGGAAAATTACATGAAAATTTTCAAAGGGCTTTTTCAAACCGCTTGGTGGCAAAAGATTAATGACTTGAAGTAAACTTTGATCCAAGTTTTGCGTACAACCAACCAAATAGAAATAACTTCCAAATATGATTTTATTCGAGACAGCTATAGTAAAAATGATGATATAATAAAAGTATAAAGTCAGATATAAAGAAATTTTATTGAAAAATAATTCGTGAATGGGTTTCAAAAATAAATCAATCATTTCATGATTTTCATGATTCCTACTGAGACGGAAACCTTTGTTTTGGGCAAGCTCATAAGAAACACATGCCGGTTACATAAGCAGTGTAACGTGGGAGATTGTGATGACATGAACAGGCATTCGATTCAGAAAGATGTTACAGCCACGAACACTAACCTCTTTGATCCTTTCGCTTTTCGATCGTCATGAGATACATTGATTCAATACACAGCCTGTCAACATTCTGGTGGACTTAATTCGTATCAGCTTAGCCTCTTTCAGCGTATTATATATATTTATTTTAGCCAAATAATGTGGGCCATTACCAGGTCTAAAACCATGTTATAAAACAAAAATAAGAAACGTTTAAATACAAATGAAAATAATTATAATAATAATGATAAAAGGCTTAGCGAAAATGCGTTTGCAACTGAGATATAATAAACGCATTAGCCGCCTTTAACCTTACTTTGGTTTCCTTTTGAATTTCATTTCGTTTAGTTATTTTAGACCACAAAACTCAAATTTATAATATTTTTAATATCAATATTTAATATTCATATTGTAACGCAATCTAGTGTTATATTTATAGCTCCCTCCTATAACAATTATCGCCCTATTTACTACGAGCCATATATTTTATTTTATCCGTACTTATTTGAAGCCCTCTGCTTTACTGGATTTCTTCAACGTTGTTGTATTTAATTTAATAGTTTCCTTAAATTCGCCTTATCGTAGTAGATCAAACTTTAATAACCAGGTTTAAGATTTTTCCGGTAAGAGTTACCTTTTGAGAAATGAGAATCGCATTTGTTTTAAACCTTAACGAAGCTTAAACTTCTCAGGACAATAATTACCGTTTCCATCTTAAATCCTTGTTTAGGAATTGCGCATTCTTAAAGCTAACATACTTCAACCGTTTCAAAAACAACTAAACATGAAAATTTATTTATGGCGATGGTGGAAAAATTTATTTATCTTCGAGCAAAGGTGGAGAAGGCGCTGGCATGGTGATGAATATTAAACATCAAATATTTTCCTTACACTGCTCTCTACGATCTGCTATTCTGAGTTATTAACTATTAATCGCGCCGGGAAATGCATAGGCCCTAAAAGAAATGGTCGTGGCATAATTTGATCTGATTCAAAATCTGCCATCATATCAATGCCAGATCTCTTTTCTCATAAACTGTTTGGTACTTGAGAACTTACTTAAACTTAAAACATTGGAAATGGCTGGTTGTATGGTCCATTATTATGGTTACCATGTCGTTATACGAGGTAACGAGGTGGCAGATAGTATTAATAAGAAAGCTATAAGAGGGTCAAGCAATCATAACCACTCAACCTAATGAAGTTATTTATACAATCAAAGAAAAGTGTAGCCATGACTTGTCCAGAAAAGGAGAATTGGTGCTGACCCGGCTGAGGATTGGGCATAACGTACTTGGTTTACCCATGAATACTTGATGCGCAAAAGATCTCCATCTGATAGCCTCACCTGGGTGTACCACTGAAAGTCGTTCATATCCTGGCCAAATGTAACAATGTTACGCTTTCAAGTCTCTTAGAGAACGACATCTCTTCATAGTTTTGAAAAGTCACTACAAAAAGACAAAAATTGTATAAGCAACACAATGCTATTTCTTAAATCAAAATATTTCAAAAAATTTGATTCTGTATTTTGGAATATTATGAATTTTTTAAATTGTAATATAGGTCGAAAATAACGGAGGTGAATCCCAAAACGTTTTATATAAATAAATAGTCTATGAACTGTTATTTTATTTTTGATTTTGCATATTCTCACTTCTTGTGTCATTACTGTACTAATTACTATTTATATCCATTTTTAGAAATTTTCAGTGCGAGAATGAAGATTTTTCTAATATATTTAAAAAAAAAAAAAAATTTTATCACAATTGGGATAGAAAATATAGTTTTACGCAGTACCTGAAACTTTGTCAATAATGATTAAGGTTCATTTTGGAAATAAACGACTCATACCATAAGTATCATATCTTTTTTTTAGCCGTCATAACTACTTGTATTTTTTTGACTAATCAAAAATAAAAACCTGGATTCTCCTATAGAAGCCAACCATTTTATAATACTCGATTTACCAATTATGGAGTTTATTTATCGTCAGTCAATACTTAAAAAATTTAATTCGAAATAAAAATGTCCCTCCTATGAAACTTAACTTTTTAATCTTCATGAAACTAACCACACCGTAACAATGGCCAAGTACTAAGTCTACTGAAATAATAATGACCCCATATGAACGTATATTAAAAGCTTAAACGTTGCCTCATTAACAGCGGTTCTCTGTATGGCAAGGTCCCATTTATAACTGTAAATACAAAGGTCACACTGTAATTCAACCAACACGGAATAATAGCTATCGTTTAGTAGCAACAAATGTATAAACTCATATTACTAATTGAAACAGAGATAATAAACAGGTTAAACATGACTGCATTAACCTTTTGAAAATAACAAATTAAAACTCTTAGTATCCACTCGCAATATAGAGCGCCCTGATTCATCTACTTATACAACGAGCTAATTATACATAATGTAATATACATGTATATAATATGAGTATCCATGTAAAGTATCTATTTAAAATATATGCAATATAAATTATCTATATACACAGTGAATAAAGAAACATTCAAGTTATGAGATTACAGTAAAATAATCTAAGGTAGTGGCTTAATAACTTCATCATTCATTTTTTCAATACTTCACGTATCGAACAAGTGCCAAAAATTGTTATTTAAAAAATTCAGCAAATTATTATACTATGGTTTACTATTTCCAAATATTTATTTATATGCAATTTTTATTCATAAATGACTATGACGAAATAAATAATCCGGATGCAGTCTACAAAGTATATTTTTTTATTATACAAGCCGTTGTTTCGGCTCAATCGTGTAAGTCATGACTATTATTTATTACTAAGTTATCTGTATTTCACCTTTATTATTTGTATTTATTTTTACTTTACTGAGTTATATATTGTATCTTTGACTTAATTTCAGCCCTGATGACGGCTCACATGATTGAAAAAAATCTGGTGCGGTGCGCGCATCACACAACTTTCCCTCAACGTCCTATATAATAATCTTGTTAATATAATTTTAAAACTTTCACATAAACAATGCCTGAAATAAATTCAGCAGCATTCACTTCACATCTTCTCCCACTTCAGTACAATAAAACAGTTTTTTAAACAATTTTAGTATAACAATGCTGTACGCTGCCTATATATTTTAACTTCATCAAGTTGCAAATATATTTTAAAAGTTTCGGTTTAGTTTTCATGGAAATATTTTCTTTCCATTAAATAATATGAAAGTAAAACTTATTAAATTAATTTCCGCTTTTATATTATTAAATTACTTTATTACAGAGCGTGTTGTTTACAACAGATTGCCGGATTGGTGGGAGGATCCGTCTCCTTTCGGATGCGCTTATTTATCCATCTAGGGTCTTGTGCTCCTCATAAAATACACTGTATCTTTGCTAATACTGGTCCGATTTTGATGATTCTTTTATTGTATTTTAGATAATTTAATTACCTTTCATACAATTCTATACACAATTTACCGCAAAATGCATACTTTTTAAGCTATGCGCAAATAAAATATTCTTTTCATCATAACTTTTTCCCTGCAATTTCTCGGTGATTTACTATATAAATAAAAAGTTAAAGATCTTTATGTAGAATAATTTAGGTAAGTTTCATCAAAATCGTTAGAGCCGTTTTCGAGAAAATTGTAAAAAAGTGTAAAATCGACTATATAAAGTGGCACTTCCGGTGAGTCCATTTTTTACGAAAATGTTGCTGTAACATCACATGCATGTGCCAACCTTAAATACGCAATTTCAGTACCGTACAGCTTTTCGTTTTTGAGCTAGACTGTTCACACACACACACACACACACACACACACACACACACACACACACACACACACACCATTTTGTGAAACTTGGTCATTTGGACTCAGGGGACCTTAAAACTTTAAAACTTGAATTTGATAATATCTATTATTTGTTTGAATTTAATAATATCTATTATTAGTGTGAATTTAATAATATCTATTATTTGTGTGAATTTAATAATATCTATATTATTAACTTCACACAAATAAGCGAATAATTTTCATGATAAATACAAAGGAGTACAATAACCAGTATTCAGCATTTTGAATGAAATTAAAATAATTTAACAAATTAAGGAGATCCCTCATTCTACTTCTTTTCAGGAATGTTTTAAAACATGCTTGCCCTGGTCCGTAAAAGTTAATCGTTTGACATCAAATCGTCTCTATATAAATAAGTAGTGAATCATAGTATTTCAGAATGAGCTAGCAGTATGTAATATTTGTTTTATCTAAATTTTAGGTTTGCAAAGTTAGCTGTTAAGGGCATTTTGAAGCCTAACTCCATGCAGATCTCAATAAATAAATCCAACGATTTCGCCACACGGGGTTTTAGATCGAACATCTTTAGAAAATTAAATAAATAAGACTCAGCTTATTGATTTACCGTTAGGACCCAATTCGTATTTCTATCAAATGTGTTCTAAATCGTGGATTGTTTTTTGATGCGAAATAGGGTTGATTTTCGAAATAAACAGGAGGGTAAGAGTTGTGGGTTGTAATTTATCTTGATTTATTTTCATTTTCCTTATTAAAGTCGTGTAATGCCAAGAGAGGCTTTAAAATTCAATGAAACTTGTATTGGGTGTTTGTGTCTAGTAAACGTTGCAATGCTGAAAACATGTTGCAATTAGGTTTATGGGCTGGGTGGCATGTCATTCGTGTGAATAATAAACAATAATAGAACAAGAATTGTTCCCTGTCCCACTCCAGATTTTCCTTCAATAAACCTTTTGGAGTGGATAAGCAAAGTGCACAGTGGGTAAGAATTTCTGACTCTCGGATCCGGGTTCAAGTCCGGCTGAGGAAGATAATTATTTATTCCGTTCCTTAAGCTGTGTATCGACCTTAAAGTCGGGAGACCCTCCAGGGACACATCCACCCTAATGAAGAAGGTAATCATAAATGGAGGGAAAAAACCGGACAGTGGAGCGTGATCGTGGCTATATCACATCCTTGCACAACCGTTATTCAAGGAAAAGTACCCCTTTACCAGATACTGAACCCAAAATCCTTCACGGCTAAAAAAATAATAAAAAATTTTTATAAAACTTTCGAGAAGTAATAAAACAAGGACAAGATAGTAAGTCGATGGAAGATTATATATAATTTTTTTTTAAAAAGTATCTTATTTTCATAATCGGTCAAACGTCAGAACTACATTAAAAAATTCACTAGTAGCGCACAGTTTTTTCACTATCGTCGCTATATTTAATTCAGTAAATCAGGAATACTCTGGATATTTCAGGAGCATTGCACTGAGGTAGGAATTTTCAATGCATTCACACGCAAATCTACTAGATTGTAAATCATCGGGAGAAACACAGGAGCCTTTGTCGGAGTGCTGTAGCATTTATTAGATCGTCGCCCGTGGTTTATTTTTTCTGTAATTATGTAAGGAGGTCTGCCACTTGGGATGAAGAGAAAGGACTTGGAAATAACATTCGTATACCTGATGTGTGAAGTCGCTGTGTCCTGTGCTAAATGACGTTGGAGTGATGAGTGAAAATAGTAAAAAAGTTCAAAATATCACTAGCTTAATCCACACATAGCTTTACTACCCTAATAGATCCTGGAATTTCTTCAAGATATGAAAATAATAAAGCATTCTTCGGAATATTGTAAAGAATATACCAATAATATTCAGTGGCATTGATTACTTCATAAATGCATTATTTGTAGTAGCCACTTTGCAAAAAGAAATTATATATTTCATAATCCGAGTGAACATTGGGTTGGATAACCGTGGTTGTTTCGTTTTTATTTTTTTTAATTTAAGATTTTAGATATCAATAAAAGGAATAATTACTCACTCAACCGAAAAAGTTGATAAACCATCGTGATCCATAAACCGTCGTGAGGCCTTATCAGTTATTAGGACGACCACGCAAACTGCCCACGCAAAACGACTTTCTCTGATCCAACCAATAGCCCATCCTCATCTCCCAATCATATTAGGCCTAAAGCATTTATTTCTTAGTTTATTATAAAAACATTGCACTTAAACTGAGCAAACATTACACCAGTAGATGAGGATAGGATCTCCACCTCAATGTATCTCCTGAGATGTGCCTGAATGTTATGCCCTCGAGGCTTACAGGGACATTTAATTTAATTTAACAATCAATTTTGAGGGATTTCTTCAAAGAGATCAGAATTGAATTAAAAAATTAATTTTTTTCTTAAAACAATGTAAAATGTTTTCTAATATTTAATTATTGTTATAAATAATAATAATTATTGTTAACTAAAATAATTAATCTAAATTTTCATTTTATTTTATTCTTTAGTATTATTTATCCATTCACTTGATTTGTTTATGATTGATATGATTTTTTTGTAGCATACGAAAGAGAACGCAAATATAAGAGACTACAAAATACAATATTTTGTGAAATTCAATAATACGTATAAATATTATTTGTATCATTTATTTACTTATCAATGTTTTATACGTGTGATTTGAACGTTGAAGTACACGTACCAAAATCTGTGAAAAATCAAATAACTCACATTCACATTAAGTGTACCTACTTAAAATTTGAAACTTGCAATTATATTTATAATTTTGTAATTTGTAGTTCTCTAATCTTTTATTATTGTAGTCTAAGGCTTATATGATCCCGAAGGTCGAAAAACTCACCCAAAAAGGTGTATGGACATAAATTAAAATACTGATGTTTCTCAACAAAAAATTTTTTACACCAGATAATTTTAATAAATTTTCTAGAAAAACTTCATTTGAAATATTCCATCTCACATGTTACAGTGACTTTAAATTCACTAGTTTGAAAAAAAATTATCATTATTTATTCTAAGCTAACAAAAATTCAAAAAAGAAAAACAAAAAAATTCTGGTAGTTCTATCATAATTTTTTTAATTTGTAACTTAATTAGCAAATTACATCATCTAACCCATTCAAAAGCTTGATTATCTTTTTAAAGTTCTTACTTTAATGGGGAAAAATAAATAGAAGACTAGGTACCACAATACAAATAATTATACAAATATAAATACTGCGTCCCAGCTTGACTGATATATAACGACTAAGAAGAAGAAAAATGTTTTCTTCTTTAATGTTGCCATCTTCTTGTGATAAACTGTTTTTGTTGTAAATATTACATTTTGTGTTTATTAAAGACAATAGTTATAGTCAAAAGCAATTCATTCACACCTTAATTATATAAAATATCTCAAATTAGATTACATCAAAATAATAAATATTAAAAAGAAATATCAACTTCAATTTCAAATAGCAAAATAAAAAATAGAAAAAAAAATTAAACTTAAATTTATGAGGCTATTTTCAGTTCACCTCGTTTATTTTTATTATTTTACTACGTTTCTGCGAAGAAAGAAATACAAGAAAGTCGGATTAAACCTATAAGTTACAAATTAAAAAAAATAATAAAATTGAAGTTATTGCCATTTAAAAGCAGGAAAAGGTCATCTTAATTCCAAATACCGGCAAGAAATATGAGAACGCATGGGAACTCGGAATATGAATCTAATGAAACATTCATTAGTCTCGTGCCAATCTCACCAGAAATTTCTCCATGGACCAGGCAACCATATTCAAACTTGGAGTAAAATAAGTCAGAATACTAGAAGGTGACGGGTAATATGGAGAATCGCGGAATCTAAGGAATTGTTTAAAAATTAGGTAGATTATAGGTCGACCCATATATTATCTACTTTATATATATATATATATATATATATATATATATATGTCATATATTACCATATATATATTGCGATAGTTTCAAAAGGTAAATTAAAACATAAAATTCCAACTTGACATAATATCTTCCAAGATCGATGATAGAAATCTTATAATCTTCGTCTTCTTATAATCTTAACCTTAAATGCTGAAATAAGAAGGAACATATCTTATTTCTATAGAAACCTACGTATCTTATTCGTTTTTTTTTTTAACTATGATATATTATACTTCCCAAATATGTATCCACGGAACTAAATTTCTACCCTTCGTTAAACACGATAAGGCGCGAGACTGGCTGCAGCAGAGCATTTTACCTTTCCCTATGAAGCCAGACGGTCATCTGAACTTATGAAGACATTTGGCAAGCGAAGCGTAGCTGCTCTACCAGCCCGGCTCCGAATAAATTAGGAAGTCTTTCGGTGGCTCCATGTCGTGACTTGAGCTCCCGTGGTCTGAATGAAAAACTCTATCCTAAGGTCGGCCCAGGAATGCACGGGTCTTTCACCACTTACCAACTAGAGCGGGACATCTTGTAAAACAAAACTGCATTACCGTACAGATTGGATTGTTACAGTCGGAGAAAGCTGAAGTGGAATCTGGTTGTCACAGTAATATACTCGTAGATGACTATCACAATTCTACTTTGTAGTAATCTAGATGAAAGGAGGCGGTTTTTGCAGAATCAAAACGATTGTCAAGCATTGGAATTTCCCCAAATGGCTTGAGCGTTTCTTTTGATAAATGCTGTTTGGTATTATTCTCGGCTTATTAACAATATTTTTATTTCAAAGTCCCATGGAATGTGGAGTTGATATTTAGGAGATAAAGGTGGTGGGAATTGTTATACTGCCTTGGATGCATTTGAAGAGGGACATGTTGATGTTAGCATTTTTATTTTTTTTCATATACCTAAGATTACAATAAATTTAAATATTTGAATATATAAATTTATAGTAACATGTATAAAATTTATTGTTTCGAAAGTCTTTTTCTGTAAATACGTTATATTTGAAGAACAGATTATGGTGCAATGTAATGTCTTTTGATGTTGTGTACATGTAAATATGCATAATGTTAACATTGAAGGTAATGAGGCTCACCCATTTTTTGTATTTATGTTCGCCTTATAAGTAACTTAAGTTCTAATAGTAGTTCTAATAGACACTGATGTGCATTTTCCAGCGAACTGGAGTCGGTGTCAGCATCAAAGTATTGAAGAGAGGATTTGAAAGGGCTTTTGATGAATCCAGAAATTTGATGTGCCTTTTTCGAACGAATTCTGAAATCGTTGATAGTTCAAATTTATTATGTGGCTGTTCTATCTTCAGCTTCCTTAGTGATGTCGACCGCGACATCTTTCTTACCGTGCTGTTATGGAACCGCTGAAGGTGTTTCAGTGTGCCTTCAGTAAGGTGAGTAAAGAGACGCACCGTACATGAGTGCTGGCACGAAATATGGTTTTATAGACAAGCGGTTTTAGTCTTAGTGAGAGTGCTGGGAAAGTAAAGAGGTGCTGGAGACGGTATGGTTTGATTCATACAGACTTTGTTTTTGGTTTTTAGATAAGGCCGCGGCCACGCGAGTTTCATATACTGATCCTGTAGATGATGGAGTGGGACGGTGGCTGAACTGTGTTATCAACTACTCGAAAGATTTTTGGTAATAGAGACTTCTTCCCTTTTTGAAGAGCGAACACTACACTATATATTTTGGAGGCATTCACTTTTATGTTTAAGAATGCCAACTTCTGGAAAATATCTTGGCACGCCGATTCTGCTTGAGTTACCGCTCGAGTGGGGTTTACACTGGAACTGTAAATAGCTATATCATCAGCGAAAGCGGCGTTGATAGCACGTTTGTAATTGTGACCTATAATGGCCACCGTGTAAATGGTCAACAAGACATGCGATAGAACTACACCCTGTAGAACATCGCATATGAACTGAACAGTGCGGGAAAAATCATGATATTATGATACCATAGAGCTGTTCTGGGCATTCAAGGTATGCAAGTTTCCGGAAAAGAAATCCGTGAGACACAGAGTTGAATGTCTTCGAACAGTCAATAGATATCATAGCTGTCATGGTGTTTTTATTTTAATTGTGGCAGATCTCAGAAAGCAGCTTTATTAAATGATGTTCAGTGCTGACCTGTGCTTGGAAACCCATAAGGTATCATAGGGTATCGCCGAATGCTCCTCACAGAAGATTCTCAAATAGTTCGGAATTATCATCTCAAAATTTTTGCAAGATGAGGTAGCAAACTGATGGGCCTATAACGTTCCGAATCATCGCTTGTTTTTGTCGATTTCAGTAGTGGGGACAGTATAGCGTGTTTCCATCGTTCGGGAAAGTAAGTTTGTCAAATGCACAATTTCTCTCCGGAGAAGTTGCTTTAGTAAAATAGTTCGTACAGCATCATGTCCCGGCGCACAGTTTCCATTTATCTAATTGTTGTTTTTAACTTTTTAGGACGAATGAACATAAAGCTTATGTCCTTGGTCATAGTAGCGTTGATTCTGCGCCTGTCCTGGATTCAATATCTCTTCGGTAATGGTGAACCAGTACTTCGGCTTGTTCAACAGGTGTAAGTAGGCAGTTCCTGTGATGAAGACGAATCGTTGACGATTTCCAAGTAGCTATTTTCGTCAGTTTCCAAAACTTCCTTACGTCTCCATGGGTTGCCGTGAGTCGGTCTTGTCATATAGCCGTTTTCCATTGCTTTAGTAAATTTTTTATTTGACTGGTGAATGAGTTCAAAGCCCTTTTAACTTCTAGGTTCTTGGAGGCTATTTTTCAGGGTTTATTACAATTTACATTAGGTGAATTATTTATGAATGAGTATCTACACAAATTTTGCGAGAAGATTTATTCTGTAGAAACCTAACCGAAAAAACACGGTTGAAAAAAATCCAAGACATTCAGAAACTTAATAGAGAACATTTAGTAGGCATATCACTCGGCTGCATTAAGTGATTTGTGGTTTGCACTCCTAATGATGGCTGGATTGGGGAAATGATAGGTTAGTTTATGTGATAAAGAAGCAAAAGCTTTTGGTTTTGAATTTTTCTATAATTATCGGATATGAATAATTATGACCTTATGAAACAAGAGAGATGTTGTCTAATAATATGTGAAATTAAGCCGAATCTTTGTAAAATTGGGATATATACCTCAGGATGCCCAAAGAATCATAACAGATGTTGGTATGGCTTACGCCTATATAAAAAAAACGACGTCAATATTTTTCAAAGATATTTAGTGTGTAAACATATATTTTCAAATTTCAAAATAAATACGTTAAAAGGTGTTAACTTACGATAAAATTGTTTATCATACAACGAAATCGATAACCAAGAAAAACCAAACTTAATTGGAAGTAATATAAAAATTTGTTGTCAAGTAATAAAATATTTGAAATACATCAAACATCCCCCAAATAATAAAAACTAATCAACCCGACTCGACAGAAATTTGCTAAAACCAATGTTACAGATTACATATTTATGTGAAATTTACTACAGGAATAAAGTATATATTTCCATATATATTATACAGCTTCCGAATCACAACGGGCCATGATTGATTGCAGAAACGTATGCATTCTATTGGGATTGCAGATATATTCTCCAGACAACAGATTCTCTTTGCAAAAACAGAGAGATTATTGGAGAACATCTTGACTCAGGCCCAAATCTTGAGGACATAAGGACACACTTTGAAAATGAAGACAGTCTATAGACTAAAATGGCTAAATTATATTGGGCTGTAAGAAAACCAATGGCTCAATAAGCAAAGGTAATCCCGGCGTAAGAGAAAAAAAATTATAAGACTTATGACGAGGCATTTTAGGAGCCGGAACGTTTAATCATCCAGGGATAAGGTATTTTTGTTCGCAACTTAAGTTATGAGAGTTTCAGGGTCAACAGTAATGATACTTTTATAATAACTTTATAAATATAACTCCCGTAAATTAATCTAAACATCACATGCTCATTAAACACTCAAATAGAATCGCTGATTAATTGAACTGTTACTTTGATTCAGTATAAGAGATCCAGATCGGCAATGATAAAGAACAAACCGAGCGATTATTAGTGAGCCGCCTGAGGGTCGTAAATAATTGAAATTTGTGAGATCCGGTAGGTGATGAGATATTTTGGCGGCAAAGAGTCGTTAAAGGCTTCCTGTCGACGGAACAGGGCTATACGTCCTCTGCCAGGGCTGCCACCCCAATAAATCTGCAAACTCCCTGAGGAGCTGGCTCGGAGGGGCTTATTACACGAGATATATACCGCCTATCTGGCAACACTGATCTATGTTGCGTCCTCTGCGCCGTATCTTCCTCCTCCTACAGGCGAAAACAACTCTTCTGATAACCTGATACGGTTCACAGCCTTTGGATAATACTGAGCAATATATTTTCAACTGATTATGTCCACGAGTTATTAATTTTTAACTGATATCAAGCAAAAATTTATGCAATATCTATTCCTAACGACTGAAAATCTCATACATCTTATATTTCTTAATTTGTTTCAGTAATACTGTATTACTAAAATAAGAATGTCTTTCGACATAAACTAAGATAAGAAAACAAAGTTGACGACTGCTGAATATATCTACTAATTATTATGGAAGGTACTAAATATTTCTAAAATTACAATTTTAGAATAAAGTTTTTTCGTTGTTTTTTTTTACCCATACTCTCCTTATTACAATCATCAACATAATTATAACAAAGATAAAAATTAGTCACAGTTTTAAAAAAAAAGTTTTTAATGCAATTGAAAATTTGAGTTTTAAACAAAAACAATCTAAACTAGCAATCGATCGAAGTACAACTTCGAGCACACGCACCAAAATGTACATTACTTTTTTCGAATTGTTAAAACTGAAAATTATACCAAAATTAAATAACTACACAACCAAATAGGCATAAGCCTCACATAGTTACTGTTCACGAAAAATGACGCACTTACAAAAATTATTATATTTTCAATCCAAATTTCAAGACAAATAACTAAAGCTCCTATGTACGTTAATAATGAAACTTTACATACCGACTTACGATCGATAGTTTCATAACGAACTTCACGAATATACATAACAACTGACTGATGAATGACTAACGGCTGACATGAGTAAGCGAATAAAAAGAAGTTAATTGAGAGATCTCCTTTCGTGAATTACGGGAGTAAATCAAGACCGAGAAGAGTTGCTACTAGGACCCTGTCCTTTCCCATGCCTTGACTACCCTATATGTAAGTACTAATATATTTTCTTATTATATTAGTAAGTATATATAACTTTATATTAAGGTAAGGATGTTTAACAATCTGAGACAAAGACCGTGGGTTATCAAAGGTCATGCACTAGCACTAATGAGGTATTCTCTATTTCTGTTGTGTTAAAGAAATTTATTACTCTTCAAAAAAAAAAAAAAAAGATTACAGGGAATGATATTTTATCTGCTCTTATTTATGAGGGCATTACCCTTGTCCTCGTCGTCATAACCTTAAAATCTCACTGATAATAGGAATGTAAAATAACATGAAGTCTCTAATATAGTTTTTAAGTGTCACAAAGCCCTAAACCTCCATTTTACGGGCGCTATTATTTGGTTATTCTTTAAAAAAAAATTACCTTTGCCTCCCTCCAGTCTTAAAAAAATATCTTTGGAACGATGAGTTTTCCCTCCTGATAATAGCCATATTGTATATATTTGCTAGATTTTAAGGCAATATAAAAAGCCAGTTGACAATATTTTTATTTTTCAGGAGCCTGAGCTCAATGAAATCTCTCCAGCGTATTGTTTTCTTATTCTACGTAAGAAAAAAAAACATGGATATATGTTTTTTTTGTAAATGCAGAATAATATGAGTAAAAAAAAAAAGCCATTTTTAAAACTTCTATAAATTTTTACTCTGTCCGTAGGGCCTAGTCGAAACATGTAAAAAAAATAAGAAAAATGGTTAACATTGGTGACATATTGGCTTTGCCCTGCTCTTGTAAGACATACAAGAGTTGCTGTCATGTCGATCATCTGCAATAATTTAAAATAACCTTTTCAAATTACAAAAATCATTCAAATTATCTATGATTATGAAAAATACAAAAATTAACGTAATATATATATTTTGATCCATATAGGGGAAATAATAATCATAAAAATATTATTTAAAAAAAGTTGAAAACATCATTGGAATATTAATGGAATTCATAGCTTATTACAGATTTAATGTATGACCGAGTAATTTAAAATTAGATAGCCTATTTAAGTATTAGCATTAAATTAACGAGGTCTATTAAAATATCATTAGCATACTGGTTAATTATATGATAACGGAAATAAGGGGATGTGTGCCAAATACTTCAAGTATCTAGTTCAAGTACTCAACTAAAACGGTTTACACCAATATTTATTGCAATAAAAGTGGAAACAATAAAGGAATTTAACAAAAAATAACGCTCCAATGATATTAATAGATCTACAAGAGGCTTACAAATGTAGAAAACCGATGGAATCAGTAATATATATACTCGTATATATACCCAGTTCATATCCTCTGAACTTGAAGTGTGTGGAGTAGATTCATACTTCCATGGATTGTATGAATGTTCTGTCGTATAGTCTCTGCTATATCTTTTATATAATCCCATTATACATAAATATATCCCTTTCTATATATACATATGAACTAGTAAGAATTGAAATATAAGCTTCGTGGAATAAGGTTATTGTATCCGATGTATAGGTAAAATGAGATCTTAATTCGCGAATAACTCAAAATCCTGTCATAGAATTTTAGGAGACTTTTGCTCATAATAACAACAACTAGCATTTGATTGAAACCACTTTTCATCTGAAATATTGCAAATGATTAAAATTCTGAAGCTTATTTTTTATTCAATCTAGCAAGCTCAGAATGTACAACATGTTATTGAATTAATCTTCAATGATTCTCAGTTGACATCCGCATGATGGTATGGAAGGATCAATCTCATTAGGGATTGATTTCTGTAAATCGGACTTTGTGCCAATTGAAGATATAAAAAGGTTAGAAAATACAGAATCAAGCGCTTCTATAAACCAATCGGAATACATATTCCATCGTATGGTATATGGTGTTGAACGTTAAGTCTGATTAGTACGTTTCATAGTTTGCAGAAATATAATTTGATTAAGTTCAATTTAAAATGTTTTACAATATATATTAAGTTGTGCCGCGGGGCACTATGATATGAAGGGGAAATTCACTTCCAGTTATAACGACATAGAATTATGCTGTATGCAGACTGACCAACTGACTCTAATAGCTATGATTGGAGCAGTATATGTGTATAATGATGGTAGGCTAACTATACTCGGGCACCCAATGACTGCAGCAGTGGGCGAGACCCACGCTCGCCCGCCCACCGTCCACCTTCCCTCTCGTTCCGAGAGTCCGTTCAAGGTCTGCTTCACTTCGGTGGTATTTCCAAGGTGCACTTCAATATATTGCATTAAAATTGATCGTAAATAATAATAATAATTAATGGTACCGTGCAATCAAACAACTGCATCATAATTTTTGCAATCTTAATGCTCACTAGTAACTTAAAACAAACTACACCTGTATTTATGTAGCTACTTTAAGTGGAGTAGATTCATACTTCCATGGATTGTATGAATGTTCTGTCGTATACGTCAAACACAACAAAGGTGGTCCAATAATTTCAGAACGGAGTTATAACAAAAAAGTGCAAATATACTCCCCTCTGGAAATAAAAAGCATAAAAAATCCTCAGAATACCTAAGGCAACCAACACTGGAACGATTCATAAAACGCCGTCATCAGATTTGCTGATTCACTTAAAATATTAAACAAACCGTTGTATGATAGTCTATCACCTCCATCAGCACCACAAAGGATGCCATGATAACCAAATAGGGGTAGGTTAGAAATAAAATGTAAATCAAAGGAATTTTGTACTAAAAAAGATGTACTAATGAGTATTACAGTTCCAAAAAATATATAATTTATTACTGTGGTTTTCAGAAAGTTGGTCTCTACGATTGAATGCTCGAGAGCTATACTGGAAAACGAAAGTATTATTGCGGACCGCGTTTTGCGCAAGAGAAAAATGATCAAAAAATAAAATAATAATCTATACAAACAAATAGAAGCTATTTATTCTATATCGATTTTGTTTTATTTTATCACTTGAATCTTAAAATGTTTTCGCAACATTTCTTGGGATTTTTAAAGTGTTTTTTTTGTACAACATTTCTCGGGTCGCCATTTGAAAACCCATCTATTAGATCAATTGCCAATTTTACTATTCTGCTTCATTCTTGCTTTTTACGGGCTATTATTTTCCTATTTACTGTAATTCGCTTTGTAGTAACTTTGTTTATTACGTTTTAGTTATAAAAGTAATAGATTAAAATAAAAATGACTAAATAGAAAGATATTTAGTTTGTTAAAAATAAAATATGTTATAAATAAAATCAAGCCTATTAATTTACTATCGAATAGTAAAATATTTGTGTTATGAAGTGAAATTCAGTAAACAAAAAAAATTATCGTTTTTTTTCTTGAATAAAATAAAATTTGTCATTAGGCACCAGCATTTATCTCGTCACATAAAAATACCCTTATTTTAACTGGATATAGATAAAAAAAATAGGCTATACTAAAATTATTTTTTCAAGCAAGTAATCGTTGTTATCATATGAAGAGATCGGAAAAACTAATATAGTTAAAATATATAAAATATAATTAAATATATATATTTATAGCCTTGAAAATATATAATTACTAAAATAATTAATTATTGATCGTAATACCTAATTAGATTTTATCCTTTTCTTAATCCTACCTCTCTACTACATCGCAGTGTGAAAATTAGATCTTATATCAAGATAAAATACTCGAACTTATTATAACATAGTATTGTTGTAATTTAGTTGTTTATACGTTTGGATGACTATATTACACAAAACAGGTCAGTATGCCAACAAAGTACTGGTGCAACAATAAACACCACATAGGGACTGCACTCTGTTAACTCATCTATATATAGTGGCCCTGCGATGTAGCACCTCGGATATAAAACGGCTGTGTATAGTACCCTCATCGGGCAATATGTCTGTCTTTTGTCTTCTAGATTCTGTAAACGGGAACCAGCCAGGAGTTGAAAGAGATAGATCCCCTAGCCTTATTTTGAAGTTGATTCAGCCAACGCGTGATTATCCTTTTATTTATTTTTTTAAAACTTATTTGTTTGAGAGGCGTTTAATCAAATGCCAAAACAGTGTATAAAAAAATCAGAGGTATTCATCTGGACCAGGAGTGTCAAACACGACATACCAGATCTAGACTTACGAGCAGCGAAAGATTTTGGCTGAAAAAATGAAATTTTGGCTTAGAAGTTTATCCATTTATGGATGGATGGTTGAAATTTGACTAATCCAACAAGAGACTAGATTTTAATTCATAATATAAACAATAAGATTATAAGAATTGTTGTTAAACATTTACAAAAGAAATGTAATATTTGTTTACAAAAACGTTTTTTTACTTTATCAACAGCAGAATAATTGGAATGATCATGACTCAGATGACTTTCCATACGGCTTTAGAAAAAGGTCCAAAATAAAATATCTTCGCTAATATTAATCCAATTAAGATATTTTTTTTTTTATGTTTGGCATTGTAGACTGTTAAATTATCTTTCAAAAGATCATCTAGATTGTTCCGGGAGATAAATAGTTTACGAATTATTAAAAAGCTAAACAAAGTTCCAATTAGGCAATACATTGTTTTCAAGGTAATATGAACATAATAATATCGACGTCATTTTTTTTTATAAAGGCGTAAGCGCCATTTAGCAAACTTTATAGGAAAAACATGAAACGATTTTTCCTCAAACAACAGTATATATTTTTTTAAAATTTAATTCTTTATCGTTTTCAGTTGGAGTTTATAATGATGGAAAAACTTTTATAATTAAAATATATTTTTTAGACTTCTAGCACTAGTTTAGGCCAGAGGGACGACCGAGAGTCGTTAATATTTGGTTACCTTACCTCATCAATATTCAATTTTTAGTCCATTTTCAATTTTTTTTTTCTCGATATATCGTGAGCGGGAATCGATAGAGGTGGTGTGTACGGCCCAAAATCAATTGAAATCTAAATTTCGAGTTTTTGCGCTTAAGCCTAAAACGCGATGTCGATATACAAAGCATGTGTATTAAGTTCAATAAGTTATAGCTTTATTAATACTAGTCCGATTGAGATGATTTTTTATCGTTTTGAAAGGAATTCAATTGCATTTTGAATGGTCATTACAAAACCAGTTTTTTATTTTTTCGTTATTGCGCAAGAGATGATCGTGACACATCTATAAACCGAAAGTAACTGCAAAGTTTTTAATAAAAAAACTTGAGTGAAATGCCTGTTTACAAGTGCTGAATACAGATAGAAATGGCAATTTCAAACTAGATTTTTTTAATACACATTGAAATACCTATACGTTTCAATAATATAACCTATTGTTATTACATTTATTAAAAATACAATCATTAGCATATTTTATAGACTTCACTTAAGCAGATGGCAAATTAATATGGTCAGAATTACGTAGCGCTCTTATCAGATAAAATTAAATTGACATAAGATATATTTTTATTCACATGCTATGTTTATTGAAGATTTTACTTTTCATATATCGCATAAAAGAAGAAGAAAAAAATCGTACATTTCCTAAAAACAGATTCGGGGGTGATGTTGACTATCGATGAATTTAAAAAATTTGCTTTCCGAGCAACAGCCAGTTAGCTCTGTAACTATAATGAATAATCACTGAATCGATTTTTGGTAATGAAGAATCATTTGTTGGAAGAATTTATCCAACACACAGGAGGGAATCTCTTGTGTACAGGAGGAAGTGTATATCATGATGTGAAATGATAGTTACATTCACATAGATGTGTTTAAGGAACCAGATACATTCAAATTATTTACAGCTGAATCCCTCACATTGAAGCCTTATAAACTCTGTACTGTATATGTTAGAACACCGACAGAATTCACCAGTGAACCTAAATAAGTACCCATTTCCGACGGCAGGAATAAATACGCCTCTTCTGTTCAAAATGCGATATTAAGCAACTAGTCCCACGATGACGCAGGCCTAACAATAAAAGATCTAGGAGCTACGAATTCAGCCTTTCTAGAGATAGCTAGAAGAATTTACGATAGGATAAATAATCCTAACACATTTGCGTCTACACTATTAAATTTTCTCAAAAAGAACATGATATATCTGGCCTTTTACGGCGCCGACTTCTTTCTGAATAGCTAGGAAAGCTATGGAAATGAAAATGGACAATAAACGGAGATTAAAAGCTTATCTTGTCGGTTTGGGACTAAGCAATAGCTAAAACCGTATTAGACCTTTTAACCTCCCACTACCCCTACTTAGTACTCCTTGGTACTCAAAATTAAGTTAATTCAGCGACAGGCTTCGGAATAGGAATTGGACACTCCACTCGTGTATATAACTCATATTTGTAAAAATGCAGTTCTGATGGGTACTTATTTTAATCACAGAAATAATACGATGACCTTAGTCTTGTAATTTCATAACCTCCAAAAAATTGAATGTTTTATTTTTAGTGAGGGTGGAATCGAATTCGATATAAAAATACTTGCATTGCAATAAAAACAAGGTCAGATTTATCACTACTCCCGTTAAACCCAGAGCTTAGGGCGCACAATGCTAGAGGGTGCAAACTAAAAAAAAATAGCTTAAATTAAAAAAAATAAATGCTTATTATGAGTTAAGAAAAGTCAGTTTTTGGTATGGGTAATCATTGTTGATAGTAAATGCGTGTAGTTTTGCAATGGATGAGATTAAATTTATTTCCAATGCCTATTTAATTTACATTAGCAACCCAAAATACCAAAAATTTAATTCTCAAATTATTTTCATGAGTGATATTATGTGATAAAATTCAAATTATCATTAAGATTACAATTTTTGAGGGAAACGGTCGCGGATCGGCCGCATCCTCTCTCTCCCCGATGTTTTAAAAAGGGGATGGAGAACGTAGGAACGTCCAAATATTTAATCCTGCTCTGTATACAAATATATCAATAAAATATTGCTGAAACAATAGATAAACAATTAATTTCAGTAATGAGCGATGGAACCGCGAATACATATTATGAGAAGAGTCCACGGAAGAAACAGCAGAGGGGGTCACCCGTAAAGCAGTTCGAAAAAAGTTGTAAAATTTGGAGCTTCTAATTTCCAGTTTATGGGTATCCTTAAAAGTCTTCTAAAAAAACGGCCATTCACATTTTTGGCTGTGTCTTTCTATCGTCTTATTCTTCTAGAACATATTGATGTATATAACTCCATCACGGAAAGAAATGTGACCCTCCTCCTTTCTTCCGTGGCTCAGCAGACATCTAAAAACTATTTTACTAAAATTTCGAAGCATTTGCTGGTGGTATTCTAACCTTTTTCGTTTCTTGTAAAAAACATTTGTACGGCTGATCCCTGTACCTACTAAAGGGAATGCCAATGCAATCCACTGAGTTTTAATCCTTCTGCATACAAATTTTAAATTTTCTCCAGTCTTTCCTTAGTGCGTCGGACATAGATATTGGGCTTACATGGCCAACCTTTTTTGTTTCTTGTGAAAAAAACATATATACGGTTGATAAATAGTACCTACAGCAGGAAATGTAAATGCGATCCACTGAGTTTTAATCCATCTTCTGCATACAATTTTAAATTTTCGCCAGTACTTGCCATGTCTTTCCATTGTGCGACGGACATAGAGGTTATTGGGCTTATCAGAAACAAAAGGGTATCCATTACGTGTAAAAATAAATTGACTACACTAAACAAACGGAAGCGCCAAGCACATAAGATGGCTTCCGGTCTATCTCTGAGCTAACACTCACAGAAGATTATATTTAGATGCAGACAGCTCGAGATTTGTGTGGCGAGGAGAGGAAATATCGAGCTGTGTCTGATAATCTAGAGTAGAATCTATTTCTTTTTTTTCTAACTTTGTGAGAGCCATCCCATCAGTGACAGAGAACATAGTTTATTGCCCGGTTGATTGAAGGAGATACCAGTGTATCCGCCAAAACAACAGCTTTCCGTCGACAAGATAGCCAACGACGAAGAGAAACGACAATGTTGTTTCATCTCAAGGGCTACCGAAAGCTAACAAATCTCAACACAACTTGTATTTCTATGTTTTGAATTGTGTTCCTAAGGAAAATTTCGGCATGAATTCAAACGATTTCTCGTTCAGGTGAGAGATACTACGTATAGCACGACGCTAGCGTGACTAGTAAAAGATAAACAAGAAATCTAAAATAAATCCATCTTTTCCAGAAAAAACTTTAATGAATGAAACCCATAAAACTAGAGGGGAAAATGAAGCAGAAGGCCGATGAGATGAGGAGAACGACATTTAAAAAATAAAATAAAAATTGGGCCTATATGGATAGATCAGGGATGGATACAACATGTGACCCAATGAGAGCCAAAATCCGATTTTTTATATTTTATAAAGAACTACATATAAATATACAAATTCTAATTATTTAATTTAATTCAATTTCATATTTTCACAAGTAATATAACAACGTAAGAACACATATAAAAAATGTAATTCTGAAAAAGAAAAAAATTATTCCATAATTTAAGTAATAAATTTCAAATATAATGAAAACATCAAATCTAATAAAAATATATTTATGAATAAAAACGTCAGTAATACCGAAGGGCAATCTTAGGCCAAATTTTTAAAATTTTGCAAAAAATTACTTACAGCTGTCCGCAGAAATTCAGTAAGATGTTGATTAGTCACTATTGAACGATGTTTGGACTTCACGAATTTCATTGTGGAGTACAAAGATTCTCAGCAATATGTTGTACAAAAATCGAAAATAGGCGAAAAACAGCTTTCTTTAAGTTTTAATATTTTGATTCTGGCCCGAGCTTCCAATATTCAGTCATGGAAATGCAGCATTTTCAATGCCTAACTCTCTTTTATCTCTAATAAATCCAATTCCCTAATCGTTTTTTCAGTTACTGGATTATTTCAGGAATCGGAAATCTATCTTCAATAGTGTCACAAAAAAATAAAATTTTAACGGGAGCCACACTAACTAAAAAAAAGAGCAACATTTGTCCACTGTGGGACAGCAGATCATACCAGTAATACCTCAAGACCGAAGAAACACCAAAGAAAAATACCAAGAATTTGTAAAACCGAATCTACTTACCAATAGAGTTGTTCACTCCGGAAAAAAAACGTGTACACTTCAAAAGGAAAAGCACTGTGAACAGCAATATAATTTTTTGAAGTTAGATTGTTTTTTTAATTTGGTTAGATTGCCTCTTAATTTGTTTTACTTTGTTTATTACGATGTATATGTTTTTTTTTATCATCTCGTCACCACCACGTTTAAGTAACGAATGTAAAATATCGCATTTTTCGAATTATTTAGTTATATTAATTTTCCAGAAGCACATTTGTAAAATAAAATCTTATAAATACAAGTGTATGGCTCATAGAAGTAAAAACCCTGAGATAAAAAATATTCTCAATGGGGAAGTTAAAAGTAAAACATAAATTTCTTCTTTGTTCATTTGAAAAGTAGCTGTTTTTATATTAGTTGAATAAAAGTGTTGGCGAAGATATCTGTTATTAAAATTATACTAAAGTGAACTAATCATTTCAATTTTACTTTTTAGTCTTAAAAACACTTTATACCATAGCAATAACGACTGAAACATGCACAAGTGACTTTAACGCAGGACCGGATCTAGGGCGAGTTGGAACTTGAAGCTGGCGCAGGAACTTGCCCCGTGGGGCAGAATTAAGAGGGCGACAAATTTCGAACGAAATTATATTTGTAGATTAATCAAATAATATATGTTTCTGTTTTGATCTCAAATCAGTCAATAAAATAAATGAATGTTATGAGATTATAATATTTATTTTGAAATATATTACCTAAAATATTGTTGTTGACTTTTATTGTGAGGGGTGAAGAGTGAAAGAAGAGGCGGCAGAATTAAGCTTGCCTCCCAACCGGGAAACATTCTAATTCCGGTCCTGCCCAAACCAATGCATAGACTTAATAATTTAAGAATCAAAGACAATGAAATATTAATTTATTCTAGGATAAATATCGTATTATTATTATATGAGTTAAATATAATAGTGATTTTACATTTATTGATTTATCCATTATTTTTATTTTTATTCTATTTTAAACAAAAATATTATTATTAATTTCTATGATTCATCCAACTGTCCCCATCCGAAGACATTTGAAATTGACGATAGCCGAATGTTCACATCTGGGGTATGCAACTGTAAATAAGACTTGTGCATATATTTGCATGCCATGTTACGTTTTTTTTTTTGTGTGAATATCATCACACATCATTTTCGAGATAATGAGCACATTATTCGTAAAGGTAATTAAATTTTATTTTCTTATGGCCCTCAATGTAATTACTTTGTGTTCAATTTGCATTTCTGTTATGTTCTCCTAAATTTAATATAATATTCCAATCAATTATTTAGCTTTGAGCATGAAAATTACGTATCTAAAGTGCACGTAAATCTAAATTACGTGATATCTTAAGTACTGAGTTCATACGAATGAAAATTTCATTTTAATTAAACGTAAACATTTAAAGGGTAGAAAAAAGAAAACAACAAACATATAAAATTGTACTCTAAGCTTTTTTTCAAAGAATCTAATAAATAAAACTTTAAAAATGAAACAATTTTGTGTTAACAATTCTCAAATTTTATTTTTAATTGCAATCATAATAATACAACTGCATACTGCGATCTGTATGAGATTATAAAATCCATCAGACACTGATAATTGCAAATTTTTATAATCAGTATTTCCTTTTTTAATAAATCCTTTTTCATGGCTTACATATTAATAAATAATTAATGCTTATAAGTAACAAATAATCATTGCATAAGTTAGTAGATAATATTTAATTTAATATCTCACAGTAGGACGTATTAAGAATTTACTGCATCAATAAAAACGTCAATACTAACGAAAAACAACTATGATTTAAACACTGTGTTAAACCAATGTCCCTCGTTAATACAGTCGTTATATAAATTACCACTTTATAAGTAATTCAATTGAGATACATGAGGGCAGTAGTAAATCAAACGAGATGGGATATATGATATTGATTGGGTCCATTGAAGAAAATAATTATTAATTTTTATTTTATTTAAAAGTAAAACTTTAAATAGTTAAAAAAAAAAAAAGGAAATAATAAATAATGTTTGAGCTTCATAACCTGGGCATGGCCAAGTCTATAGATTACAGGTAAAATATGTACTAGATAATTGTAATGGATTTTACCTGTATAGACTACAGGTAAAATATGTATTGGATTTTAGAGCTCAAACATTTTTTTATATCACAATTTTATTAAGATTAAATATATAATTAATATAATCTTTTTTATTCTCATTCTAAAATAAATGATATTTTAATGATATAATGGAGCGACTCAGACGATCAGTAATATTCACAGTACCAGGTATAGTCAGCAATTCGCCAGTATTTAAAAAACAAAAAACCTTACACATCCAGTGCATGTATTCCGCAGCAATATATTGATATTGATTTGCAACAAAATTACTGGTAGTATTACTAAGAATACTCTGGAATATATAAAAATAATAAATACCGCTTAGTTAGTTGGTCATATTTGTTGTAAACACTATTTTTTCTAAAATAAAAATTTGTTAATTAAAAAAAAAACACGATAATAAGGAGGCGTGCTTTGCCTTTATGTTGTACACCAGTAAGGAACAATAAATACAAAAAAGAGGTTGGAACAAATAATTGATTGCGCAGCGTGATCAACAACCCCGATCAACACTCAACACTCCCGATTAATTTTTTTAAATTTTATTAATGGCACGAACTCAGACGATTATTCAGATTAATTTATTATCTACAGTTTGTCATTACTTCTCAGCATGCTAATTTTTTTTTATTTTTTTTTTACAGCCTCAATAGTGGATTGGAGTATCAGGTAGTAAAGAGACACATTTTTTTTTTTTAATTCTTTTAATGTACTGTTCCACAGCTCTGACATCGACTTATGAATTTCTATAAATTTCCATCAAACAGATTTTTGGTTACTTCTTCTTTATTTTGTACAATTTAAGAGAGTAAAGCTAAAGGCAACGTTGAATTTAACTCCCTGACGCTTTTGAAATACTGAATAACAGACAGTAACGCATTCGTATTCATCACTATTCTCTTCGATTTTTATTCTCCGACAAAATATTTTCAGGATCTAAAAATACCTATATCAGTAGGTATACTGTAGGCTCCTCAGTATTTACCCTTAGGCGATCAGTAATATTGACATTATTTCTATGCACTGACAGTATCACTAATCGTCTGAGGGGCGCTGTAAAATAAACTATGTCTGACAAAATCGGCGGATCAGAACGGCTGTCCGAATGTTATTGGAGATGCAATAAAGCATAATTAATAAATATTGGGGTATATAATTCAGCAATGGTCTATTCTTGTTGGACTAGGTAGTAGACAATTCACAAACAAAAAAGATTCACTAATTTGAACTATTATAATAATTTTGAAGAGTAATAAAATTTTCTTTTTAAAAGAAATAAATAGGATTATTATTTCTTAATTAGAATTTTCATTCATTATCAACACGGTCAACAATCAAGAAAGGATTCCAATGGATGACGGAAGTCGCAAAGGGAACAGGAGTTGCATCACGATGAACAATGTGCTGCGACTAAAATCCTCATTAGTCAGTCCAACGATGATACAACCAAAAGAAAGAGACTATTCAAGCCTCAAGGCCAAAACATTTTAAACAACTCAAACAGACTATCACAACTTTTTGGAGAGTGTTTTTCATTATTCGAGTTGTGGGCGTAGAATATCTATTAAACCCACGCTTGATAGCAATTCTGAGAATAAAAAATCTGTATTTAAATGGTATCTTATAATTTAAGACTCACGATTTGTTTTAGGTAATCATCTAATGTTCCCTTGCAAAATCCATACTGCATAGGGAAATAATCTAATCAAGATAACTGAATCTCATCCACTCAATAGATATATAGCATATCCAGGATGAAAGAAATGCACAAATCAAAGTTTTTAACGACAAATATTTTAATAGTTGGAACCCTATCATCCCAAAAGAACTGCCAGACCTCAAATATCTGGCCAAGCCATGAGAAGCAATAAGTGATCTACCAGCACAACGTGATGGAGGAAACATCCATGGGAGCTGCTATGTAAAACTTACATAGAAGAAAACCACATTTTTTTATTGTGCCACTTCCATTCTGAATTTGCGATACTTTCATATCAATATATACAACAGATAATATATCAATTGATACAATAAATTTAACACAATATAAAATTCGTTTTCTACTTCCTAAGCCACCTCATTATTATTATTATTTTTATCTCACTAAACTTTTTTTTATCTCACCTTTAAGCGTCATTTTGTTTTCGTCACATATTTCTAAGTAAAATAATTACATTCTATTCTAAAAGAATTACATTAAATGCATTCAGAGCTTAATTCAAAGTCATAATGGGATACAAAGAGTTTAAAAAAAAATTCAAGGCTGAATTAGGTATAGGTTTTAAAAATCCAATCCACTGTTAACGATTACTTGAATTGATTTAAAACAGAAACGAGACTTTAACTATATAGTTTGTTTAGGAGCTTAAATGATGGTTTTTGGTTGATTCTCAACAAACAAACAAAAAAAAAAGTTTTATCAAATAGGTCATATCGTAACATTTTCTACTAAATTCTCAAATCAAATCATACCCCAGAGCTAAATTTATGAGAAAAAAGTTTTAAAACGATATGAAATATACGTGAGGAAGGTTTTTAATTAAGTATATGTATTTCTACAATTTTGAGATTTTGGCATGAAAATGGTCTCAGAAAGTAACATACAAGCCTTCTGGCCAACAACGCAAAGTAGACTCGTGCAGACATTAGAAGGAGTACTAACATAAATTACCGAAATATGCAGGCTTTTATTATATTATTTTATCAAAAATGATATAAAACATGGACGCTGATTGATTTTCTTATACTGTTGGATCTGAACAATAACATTTCTTTTTTAATATCTTATAATTGTTATTAGAAAAAACTGTTTTTTTAACCTCCATTTATTTTTTTCTAGATCCAGTTATGGACTTCTTACCCGCTGTTCTAACATGTTATAATTATACAAAACATAACTAATAAAGATATTCGAATAAATAATAAATAGCGATCGAAAAGTAAAGACTTTCCAAAATTATTCACTTAAAATACATATCCCTTAAACATAAAGAATGTATAGCGAAAAACATTATTACTATTGGTGAAGCACAGTTCATATAAATTAATTGATTACATGAAAATTGATACTTAATAGTACAGACTTTCAACTGGATTTCATAGAGACAATAAAAAAATCTAGTCTTATTTATTTTTTCTTGAAAGTTTGAAGTGTCTAGTACTAGAATGATGTCGAATACTAACCATTACGTCTACCTTATCTAAAAGTTATAATATAAGAGTTTATAATTTATAAAGTTGACCATATAACGGGAAGACATTTCTGATATAATCAGGTCTAAATAAGAAAAAAATACAAACGCACACGCAAACACGCACGCACGCATCCACACTCACACTACCGTGTTTTTTGTGTATTGTATGTTTATCCACTGCCATAAAAAGTTGGAGTGATGAATTAGGGAAGGTTCATCACAATCCGTTGGGTGGTCCGCTCTAGAGTTCAACTTATAATAGCCATAAACAAGCAAAATGGGGTTTACATCATAGATCAGCCTCTTGTCAAAACAAAGACATAACATCTCCTGAGCAGGATTTAATGAAAAAATATTCCAATCTCAGAAACGAGCTATGGAAAAATTGAAGTAGTGTTACATTTGACTTGGATAATGCATAAATGAACTCATATAATATTATACAATATACAGGATGTTCCAGGAGGAAATGTCAGTAATTAAGGGATGACTTTATAAACATTTATTTTCTTTTATAACAATTCAGTTGAAATTTACAAAAATAAAAATGTTTCTAGATCGTAAAGTTTTTTCAAAAGTTATTTTATAGTTTTAACAAGCAATTTTTGAATCTAAGTAGTATTTTAATACTTCTGTTCCTATAATGTTTTTCTTAAAACTATAAATGACTTTAAAATATTTATTTAGCTATAAATGGCTTCACGAACTTTTTCCATATTAATTTCTACTGATTTAATAGGATCATAAATAATGAAATTAATAATATTCTATTCTGCTTAAAATTATCCTACTGCGAGTTTTGTTAGTTTTATTTACCCAAATAACTATTCTTTTACTGAAATAATACAGAATCATGTCTACATGGGATGCAAAGTAAGGAAATCATTAACAAGTAAAATGATGGATTCGTAAAGCATCATTGGCAATTTGGAAAATTTATTTTTAACATGAATTTAAGTCTAAATTGAAATACACTTATAGTGCATGAATATTTTCTAGGGAAAAGAAGCTAGAGATAAAAGAACGCATAAAATGGGAGAACTAATAAAATCATACAAGCCAAGATAAAGGAAGCTGTTCGCGCCTTTGATCAATATGGCATCAAAAAAAAGACCGGACAGTTCGCCCCAGGAGGAAAACAAACATCCTATAATTATCCCTTTCCTGCAGTTCTAAAGACATTTGAGAGATATGGCGGTGCTCCACTGCAAACAAACCGGAGGCTGAAGCACAATAGTTGATAACAATAGCCAGCAGAAGGCAACGAACTTTTGGTTGAAAGGTGAGATAAAGTATGTACTTTTAAAATGAGTTACTACTTCGTTGGACAGGCATCAGGATGGTATAAATTAATAATTGTCGAATATGGAGGACATGTGAGAATCCAGAAAGTTATATTTCTGAATTGGAATTTTTGCTTAAGGAGAAATTAAGATAGACTTCTTAGTTTTAACGAAGTCTATCTTAATTTCCTAAGCAATGTAATAAAACAGTAACTACCACTACTTACAAGCTAGTAATTATCTTATACTTAAAACTATAATCAAACTACGATACTTTGCAGCAGATATAATTTAATTTACTTCCCTAAATAAAAGCTAATTTAGTAGATTTTACTTATTCAACTATCTAAGAAATAATAATAATGGTAATTGGTCCAGAGAAAAATTTGAGATTGTATTTAAGTTTTTTTTTTCCCGTACTAGATAATTGAGCTTCATTATAGTTGGCTGTTTTCGTTTTACTCACTCAGATATCAGGAAAAAAACTCACTCTTCAGTGCGTAAACTTGCCTTTACACGAACGAGTTTTTCGCATTCGAAAGTGGTAGAACTCTCGAGAGTAAAACTCGCAAGCGTAAATGCTTCTGAGAGTTCGATGGTGAACTCCCTTGTCTCGGAGAATATTTCCAGGAAATTCAAACTTGTTTTGAATGATTGAAACTACTCTCCGAGAGAAGGGAGGGAATGTTTATTCCGGCTGTGATGTGACATTACAATTCTTGGAGAGTAATTTGAATTCTCAGAAGCCTTTAAACTTGCGAGTTTTACCCTTGAAAGTGAAAAACGCTAGCGTAAATGCCCCTCAAGTTTTATCATATCTTTCTCTGAATTATCAGTTAAAAGCATTTCCCCATTTAGACTCAATATAGAAAATTTCTTATTTAAAAAAATATCTCTTTGAATGAGATTAGACTTGAACAAATTAACGCGGTTTGCTGTTTCGGTTTAATGAGCTTCAATATATATTTTTTTTTACTTTATGAGGCTTTTCCTGTGGTAACAGATTACGCCAATCGATTTCTAAGATCCAAAAATCCTTGTTCTAAAAGTTTGTGCAATATCCTTTATCGGGATTCCGAGATACATTGAGTAGAGAGACAGGCAGGAATTGCACGAATCGGAGTATAATATTACAATTTTATTTAATGCTTATTGTATAAATAAAAAAATTATCTATTGCTCCATTTAAACATCACAAAACATAAAAAGCAATAGCATACATGATAAAGGTGTGATTTTAAAAATAGAGAAAAGAATATAATACTGTGATAATAACATAGGAAAATTCCGTAAAAAAAAACACTACATTTAAGTTAAACCAATAACAAATAGGTTTACACACTATGTATTAATTGAGATAATCTCTTATCTCTATCAGGTTAAATAAGTGCAGCCGTTTGTCGAGTATAATTGGCAAGGAGCACAATTAGGTGTCTCAGATAGCGAGATAGTCCTCCTATTAGGAGCCGATATCCAGCGCCTTGAGCTTCTCCAATGACTCCAGAAACAATGACTAGCGATAATGACTCTTGCCTATTGTAACTGATATTTTCACAGGTCGTAATGGTTAACAACGCTTTAAATAAATATCTACTTCGTCAAAGGATTCTGAAATGAAGAAAATAAGATTATAAAACATTTCGAAGATGGATTCGTCTTGCATTGAAGTATTAAACAACCATTTTTTTTCTTTGCCTATAAAGCAATTTAAAAAATAAATAATGACAACCTTTTTCGAGAAATACATTTTCAATTCTCAGGAAAAAGGCAATTTTGTGGGGCCTAGATGAATATATATCTTAATTCATATTATAGTTTTCAACATATAATCTATGCATTTAATAAAGTTGAGGACTCACTCTTTAAGACTGCTAAATATTTTGAGTTTTGTTTCCAGAATGAACCGGAAGAAATCTTCATTCATTCACGCGAGGAAATCTTCACACGTCCTCTTGTATGCATGCTGGCAATAATGTTTTCCTGACAGTCTAGAATTTTTGTTACTAAAATCGTGTAGTTTTTTTTTAATCACTCTACCCTTATCTCCACCGAGTTCATTAATTTTTTTCAATTGTGCTATTAACAAGTTTTAAACTTTCAAAAAGAGCCAAATTGTGACATTCTAATTGATTTAAGTTTTGAACTAAAAATGTGACGTTGCTGATAATGTAAACAAGCATTTACTTTAAACTGTCTGTTCTAAAAAAAGAGAATTTGCTTTATCTATTCCCGCTGAATCGACCTCGAGGCTATAGCAACGTTCCTCTTCGTGAATGATTCTTTATGGCGGTTAAGAAAGCTGAGAATATACTTCTTTAAATAGATCAATTCGACTCGAGGCTCTAACAGAGGCAGTCAGTACCAGAAACAATAAAAAAATTGTAATAAACAGAAATTACAAGCATTATAAAAATATATGAAGTATAAAAAGAAAAAAAAATATTAATATAAATTGTAAATAATGACTAATTAATTAATGTGAAAAGAGTGAAGGAAAGATTATGAATTATATGAAACGTAATATATTTAATTTATCATGCTTGTCATTTCTGTTTATTACCATTTTTTTACTGTTACAGGTACTGCCTTTGTTATTTTCGATCTTGTTATCTTGTTTATTATTTTAGCCATGATGATGACCTAAAAAATGTTGGCACAGAATAAATAAGTTATACTTATTAGTGTGTTTGTCGTTGACCGCATCCTCCGACTGACTTCTTTGTTAATTATATCAATTATATCAACAAAACTTACTCCTAAAATAAAATACATTTTTCGATTAAATATTCCTGAAATTTTATCTTTATCAGTAGCGGACCGGAGACCGGAGGGTCTTACGAAGTTATGGCGTTGTTATAAGAGCAATGTATTTTTAAATCACATTTTTAGACAATCTTTTTTTAGGAAACCTAAACTTAAAACGTATAAATGAAGTGAGGATTCGAGAAAAACATTTACTTTTTGTTTGACCATACTTTCTCCTGAAAGTACCTGAGGAAGTAAAACATTATTATAATCATTTTGTTCCGTTAATTAACAAAGATATTGGATAATATTTTAAACTTGTTAATACTCATTAAAATGAGTTGAAAACAATTGAAATATACAAAGTATAACAACAAAAAAATTGAAAACAAAAATTCATATTTATTTATCAGATGATAACATACAGGAATGAGCCTATTTATTTGATGAATCACTTTTTGATTAAATAAACATGAAAAATTGTTTGAGATGAATAATCTCAAATTGTGCTTCAATATTTTTTTTTGGTATTAAGAATTTTTAGAACGAACATACACACCCTATGCGTAATGTTTCCTAGAATTGGTAGTCTTTACCACACATTCATACATAGGTGATCAAATTGTGCAATAGAGATAGTAGAGCTTCTTGAAGAGTAAGTAAGGAAAACTATTTTGAGGTATAAGTTTTCTGAAGTGAATTAAACATACATATATAAATAAACGAATTGATGTGACAAAATTTAAAAAAGTTACAAGTAACTGATAGTTAAAATTTAAACAGTGAGAAAAATAAAATAAAAATATTTTAATGAAGTCTTTAAAATTCGGAGATTTTTATGTAAATATATAAATGAGCTGATAACCTTAGGTATATATTAGATGACATGTTTGGTATATTTACGTACATTACATGGCATGTTTACGGATCTATAACCGATTTACTTTTGTCCTACAATTTATTACTTAACACGATTACTGTATGAATTTAATATAAGTTACTCCTAAAACACTGAATCAAATTTATATTTATATTTTATATTTTAATTTATTAGATATAATTATATTGATATTATATGTATGGTATTATATATAATATGGTATAGTATGTTTGATAGTACGTTTGAGTAAATTTCAAAGGTTGTATATATGTATCTATACGTTTTCCTATTTCAGGAAAAATCTATGGCCAATCATCCAAACTACACAATCATGCTTTATGGAACAATATTTATCTATAAAAATACCCAAATTAGAATTTAAGATAAAAAAAAAACTCACAAATTCTTATTCATAACAGTATAGTGTCACGTTGTTGACCTGAAGCCGCAAAAACGACAACGGACGGGCTTTCATTAAAATAGGGCGAAATGACGAACCGCAAAGCAATTCAAGCAGAAAATTCTTAAGTGGAGCGGTAGGGCAACTCTCATCTCATGGAAAGAAACTTTCAAATTTTGATTTAAAAAAAAAAATAAGAAAAAAATAAGGAATTCGATCGATCTCGCCATCGCCTATTGTTAACGCCTCGTTCTCAATGAAGCTTGATATTACTTGATTCTTGATTGTGTACAAGACTATCAAGTGGTTAAAAGAGTCGTCAAGTATGTTAAGGAGAACATTTTCAGTAGATGAGAAATGAGTAGTCGAAGTTTTATCCTTTGTAAAGCGATAACTTGAGAAATAGTCGATTTTAAGCGTCTAATACAGTTTTGTTTCCTTCTGATTTTGATACAAGAAATCTTAATTTTTTTGGCTGACTCTTTGATAATGATAACTGATGAGCTAAGTGGAAGGACATGTCATTTTACAAAAAATTGATTCTGATTGAATTTAAAGATTTTTTATTCCTATTTTGAACTAGATTCTCAGTTTTCAACTTACGAAAAATACCTGATTTGGAACGCAATTCAAGATTTGGAAAAATTAAACAAGGTGCTGAGTATAAAGGAGAATATTTAAAATATTCTTCCTACCAAAAATTTCTATTTTTTCTAAAATTCACTTAACACGTTCTTCAATCACCAAACTACAATTTATTTTAGTTTACATCATGTCAGATCAAATCGGTCCTCAGATTCAACGAGCCTTACATTGGTTTTTTTTTTTTCAAAATTACTCAAGAGAATTTGATTATAATTAATTACACCATTTTTAGTAAAACAAGAATATTAAATTAAAACAATATTCTAAATTAAGATTTTAATTCTATGATATACTTTGAAATTTGTCTGCAAATTTCAATGATGTTTCATGAGATTTCAATAGCTTGTTTAAAAAAGAAAAATGATAATTATTTAAAAAAATCAAAATGAGCGATCAAAAGAGTTAACAAATATTTGACGAAGGACTTCATAGATAGTTTTTAATTTCTTATTGGTGTATAAGGCAAAACAGATGTTCAAGTCTGGCAATGCAACTTTAATTAATGATTAAAGTTGACCGATTTAAGAAACTGGAGGGAAAGTGATCGTTATGATTATCATTGCGCTTAAATATAATTAAATAAATGAAAAACTAACCTAAAAAAATCCCAATATATGTTACACCCTTTTAATGAGGATCGAGTGTAATTTAAAAAAAAAAAGCAAAAAATTTGGATAATAATTATAATTATAACGGTAGTTATTTACTTAAAAAATTAATTAATCATGTACTAAGGCACCGATAAACATATATAATATGTTATATCGGTATATTATAATATATAGATATAGAAATTATCTTCATGTCACGTATTTTTTGTAAAATTTAATTTATTTTCTTCTATCTAAATTTACTAGGAAGTCCGTTGTTCATAAAAAGAAGAATAATTTTGACTTTCCAATAATTGTTTGCATCACAATAGCATAATAATGTCGACATTTCAAGGATATGCCCCCTTCATCAGGACATATTTCTTTTTAACCTTGATATAATTGTTAATAGACTAGTATTTTGTCACATGTTCCAACAACTGAGTCATCAGCTCACATTTGTCTATGATAAGTATAACACATAAGTAACAATTGTTGGAAATTCAAAATTCTTTTTATTAATTTATTTTCACAAATGAAATCAACATGAAAAGATTCGATCATAAATAAATGCATAACAGAAAATGTTGGGACTCATTTTTAAACATTCAAAGTTAACTGATTATATGGAGTTGGCAACTAATTGATTACACATTACTTTTATGAAAAATAAAAAAAAATCTTTATTGTTAGCACGAGTTGTTTAAGATGATAATTTTCATAAAAGTAATGGTTAAGTATGGCAAGATCTATAGAGTATGACGATATTCAGTCTATATAATATAGGATTAGGAATTATAAAGAGCATAAAAAAAAAAGTAAGAAGAGGTGAATTGGACAATAAGACAAAGACTAATAAAAAGCATTAAAAAGGTGGAATAAAGAAAAATTTGGAACAGGGATTTCATTTTTACTGACAACTACTGAATCCTACCGTTAATGTCATGTTCATACAGAATACTAATGGGCTAAGCATTGTTTAATATGATTTAGATACCATGACCTAATGCCAAATGCAAGAAGGAAATATGCGATACAGAATAATAAATTAAAAGTTAACATTGGATTTTTAAAAGCAATAAATTACAGAAAATATCATAAATTAAAAAAAGAAAATTTAGGATTTTAAAATATTATTTTAAAAAATCAAAAAGCTAACTCCAACTTACCCCCTCTTTTGCTGATTTCGCCTGAACTTCAGCAACATCAGACGCAGACACGGTCGGCACAGCACTATCGGAGTTCATGAGTAATTTTACATTTGTTGGGTTGCAACAACGACATAGCAATGCACATTAAAGGTTTATTACAACCTAATCTGAAACAATAAAGTTACAAAATTATTATTAATCATGCAACGTATTTTATAATTAAATACTTAGGAAATATACCAGTTTAAATGTATTTAGGATATTTGTCATTATGAAATCTTAATGGTTATTATTATATTAAATTAATATAACTACTAGAAAAAAAACTGAAACATTTTCACAGCTCCTTTCTCCAACGATTAATACAATTTTTATGCATGTTTATAATATTGGTTTGAAAAACAATGGAATCGGCAGGGTAAATAATAATCTTAATAATTTTAATTTTTTTAAATATTTCAGTTCCTATAAAAACGTATTCAAGCAGATTTAATAAAGCATAAATTGTAAGTTTGTCATAAAATATTCCGTTTTACAGAGAGAGATCGAAAACAAAAAAAAATATTCGAATACCGCTCAACTATGTTGAGTTGCCAAACCAATAAAAAAAAAAATCTAAGCATAGAGGTACAATTAATTGTTAATAAAATTTCTGATTTTAGTAAATCCTTTTATTGATTTACAATTTTATGAGTAATTTCATCCATAAGCATTGGTCTTGAAACTATCTGTACTTCATTAATCGTTTTTTAATGAAAATCTTTGAAGAAATTAATATTTTAATTTGGTACGTTTTAAAAGGTAGAATAAAAATTGTTTATCAGTGAGCCTTATACATGCTAATATAGTAATACATTTAATGAATTCGTACAAGTAAACAGAATATTCTTGTTTCCGAATCATTACATAGTAATAATTACATGAAATAATATATCAATATATCTTCATATGGTAAAACGCTAGTTACGACAATTCCTTTAACATTTTTTCTCTAAATTCAAAAATAGATTATTATGGTAAAAGAAATTCATTGAACATTAAAAAACCTTTTATAGAAATTTTAGTCTCTAACTATATCACATGGAACAGAAATTAAAGTATAACATTGTTATACCACTGTTAGTTAAAAATTGCTTAGGTAACTACAATTTCTGTTAATAGTGATATAATGAATTTAGAAATTAAAAAAAAACAAACAGGATAAATGTTTAAAAAATACACTTTGAAGACTATCTTTAATCATGAAAACTCAATGGCTAACAAGCATTGATACATTAAATGAAACCTGTACCTCTGTGCATTATACTAAAATTAAGGAAATTTACCTGGTTAATATACTAGCCATTTTTTATTGACTCTAAAACATGATAAAGATAAATACGTACAATTTACAGGCTGCAGACACATATCCTATTCGAATCAATAACAAAAGTAACAAGAAAAACATCGATTCCGGGTTTTTAAAAACACCGTCTCAAATAATATAGTAGACGTATCAATGATACGAATAAGGAGCAAGTGGTGATGACGGGCAATAAAGCCTTGAAAGACGAGCTTAGGAAAAGCATAGAAAACAGATGTGGTCCGAAAAGGAAGTGGGGAGCGGCAGCTGAACCAAGATTCAGCTGTTACAGCTGCGATACACGGCAACATGTTAACAAATCTCAAACAAACCTTTGCCACATGATGGTGACACCAATTTGTAAATCGCTACTTAGAAAATATAAGAACTACAGGAGGAGTTTTAAAGCGGTAAAACCCCATTTTTCATCGAGGCATTGTAGTTTTTTAAGTTCGAATCTATATTTAAATATTGGCTTAATTAACTCCATAATTAACTCCATTGATGTTTTTGTAACTTTAAATTTAATAAAATATGTAAAGAAAATACACATACTTAAAAAAATTCTACAAAGTAATTTTAAATACGTATTAAATTATATTTAATTTCCGAAATAAGAAAATAAACTAAAATAAAGAAATATAATTAAATGAACAATTGAAATTACAATTGACTACCATATAAGATACTTAATTTATAGGTAAAAAAGTGTAAAAAGTAAACTACAAACTTGGTACAGGTATTGTATATTATATTATAGGTATTGTAAATTATAGACTTTAAGTTAAATCATCCAGAAACCACGCTTAGTAAAAATAATGAAATTAGGAAATTTCTTCAATTAGAATTATAAAGAGTGGAATTATGTCAAAAATAAAGAAAGAAAAAACTATAATAAAAACCTTAAAAAATAAAATCTGCATTTTACATTTAACACTTAATGTCTTTTGACGAATTCATGTATAAATCGTTCACTATGGGACTTGTAATAAATTATAATGAGGATAATTAAAACCTGACTAAATTTTTTTTGTGCGTATACCATATAAAGGATCTTATTAAAAAATCTAGCCAACAAAGATTTACACATGATTTAATATAAAAAAAAAATAAATACAAAAATAAGATTATTCCTCTCTCACAAAAAAATAATAAAATAAATAATATATGTATAAAAAAGCAAATTTCCTCGATATTTGTCTCATAATTAAAATGTATTTATTAAAATAATGCGAAAATGTGATTGGAATTGGCCCCAGAAAATTAAATATATATTTCATTGTGTTGTTTTATATATTTTATTGATGTAATCTTAATCCAACTCATCATCGGAACTAAAATGCAACTAGAGACAAGAAGGAAGAAGAGGTGTAACTGAATAATAATGTATAGATGCACGAGTAGCAAAGATAAAATATATACAAAAACAAGTGTTCGTGGGTGTAAATTATTGATATTGTGAAAAGGATTGCATCACCACACAATTAATCTACTTTTCCTAATACATATTTACATTTAGATTATTTTAAAAATCATCGTTGTTTTTTTTTTCAAGCATAATTCTGTACGTTAAAGATAACCGTTAAGTCCCATTTTACTGGTTTGAATTTTACTATCGTATTTGTAGTATTCTGACAATATTTTTCGAGTATATGTACAATAAAGGGGTAATAACTAAAATGAAGGGGTAATAAAGTATGTAATAAATATTGACCACTATCCGCAACGAGCAACACAGAAAACCAATCCGCAACAAGCAATATGAAACTTCTTTTTGTACTCGTGTAAAAAATTGAAAATTTTACAACAGTTTACTATTGATCTATAGAATTAGATTTATTTTTACGTCATATGTATAGATTTTTTTTAAGACTTATAAACGAGCGCTGATTTATGGTAAGAAGGGAACTTTAAAAATACGATAGGTTCCAGTATTGGTTATAGTCTAGTGAAGTATGCCCTGTAATCCGAGGTTTATTATAGGATGAATGGTGTTCTTAGTGCTCTACACGTAATGCTATCAATATTCACTTGTAAGCAACCCGCATGACATATAAGAAGTACATCAACGGTAAGGATCAAATTTCTAGTGGGATATTTTCGCCTTGCAAATGATTATTATTATTATTACATGTGTGTGTGTGTATATATATGTTCAGGGGCTTACGAAGGATTTTTTTTTCATTGGGGATTTAAATTTTTTTTGGGTGGATTTTAATTTTTTTCGGTGGAGGGACTTAATGAGCAGGCAAATAATCATTAAGTCGCCAAATGGATCTTTTAAGAGTAAGAATGATTGGATGAAAAATTATTACTCAAACTACAAAACTTATATGAAAATCATATTCTTTCAAAAATTCTAAAGGGGGGAAAAAGTCACCCTGATCCCTCCCAGCGTACTCCACTGGCGTTGTATGGGGGATATTGTATTTTGGAAATAATGGATGTTTTCAGGACCTGGTGAAGAACCCTTAACATTCTTTAAAACTGATTGAAGATCTCACCTAGTGAACGAAATATTGTAAAACAAATATCTGTTGTCGTATGACAGTACTTAATGGATACCATAACTAATCGCTGCAACTATGAAAGATCGCACAGCAGAATCCTCCCATCTACGTTTCAGTCTATCACTTCGGTGTTTACGCTTATTACCATTTTAGTGATTCGTTTGTTGTCCAACACAACAACTTTATAACTCTATTTCGATCAACTGTATTACTTCAATTATAATTTCCGGGTAGAAGCCATGTAATTCTAAGTTATACAGTAGATTTATTCTTTTTTGGATCTGATATTCTACGTCAGGAGTACCAGACTGGCGGCCATCAGAATCTAGCAGTATTATCAATTTTTACACTAAATTCACTTAATTATGTACGTTTTAATTACTCTATGCATATTCCTGAATCCTCACTTCAACATATGATTTTAAGAAAATTTGAAAATTTCATGTGGCCGGCGTGAATCTTACCATTTCCTTTAAATGGCCCGCTTTTTTATTGAGTTTGGCATACCTTTTCTACGTAATACTTTACTCTCGAAGAAAATATTGTTTACTTTTCCTTACCGTAATCAGCCACATAAAGAACACAAGTAAGTAAAAACTTACAAAACTATTAAACTTCCTTAGAAATATAATTATTTTTCAATGTACATTTTCTATTGCTATACAATAAAATAATATAGATCTGTTCGTACTTGCATATATATATATATATATATATATATATATATATATATATATATATATATATATTTTTAATATAATATTATAATATATTATAAGTTTGCTATCGCACGTACAGTAAAGAAGCATTGTCTATATCACAGACAATGTTTTATATTCTGCTATTCAAAACAACTAGTGGAGCCCCGTACCTAGAAAGTGATTCACATTTTCCATAACCTCCAAAATTTCTCCTATTCTCCTTCCCCTCTTAAAATGTATCCGATTCAGTACAAGAATTTCTTACTATCCCAATTTATACCCCTGAATTTCAACCCATCTCATCCCATGTGGCTGGTGAAAAAAAAAATATTTGCTATATGCATGAGATAATTAATTTTGTTACCTTCAATCGTAACCGCGTAATTAGAAAAATTATTTATAGAATCATTTTATAACCCTCGGCATACTAAAGGACAATTAATATTAATTAATCAATTTCATATATTTACATATTTCATATATTTATAAATAAAATTAAGATATACATAAATAATTTTAAAAAATATACATTTACACGAAAAAGAAATAAAGCATAAGCATTTTTATATATTCATAACGGAATTATTTTTCTCCGCAACGCATATTATTGAAGCAGGTGCGATAAATGGGAAAATTAAAAATTCTTAGCGTCCTTCGGGCATACATTACAGGGAAGAAATATTCCGATGAATTGAAAAAGCAATAAATTGTGCAAGCAACTCTAGATTTCAAAACATTCATTACAGGGATAAAATAACAAAAACAAAAGTTCTCACACATAACAATTATTCAATACCGAACTGATAATGCAAATCATGTAGTTATTTTTGATCTTGTAATCGCTTGAAGATAACCTTTATCAATTAGCTCATGTTCACACTTCCTAATGGGTTCTTATTTTAATTGAACAGATATATTATATCTTAACTGCATTAAAAACATCATAATAATTTATCAATTGTGAGGAAGAATTGAAAGAATTGAAATTATAATATAATACAACACAATAATCGGTAACAATAAATAATTTTTAAAACATTCTTGTGCGGTGCGCACATCACCTAACTTTCTCTTTCCACCCTATAATAATAATCCATTTTTTAAAACAATTATAAAGAATTCACATAAAGACTATCTACTTGAAATATTTTAAGCAACATTTTCAATATTTTCAGCAACATTCCCTTCTTCAGATCTTCTCTCACAAAAGCTCAATAAAGTTTTTTAAAAAATAAAGGACGATTCTTTTTGTTTTGTTAAGTTATGATAAAAAAACCCATAACAATCAACGTCTGTTTATTAATAGAAAATCTGTTAGGTATACATTTCTAACGTTACAAAATCATTGTTCTGACAGTATAGCTGACTTTTCTAAACATAAATCACGGATAATCGTAGCTCATTACAAAATAGCAATTTCTTTATTATTCACAATGGAAATACATCTCCTTACTATATTTCCATTCGTAAGCAAGTGCAAGTAAAAATTATAAATGGTACAGAAAATTCATTTAAAACAATTAAATAGAAAGTTTTGTAATAGAACTTTCAGCCCGCCAAACTTTATATGATTATTCGCCAAAAGAATGGGGTGAAATTATGAGGAAATCTGAAAAACATGAGTTCACTGCTACTTATTGAAGGATAGTGCTTTCTTCAGCGCAAAAAAATTAGAAGATGACATAACAAACAGGAAAATGAGTGAAAAAGGAGATGAATTGGCTTAACATCGGATGAATAATGTTGGACAAAACATTCCTTTCAAAATATTTATAAAATGTTCTTTAAATGTAAATGAATTCACAGAAATAAATGTTAGAAAAAAAAAAAACAACTGTAGATAGATCTGTGTAACCATGTTTAATAAATAAGGTTCAATTATATTCAACTTCTCGAACAAATATCAAACGCTAAAATAAAAGACATGTTAGATTTGCTTGAATAAATTCCACCTCGTTATTTGCCACGAATATTATCTTATTTTAGAATCAAGAGGTTCGAGTGAAATTGAAGAATAAGATAGTATTCTGTACAAAATATTGAATTTATTTGATTTAATTAATCATTTCATGTTTAATATACTTATTTTGTTTAAACATCCGACATGATTAAAAATCACATTCGACATAATTAAAAGTAAAAATCAGAATGGAGTTGTTTCATTTAATGGGAAATAGAAGAATTTGTTTCGGTTTTCAGTTGACAAATTGCCTTAACTCCATAAAATTGCTGTTTTCGTCCTTTCAAAATTCTATAACTATTGAACATGATTAAGGGCACAAGGTAAATTTTAGTAAGCTTTTATGTTTTAAAATTTCTACCATACATTTGCAAAATAAAAAGGAAAGAATTCTCTAACGAGAAATATTACTAAAAGTGCTTTCCTGAAAAATGTTGAAATAAGAGTTTCTGTCTACTGAAAGGCTCGTATATTTTTTCTGCACATTTCATCTATAATTACTAAACTTATTTTCTGCAATTCGTTTTCAACGTGGTAAAGCATTTATCCCTTTTCTTCTTTGGTTAACTATCAAATTCTTTCATAGCTTATATTTATCCACTTTTTATTATATGATTTATAATATAATTAATAATATTAATTAATAATATAATATTATATTTATATATTTATTATTGCTGAAAATGGGTCAAATATACAAAATTAGAGGTAAGTATTTCAGAGGAAGCCATTTTAAAAATTCAGCGGTTAAGCCCTGTCAGACTATTTGAATGAGGATAAGACCTAGCTGATGTTAAAGAAGTTTCAATTTCACATTGATTTTAATCAATTACGAGTTTAACCAAAATCATTTTAGCAGTTTTCGAGAAAATTGTATAAAATGGTAAAATCGACTATATCAAGGTGCCCTTCCGGTTCATCGGTTTTTGACCAAAAAGTTGCTGTAACATCCCAGGCATATAACTACCATACCTAATTTCAGTTTCGTACAACTTTTCGTTTTTGAGCTATACTGTTCAAAGACACACAGGGCATTTGGTTATTTAGATTCAGAGAATCTTAAAAGGTGTATTTCCGTTGAATCCTCGAATTCGAAATTTTTTATCGAAAAATTTCAAATATTGATAAGGACAAGTGAAAAGTATCACCCAGTAACAACTGCACGATTAAATTTAACCACTGTAAAATAAATGATTAAAATACATTAATTCCAGCTGAACTCACTCAGCATTATTAAAAGAAAAAGAAAATAAGTATCCTTCCATTTAGCACATCTTGAATAATTTGTTGTTTTAAATCGGGTTATTCTACATATTACCAATGTATTCTAACTTGAGAGAGGTCAAAGTCATTCTCTCGATTCGCGAAAAAAAAATATATATAATTCCAGACGTGATTTGAACCGCTTTTGATACTTCTACCCTAGTGCGGTTTTAACGCGCTCAATGCATCTTGTAAATTAAACATGTGTGCCTGAACTTTTAATATCAATTTCATAGTTTATTATATATAAAATTCATTAAAAAATATTTACAAGAAACATTGAAGACCATTGTTCATAGGTAATAGATGAACATTTTCCAATAATCAATTCTACAAAAAAAAAAAAAAAAAGATGACAATAAAAAGGCCTGCCAGTGAATTTAGGCAACATTTACACGCTCTGTACTAAAGGAGTGAATACTTTACTAAGGTAATAAGCCCGTGGGAGTGTTGGCATGAAAAAGCAAACTCGATAGATATATAACAACACTCTATTTTTAATTTCAGTTTGAAAATCCCAGCAAGAAATGGTTGCTCACTTGTCTACTCAAAAGTTCCTTGCCACTTCAATCCACTGATAAATAATGACTTTAACATGAGGCAGAGGCACCTCTAGAAAGAACAATCCAAGATTCCTAAATGGATTACTCTCATTTACTGCACAAGTTTGTTAAAATAATTTTCTAATAAAATGTAAAAATATGAGTCGTCATTGTATACCAAGTATAAATAATAACTTTAATAAATAATCCATTCATGTAAATTTTGATTAAACAGAACGTTGAAACGCGGTAAACTTTAAAATATATTAATAAATATAGGCACAAAAAGATAATTCCTAGATATTATTAAAATACAAATACTTCTACATGTATACCTGAGAGTTTGAGAAATTAAATCGTTGGGCACTCTTTTTAAATAACCTAATATCATTTATTGGTTCCAGATTATATTAATAAGTATAGATATCACTACAAGAGAAGTATTACATTATAATAAACGCGTGCACAAAAATACTCATTAAGTTTTACCTTGAGAACGTAAACTATATATATATATATATATATATATATATATATATATATATATATATATATATATATATATATATATAGTTTCATATTTATATCATTTCTACATATCTTTATTACTTCGTTACTCGCTCCACCAGTTTTCGTAATTCCCTCCCTCTTAAAATCAGGATTGCCTCTGCTTATCCACATTTAAAACTCACCTATTCGATTTCCTCTTCACAATTCATTCAGACGCTGTCTAATGAGTATTATGCAATAATTAGGTATTAGGTTCCAGAAATCACATTTTCTTTGAATATGAGCCTATATTCCTCCCCTCCCCTATATATATTACAGGAATTTCTTTCTTTTTTTATGTTCCTCCTTTTTTTTTCATCTACAAGCTCATTTTTACAAAACTGTAATGTCCTCTAAATGATGTTTATACCCCATCTCCGGTTTTGTATATATGTTTTTTTCTAACTACATGATTTTTTTTTTTTTTTTAATTTTTCTGTAAAATTTTTCTCTTACTATATGATTTTTTTTTACTTTTTTCTATAATTCTCAACAGCGAATAATTTTTCACCATTCTTCATTTTGTTTTTTTAGATATATTTTTTTATAATTATCTATTTATATATTTATTGTTAATATTAATTATGTAATATGTCTTTTAGCAAGGAATAATATTTATTTTTTATGCATCTTTGTAATTTTAAAGAAAGTTTATTCCAGAGTGAATTGTTTTTCTATTTCTAGACAGGGCGTACAAAGAGGAAATGTCAGTAACAGAAGGAGGGATGTAAGAATTAATATAAGGAGGGAAAGTCTTAAACAAAGTAATAAAACAAAGTAAACAAGTAAAAAGGAATAATTTGTTTAAATACTCGGTTGAATCTTACAAAATGAATCTTCTAGCTAAGACCTTGGGGAGGTAAAAAAAGTTGCTTCATTTCATCAGCGTTTTAATGATAAACCCAACTTAGCGAAGTCTAATTTCGAAAAAATATTGTGGTCGGAAGGTCAAAAAATGTTAGATACCTACAACAAGAAGAGTATCAAGTATTTATTTTGTTCTGGTTTTGTTAACATGTACTTATTTTTTTCCCGCACGATTTTTGTTCGGTACGGTTTACTACTGTTAACATTGTGTTTTTCTTTGTGATTTGTTTTTCCAACTATTTAATTTTTTGTTTATTATTTTTTTAAGGGGTGAAGGTGGTTATAACAATTCGGTAAATAGGCAGTCATGATTTCACTTCATTTTCTAATTATTACATAGTGATAATCACCTCCATCTCTTAAAAAAAAAATTAAAAATAAAATTATATAGTTATATTTTTTCTTAAATTTGTTTATGAGTTTTTTCATTAATATGATTATACCATTATTACTATTACATATGTATATTGAAATGTTTTTGTTATGACAACAGGATTTTTTTTTTCATAGTTTTACCTACATCAGGTTACATTTATAATAAGTTTTTATTGCTAGCTAATTATATTTTATGTATAATATAACATACAAAAACACTATGAAACACTTAAAATACATAATTAAGAAATTACAAATCAATATTTACTATTTCAATAATAATTTTACAGTTCGTTCAGATTTTTTCGTCAGTAAGTGTTTAAATTAAGGTCATTGGTCATTTTCGCAATTGCGTTTAAATAAACATCTTAAGTTAAAGAATGGTTTAAATTACTAGAATTACAAAAGTACATAGATTAACAGATGAATAACCAAAGTCATGACTATTATTGAAATATATAAATTTATAAATATACATATATATATATATATATATATATATATATATATATATATATATATATATATATATATATATATATATATATATATATATATGTATATAAAGCGAGTGTGCATGTTACATTTATACCTAATAAATATAATAGCTGTACATGAAGATAATTTAAGATAAAAAGCAATAAAAGAAACATCAAAAGAGTTCATGGCGGACGACGGCAAGACCAGGAAAGGGCTGGGGAAAGTGGGGCTAATTGGGAGTACCCAAAGGTCGGCAGCCCCTCACCTTGGCGTGGGACCACGTGGGCAGCACGTGTGGGTCCTCCTAGCACGTGGGCATTCGTTCTTCCATAGCTTTATAGTTAATCATTCCGGGGGGCCATTCGACTAGAGTCACAGTCGGAGCAACGGCCCATTGAAATGCTCAAAGTAAATTATCTCATTCACAGTGTTTCATAAAACAAAATCATTGAAGCCTACTGGCATCTTTCTTACTGGTCAGCGAAAACAATAAAAAGAAACATAGAACAATCAATGTATAAGTAACTTGATAGCTGCCAAATATATTCCAGCAATGGTAGAGCCGTTCAAACAGTTCAATTATATAGAAATATGACAACCATAATAATTTTATATTAAATTTGAAAGGAAAGGGGAAGAGACAGAATTTGTAAATAAAATTTGAAAATAAGCCTAAAATTAAACATGCTTAACATAATTGTATAGTATGTTCCCAAACGATAAAGACTTGATGTGAACGAAATATTGATATTCCATAAATTTGATTATTATGTATTCTATAAATTTAAAATGTTTTTTTAAGAATTTTTCTTTAAAAAAATATAAAACATAAGAATATACGATAGCTTAAATATATGACACAGTACTTGAATACAAACTGATTTATAATTTGAGATTCTAAAAAAATATTTTCAATATTTCAATAAATATAAATCATTTTTACATCATAATATTGTTTAGCTTAATTACCAATCGGGTTTTTAAACAATGTGGCTTGTTTTCATGTGGTATTCGTCTCGATTTATTTAATACCTTTCTGATATCCTCGATATTGAAGTCCTTTATTAAGTTGTTGGAGGCGATTTTTATAAAAACACTATCGATTTTATTATCGCGCACTCATGTATTGATTTATCTTCATTTTTCGGATTTCTCGATATTGAGTCCCATGATTGAGTTATCGAAGGCGTTTCATATGAAAATATTATCGATTTTAATATCGCGAGTGCAAACTGCTAAAATCGATAATATGTTCACATAAAATGTTTCCGACAAACCAATTATGGATCTCAATATCGAGGAAATCTGATCAGATAAATTAATCGATACTTAAGCGCGCGATCTTAAAATTGATATTTTTTAATAAACATGGCCTCCAATAACCTAATAATTGACATCAACATCGAAGATACCTAAAAAGTTAAAATAAATCTATGCGAATACTATTTGAAAACTAGCCGCGTTGTTTAAAAAAAACGAAAAATAATTAAAATAACCACATAAGTGTGTAAACATGATTTATATTAAATGACTAAAATCGAAAAAGGTTGATTTTGAAACGGAAGAAGTTGAGTTTGGAATGGGAAAGTTTGGATTTGTGTTAGAAAAGAATTGATTTGAAATGGAAAAGGCTGAATTTGCTTTTTAAAAGGTTGAATTTGACTTGAAAAAAGTAGAATTTGATTTGGAAAAGTTTGAATATGACTTGAAAATGCATTAAATTGTCATAGTCAAGTCTAACTGATATCGAGAGTCCAGAGAAACCTTTGAGGATGGGTTGTCAAAAAGTAAAATTAATGCATTGAAGCATTTAATATAATGTTATGTAGGTGAGATATTTTATGAACATAATACATTTCTTAATTGCTGATACATTAAATTATTGAAATTTTTGTTACATATTAATGAAAAAAATGACAATATTGAAAAGTTGGTATCATTATTATATTGACAGATCATGAACGGTACGTTAGATACTAACCACTCACAAGCGGGACTCGACATGGTTTATTCCAAAAAGAGTTGTGATTTCTTCCTGAGTTCTGAACAGCTTTCTTTCCTTTAGTACTTTACATCCGAAATATTTTTATTTTTTTTTCAAAATGGGATCTGTTTTCTAACGAGGTATTAGACACATTTTTCTAGGCTTATTTATTTTTTTCTGACTTCTTAGACATGAAAATAACGATTATCTGCCAGATAATCGAGCACTGAGTGGAACTAACCGTACCTGCCCATGAAGTAACTATCTCTTCTATTTACCAACGGGCTAATGCCGACCCATTACGCTGGAGACGGTGGTACAAAAAGACTTTTGAGGCCAGACAGAGGTCTGTAATGCGGCTAGAGAAAGAGGACACTGAGGGCTATTAACCACAATGGGAAGGCAGAGGAATACAATTCAATCAGGGAGCTTGATGAAAACGTCCTACTTATTCTACTCTACTCTCCTCCCCCTCTACATCCCCCCAAAGGGGGCTTTTCATATCAAACCGGCGCCACCACTGTCTAGCCGACTATGCTAAACACCCAATGAGCTACTAAGTCCACGGAATACTAAGCAGCCTATTATTTAACAGAATACATAACCCGGATGACATCTTATCAACTCTCTGGGGATGTAAACGGTCTCCATTATAATAAAACTGCTAGATTCTGAGGTGGAGGGACTAACATATTCAACAAGGGAACATTTATAGCAGGAATAAAAATAAATCGCCTTTTGGAATTTTATTAATTCTATAATCTATCGAGACCTATTCCTCTTTCCTTGGAATCCCTAAAATGACGATTCCTGGACTTTCTAGACAAATAGAAATTTTAAAATTGATCGGAGTCATCATTGCATCCACAATGATCATCACTATGTAAAAATCGTAAATAATTTTGCGATCCAACACTTCTATGGAAGAAACAAAACCTGGTGCACTTGAAGATGTTTCGATATTTCCACTACAATTAATACCGACCTGAAACATCAGATACTTCCGATATTCCTATCGATACCTAAGATTTGATATTTTAGTCAAGATGGAATAAGGAAAAAAGACGAACTAAATCACATAGTTTTAAAAATTTTCAGGAATGTGTTGGGGTAGGCAATCTGATAAAGTTCTCCCGATTCCGGAACGATTCAAAGGTTCCATGTTACGACTTATGCTTATTAGGATGCACTGTTTTCAAGTTATAAGCGAAAAACCGAAAAAAGGGACCTCTAAACCTCCTCTTCCGCCAACTTTTTTCAAAGATTATCTATTTTATTGGAAGATATTTCGGAAAATAATATATAAACTTACATATACTAATTTGTTTATTTCGTAATCGAATCGAGCACGAGGAGCTGTAACAAAATCAATAATCTTTAACGATCGTTAAAAATGTTTCTAATAATTCAGGATCAGGCGTGCTAAATAAATGTCTTCTAAGGTTACAAGAAAAGACTACCTCACCGCACTAAAGGCTCAAAACATGTTTAACCTACAATTAATTAACAAATAAAATAACTAATTAATACCAATTTTTCATTTATTAATATATTAAAAATGTTTATACTTTAAAAACATGCAAATAAGATACAAATTTATACTGAATCTAAATTTCAAATAGAAATAAAATTTTTAATTGAAGCATACCAAGCTCTGTGAGGAATATATAAGCAACTTAAAGTAGTTTATCTATTTTAACTTTCCCTTATCTACATACGAAGTATATAGTAAGGGGAAATATTGCGATCGTGAAAGTTTTCGAATCCCAGTTTTCAACGAAAATACTGAGTGTGTTAAGTCCACTGAGTCCAAACGACCAAGTATCGCAAAATGGTCTGTGTGTCTGTGAGTCTGTGTGTCACATGAACAGTCTAGCTCAAAAACGAAAAGTTGTTACTGAAATTACGTATCCAAGGTAGACACATGCATGTGATGTTACAGCATCTCTTTTTCGTCAAAATCTACTAACCGGAAGTTCCACTTTATATAATCGATTTTACACTTTTTTACAATTTTATCTAAAACGGTTCTAACGATTTTGAAACTTACCTAATGTCTTCTCCTCAAAGCCCTTTGACGTTTTATATATTTAGTATATCAACGAGAAAATGCAGTGGGTAAGTTATGATGAAAAGAAAATTTTATTCGCGCATAACTTAAAAAGCTTGCATTTTATGGTAAATTATGTATAGACTTGTATGAAAAATAATTGAACCATCTAAAAAACAAAAAAAAAGAATCATCAAAATCGGAGCAAAATATCATCAATAATAACAAAGATACAGCACATCGGACTAACCGGAAGTTCCACTTTATATAATCGATTTTACAATTTTCTCGTAAACGGTTCTAACGATTTTGAAACTTACCTAATGTCTTCTCGTCAAAGCCCTTTGACGTTTTATATATTTAGCATATCAACGAGAAAATGCAGTGGGAAAAGTTATAGCGAAAAGAAAATTTTATTTGCGTATAATTCAAAAAGTAAGTATTTTATGGTGAATCATGTATGAAAGGTGGTTGAGCTCTCTAAAATAAACAAAGGAATGATCGAAATCGGATAGCCTTCGGATATAATGGATAACCGAAAGGGGGAGGATGCGACCGAACCTCCTCCCACCAATCCGCCAATCTGTTGTCAACGATACGCCCTGTAATAATGTAGTAGATGTTGTAATAATACAAAAGCAGAAATTGACTTAATAATTTCTACTTTTATATTATTAAATGGAAGCAAAATGCTTCCATAGATACTAAACTAAAACTTTTAAAATATATATTTTCAACTTGACAAACTTAAAGTATATAGGTAGTATACAGAATTGTTGTACTAAAATTGTTTAAAAATCTGTTTCATTGTATTTATGTGAGAGAAGATGTGAAGAAGTGAATTCTGCTGAGTTTATTTCAAGTATTGTTTATATAACTCTTGTTTATATAAAAAAGATAATTATTATAGGACGGTAAGGGAAATAATGTGATGCGTGCACCGCACCAGATTTGTATGCTTAGTTGTAGATCTTGGCCAATTTAAACGTGATCCACTTCACCGAGTTAATGGTCGAATAGACAGCACGCAAACTAAAACTATTACAACAAAAATCCTTGAAATGTTATCCATTTACACTGCAAGGAGAAAGGACAAAATAATAAAAATGGGAAAAAAAGTATTTTACATATCAATTAAAAACTATTCATTATCATAATTTATTTCGAAATCTAAACTACAACATAAATTCAGTGTTTTCTAATTTGTGATAAAGTTTATAAATGGCCATTTTCTATTAACTAATAGTTTTTAATTCCAACTAACTCATAGAATAAACGATTCTCGTAAATTACAGTCATTATATCGAAAATGTTTTCCAAAAGCCGTTTTTCATTAAAAACTGAACATCTGCTAGCTAAAATGATTTAAATCTTCTCTATCTTGGAGGCTCTTTTATGGAAATATAATACGCTGTTATAGCGTGACTCTCTTCATATTCTAAAACATATTTTATAATAATTATTATTTATTAAATAGTATATAAGTAGAAGATAGAATATATATATATATATACCAACCACGTTTGGTTAATAGGTTTTCAATAATGATAATGCATATGATGAAATATTATGATTAATTATGAAATAATTGAAAGAAAATTTTAAGACTACCCAGTAATACTATCAGACTATGATGCCATCTTAACACCAACTGTATCCATTACGATCACAGTTCTAATTTGTATCAAAACCATTATGCCTCAATAAGAAAACTCCGTAATTAAAAATATATATTTGCATACTAGTTCATGCCAATTAAAAGAACAAATATGAACACATTCGGATTAAGATTATTTTTTTGTTCAAATAGAACAGAAAAACTTTAAAAAAAATAAATCGTTCAGAATAGATATATTTCGCTCAATATTACTAATCTGATGTACTCATACTTTTTTAAGCACATTCAATAGGGGAAGTGAATAAAACTGAGCACGTGCTCATTCCTTAAAATAACTGAGTACGTGATCATTCCTCAAAAAACAGCAGATGTTCCGATTAGATATGAATAAAGAGACGTTAGATCACATGCTCTAAATATAGGTTGATTATTGATTCGGAATACCTGACCACTTTTCTAAGTGAATAAAACTGAGAACGTGCTCAACTATGTAAGTAGATACTAAGTTAAATGCTGAGATCGGCATTTTACTGAGTACCTTCTCACATAATAGAACATGCTCTCAGTTTTATTCATTTCGAAAGGCAAACAGGTAATCTGAATCAATAATGAACCCATATTTGGAGCACCTACTCCATAAGTACTCCACTCAATTCACATCTAATCGGAGCATCCGCTCAATACTTTGAGGAATGAGCACGTACTTGGTTTTTATTTACTTCATCTAATGTCTCGAACGCGCGATTTGCTAAATACTTCTTTTTCCACAACAGATGCTACAAGGGGAAATCAAAGCAGTAGTCTCCCAGAAGATCTCAGATTAGATTATTTGTTAAGATAACTTATTACTATAACAGATGTATGTAAATTCTTATATACATACATTACTTAAAATATTGAATTCTATATAGAATTATCTTTAATTCTATCTGTAGAAGTAGAAATTAAATGAACAGAGTTAAAACAACTGCTAAAGGTCTATTTCCAGCACTTCTGTAATGTAAAATGGACTAGTCAAGGCCAAACAAAACAAGCCGTACTTATATATTTAAAAAAAATAATCAAAATAAATTATAAAATTAGTGGTTGTCGAAAAAACAAATAGAGTTAGTGCAAAAAATATAATAGAAGCTGGCGGTATCATTAGTGCAGAGGGAATTCTTAGCCTGAGAGGTGGCACACAATTGGCAGTAATGACCGCAGTGGCAACAGTTTAGCGGAACGTTCAACCCTAACTGCTTCAATTAAATGATTCGTCGGTTTAAGGATGCTTGCTGCAGTTACGTCCCGCAACCATCAATTTTTATCAATTAAGGATTATCTTTATTTGAGACAAGCGTGATAAAGTTTCTTGAACTCATAAAGAATGTTTAATATAGATTAATTATGTGTCATTAAAACCGTTTGCCTAGTTAATCTAACACTAACCAAGTATTCCAACAAAACTAAAAAGATACTTACATATAAGGAAAAATAATATTGAAATAAAAAGTAAATAAATATTATTAAAACAAACAATTTTTTTTCCACACAAAGTCAATGACCAGAATAAATTGGTGTATCGCCAGAAACTTACTGATGCCGTATAGTTATTACATTTACATTTATTTTAAATTAATAAAAAAATGACATAATATTTTTGCTGATTTATAATTAATACTTAAAAATATTATCAATAATGATAACTGTTTCTATCACTTCAACTGTTTTATTTTCATTTACTTTTTACTTCCTTGTACGCAGTAAAGTGAAAAGAAATTTATACACAAACAAAAAATGTAATATAAATAAGTATGCAAGAAATTTATTATTAATATTCGAACAGATAATTTAACTCAAGTACTTAAGGCCGTATGATAATGCTAAATATTTGCACTTTTGACTGTGACAAGTTGGATTCCTAAAACAAATCAAAGTGTGATCCCTATCACGTTTAAGTAACGAATGCGGAAATAGCTACTTCTCAGAAGACCAAAAAAAGTAATTTTTTTATCTTTTAATCTCTGGGCGCTACGTTTGTGTTTATATGATTGTTTTTTGCAAATATGCTTCTGGTAAATTACTAAAACTAAAGAATTCGAAAAATGAAATTTTTTCACATACGTCATTAAAAGTTGTGGCGAAAATGTCTACTTCCACCTATCTCCGGCTCGACCCAAATCTACAAGATCAGTGCTAACAGAATCCTCCCATCTACAATATATATATGTTTGGTGCGTTCCTTTTTGTAACAAAATAGAATTACTAAAATAATGGCTTCGTAACATTGCATGTATTATATCATTCATGAAGACACACGCCGAGTCATCCTAAGCGGCTGGAGTGTCTATCTACAGCGGTGAAGTGAACATGGCTAAGGTATTGATAGGAAAGTCCCATTGCGCAAGATACCTGTTTGTCGCCTTTCAGTAATGGGACCTGTTTACACACCTGGCCTTTTAGGTATTTTATGTTTCTTCTTTTATTCCTTACCTTGTGTGGTCTGCGGGTACATTTTCATTCATACTAGGCGCATTATTAAGACATCGAATACCAGTAATTAAAAAAATAACAATACAACTTATCTACTTCATCCGTTGCTTCAATCAGAATTATTTGAGAGTCAATGCATTACCAGTAGGTTTTCTGTCGTATGAAATCTCAAAAACGAACAACTGTGGAGAGGCAATCTGAGACTGTAGATTTTGATATAGTGCTTTGAAACTTCAATAACTCTACAAAAAATGAAAAAAGTTACACCATCATGATCTCTTTCTGAATAGAAAGGGTGAAAGTTTGTGCTCGTATCATTTGGAAAATAGACGATTTTCGAATAAACGTATAATGCGACACTCATCAATAAATGATTTTATAGCCCGGATGGTAAAATTATCTGATCGGAATGAACTAAAGGCTATTTCGAATTAGAGCTGTTCCTGAGAAACACAATAAAACTGTTTCAATCAGGGCTGGTCGAAGATATTCCGCTCCCGTGGGCTACTAAACATAATTCGCCCTCATCGTAAAATATGCTTGCATATGATATTTTCTATTACATTAAGAACATTTGCTTATTTTTGTCATGAAAAGACTTAGAATAAATATAACAAGATAACTAAATTATCGATAATAACTAAAAAATACAACAGCAATAAAAGCTTCCATCCCCAAAGGCTTGCGCCGCAGGGCTATAGCCCATTTAATCTTGTGGTTAGGGTGGCCATGGTTTCAACTTCTAAGAAATATTAAACAAAATCTCAGAATCGCTTTAGACTGTTAGCATATTACTTTATAAATATTATTCATTTTTAAAATTTATTTTTATTAAAGAATCGAGTTTTGTTGCTAGAATTCAAGCAGTTGCACTTGTTGAATGTTTTACTTGCAGAATCATTCTCATTTTAGTTATATTTTTCTTTTTATCGCAAAAGTAAACGTCCAAATCCAATTTGGGAGCGAAAAATTGATGTTTTAGGATAGAATGATTTCTCAAGAAAGGATGTATAAAATAAAATTTAGAGAGTGATTACGAAAATAAATTATTTTTAAACTTTAGAAAAATCCTAATTCGGAAAATTAGGAAATAGAATACACATATCAATAACATAAATTCAGTATGTTAAACTATGCCTAATTTCCCCTTCATTGGTAGGTATTTTAGAAAGTAAAATTATTTTTTGTATCCATGATTGATAATAAAATTTCTAATCTATTAATTTCGCTTTTCTTTACCTTTGCTGACAATTGTTGCCATAATTCACTAAATAAAAATGTTCATATAGCTTTTTCAACGATTGATATCATTTGAAGAATAAAAAAAATAATGATTACTATGAATTGTATTGAAATTGAAATACTTGAAATACGCTCTAAAAATCCAAGTTAACGATCATGATTTTTATCTTCTTTTTTTAACCCATTATTAACAATACTTTGATAGAAAACAATAAAAACAATTTTTATTTCGATATTGTCACTGACAATCAAATTGAAGAGTAAACTTATTTTTTTATAGAAATAGTGCCTCTTGACTTCTTCTTTTTTACATAACTAGACGAAATTGGTTAAGAAACTTGGAGTTGGCAACACAACACAGTTCTTTAGATTGACAAATTTAGAAATATAAATGGTAAATGCAAAAATGTTCTCTTCTATGACCGTTTACGAACTTTCTTACGATTTGTTTCAACACCCCTTAATCCCTTTCATAGGTCAAAACTAAATTACCACCATTGCATTGTTAGAATTGAAATTAATGAATCAAAAAATTAATTTGCTGTATGCTGTTTTAGAAAATTTATCATTATTCGTCCTAACATTTTTAAATTTTACTTTCATGAATTATAAATTATTACTTATTATGTGTTCTGAAGCATGATAAATACCTCAGCAAGTAAACAGCAGTAAACATCGCAAAGCACCTTGTAAAACTCTTGAGTTATTCATGCTATCGGTTAAACTCGAAGGACAATTCTTGTTGTAAACAAGGAAGCGTAGTAGGAATTCACTCATAATATAGCAATTATTCTGGAAAATCTTAAACTTGAAAAAGTTTGAAATGATTTCGAATCAATTCAATTTTGAAATTTATTTGTCTATAAAAATATATAGTTTTATTTAATGGTTTTGAAAAATCTAATTTCGCAAAAACTTCAATTATAATGTTGAGAGAGTCCATTCTGGATCTATTTCAAAAAATAAAATAAAGCATCTGGTCAATAGAGTCCTAAACTTATTACATTAATATTACGATTTGTATAATTGTTTAGAATTGAAAAATGCTAAAATATGATAGATTTTTTGAATCATGGCATATATGCATACATCAATTGGAAGGGCTTACCACGGCATGGGTCAACACTACTAATTATCTGAAACAAAGACTAATTCAACGACAGTTAAATTAATATTAGTTAATGTATAATCTTCAACTATAGCCTAAGGTATATCACTAAGAATAATATGTATGTTATGTATGTATGTTAAATCTGAATAAAATGTATTATTTAAAAGTATTGCGGTACCATCTGGCAATGGCAGTAAGTCCAGAGCTGCCAATTTGGGAAGAGAGGAGACAGGTGTAAATAAGTTTTTGATAGTCCGGCAGAGATATCCGGATTCACCTGCTGCCAACTCGATTGGAAGTCACCAAAGGTATTCTTCGAAGGCGAGGCTCATTCCTGAGCAGACTGTTGCCCAATCATTGCTCATCAGTATTCGACGCTCTCTTGCCTTGGCGATTCCTACCTCGTATGCGGTGCCTTTGCGCAAGGCGCAAAATTATTAATCAGGCATATGCTTAACGAACCTTCCATGTCCTTAATAAATGGGCTGTTACTGTGGAGATGCCAATCAAGTTGGTTGGTGGCATTTAATATAAGTGTAGCCTAAGTACAAAGTCTATTGACCTATGTCTAACTTCATGTATATAATTTTGGTTTATTACATAACCTGATGTATTTAAATGAAATATTCTATATAAAATATTCCAACGGAAAATGACCTGATTACTTTTAGTATTTGGCCATGGGTCATAGTTTCAGTTAGGTAAAGGAAGCGGATATGCCAAGAGCTAACAAAAAACATTGAAATTACTTTTAATTGAAGAGTTTCAATATATCAGTGAATAAGGTTTTTCTGGTGATTGGCAAAATCTTTGAATAATGAGCGATTTTTTTTCTTTCTTTATTTTCTTATTATTATTTTTATTTTTTTTAAACCCCCCTTAGTTTCTTCTTTTGTTGTGCTTTTATAACGCGCATTTCTCATTCCTTCTACTGTTCTAATGAATATTAAAGTATTTATATGCACATGTATATTTATATACATGCACACTGGTGTATTTTATGTACACTGCTCAACATGTGATAGTTTCACCCTCCATTTGAATACATAAAAAAAAAAAAAAAAAAAAAAAAATAGACTTTTGCCGGGGAACATATGTTCATGGTACAATTTTATAAAATATCTCATTTCCCGGTAGCTGCATTTACCGAAGAAATTCGCATGTTGTAAGTAAATCATTTCTTTCATTTTTAATAGCTATATCATCTCTTCATATATGTTTAGTTTGATTGTTAGTCTTTTCCTTCTGGAGTGAAGATTCTTTTATAGTTTTTCTGAATATGCATTCCGGAACAATTTCAAACGTTTGATTTATTTTCTTTTTTCTTAATCCCCCAAAATATTGTAAAGTAGGAAGACCCATTAGAGCATTCTCGGACGGCCTTCCTTTTGCCGAAGGTATTCTAAGGCTAGTTTTAAGGTTTTCTGGGTGCAGTGGTGGTTAAGCGATTCTCACATAAACAATACATATATGGATGGAATAAATTTAATAGATTCATAGAGATGCTGCTTGAATCTTCATCCACTAAAAAGTTGATTTATTACTAATTTTTTTAAATTGCAGATCAATAGATCCCTTTTCAATGGACGAATTTGACCACTAAAAGTTGATTTATTACTCATTTTTTTTTAATTGCAGATCAATAGACCCCTTTTCAATGGACGCATTTGAAAGAACTATAGAATACGCAGAGAGATAAAATCACAGTAAAAAGGATAAACTCAAAAAAGAGAAAAATATCGTGCCGATTTCTGTTTGGTCTATTTCGGTGAACCACGTCTCCTTTGCTACTTTATGAGGTCACCAATGACATGCTCTTCGGAGTTTCTTTCTTACGACCTTCCGAGGGAAATAAACAAGCCATAAAACGGTTCTGGACCCCTGGTACTAACGACGCTTCGACTCTAATTTCGGAGGTGACAACACTTCCTAAAAGGCCTTGACAAAACTTCAAGCTGCTTATGCGCTTAAAGAGTTAAACCGGCCATATGATCAAGCAATAAAAGGGCGAATTATGAAAAGGAGTAATTCAATTAAATCCTTTTTTCAATATTTTTTTTCTTAATACATCCTAGAATGGAGTAGATAGTGATTTTCGGACATATTTTTTTTTAAGCATCTCTCTTTTCGTCCCTACAGTCAGGCAGCATATTAGAACTCCATTTACCTTTGTACCCCTTTTCCATTGTAGAAATTTGCTTATGAAAACGCTCACCGTGCTCATCGCTGACAGCCCCAAAAGTTTCCGGAGAGAAGTCTAAGTGAGAGTGCAAGAAGTGAATAAGAATCTTTATAAGAATTTGTAGTCCTATAAAAATTCCTTCTTTCAGTTTAGCATTACTGATTTTGGCTAATTTCGATTTGAATTACAAGAATCCATCAGAAAATTTATCTTTAGCTTTGAGGAAATTTTTCATTGCTCTTAATTTAATATGGAATGGAGGCAAATATTTATTTTCAGGATTCACTAAAGGGATATGCAACACATTTTTTCTGGTCAAGATTAATAGGTTCACCTTTAAGCCGCTATTATAGGTTACTAAGACAAGAGGTTAAAGAGAATGCTAAAATCAGATTTTAAAAAGTGGGTGTCACAGGAAAACTATGCCTGATGGAAAAATTCTGATTGCATACCTGAACTCAGGATAACAAATGCAACAGAGACGAAATATTGTCGCACGTAGGTCGCCCATCGGTCGTTGATCATGCCGTTCTTCTTGAATGTGTGAACCAGGGCCCACATGCAACTACTCGTAATTTACCGGCCGTAGTAGGGACTCAAAGGTACCTTTGAGCTATGGTCAATACGACAAAGCCTCTGCATATCGTTCTCGTCTGACCAAGGAAAAATTATCTGAACAAGGAGTAAACGTTTTGCATCATACTGCTTTTACCATCAGATTATGGCTTATTTAGATCAATGGTCCATTTTTAAGAGTTCGGATCTTTGATAATTAAGATGACATAAAAATTCGATGTGAAGAATTCTTTGCCTCAAAACCAAAGGAGTGGTACATAAATGGTACAATAAATGGTTTATTGGAATATTTTGAAAGTGAGAGTAATAATACTAACTGGTTTGCATTAAATTGTAAACTTCGTATTCATTAGAAGTATTAAAATAATTACTGCTTACATTAGATATTATTTAAAATAATTAGTGCTGTCGACTTCCGCTCGCTACGCTCGCTTGAGAGATAAACAAAACCCCAACGGATTCTTTTCACTTGAAGTCGGGACCATACTGTAATTTGAATTATTACTTCTTAAATTAGATCACAGCAGTCAACTTCCACTCGCAGCGCTTGCTCAAGAGATATAGGAACCTCCCACGGATCATTTTCACAAGAGGTCAGGTACTTAACATAATTTAAATTATTAATGCTTTTAGTACAACTTTCCCAGACTAGCGGGAGTCAACATCACTAATAATTTCAAATAATATATAACTAACACAACAATAATTTTAATAATTCCAATGAATACGAATTTTACAATACAAAGCAGTTAGTTATACAAATGGCGCTAGAGAGCTTTAGTAGGCGTAAAAGAACGCTGCTGATAAGGAGCCTGCATTGTAAAGTTGTACCTCTGTTACTAATAAGTTAGTTAGAAATGTACAGCACCCGCAATACTGACCCGTTGTGCGGGCTTAGATACACTTAATCCAGAAACTACCTACATACGTAAGCACCCCTGGGAACTTTTTATTTTATAAGCTTTTTATTACATTTATTTTCGCTTTTATATAGCTATTTAGTTTTTTCCCATTCATTTTAGTTAACATGGCCTTCCTGCAGTATTAAATTATTATATAATTCCAACACGCTATGCCATATATTTATTGTAAACACTTAAATTTTAGTATTTCTTAAATGAAACATAAACATATAGGAGATATTTGTGAAAAGTTTTGATTTAGATGTAAATATACACGAATGCCGGTACAAGTACTTATTACACAATTATTAACTCTTATAGGTAGCTATCCAGTTTTCCAATGTAGTCGGTGACGTCTCTGCAAATTTTCCTATTTTTAGGTTTTGTTGCATTTTGACGTGTGGGTTTCTATCCCCTCCACAATTTCTAAAATCTCTAATTGAATATGTGTTGTCAATAATTAAGAATTCAAGATACCATCAACATAATTAATAAATTAGCTACCTTATTTCTGAAACTATAAGTCAAACCCCATGTTCTCAGTTCCAGAAATTTTCAGATACGCCAGTTAAAAATTACACCGACGATGCTTAATTTATAGTACAGCACATAAAACAGAATACAAATAAATAATATATTTTTTCTCTTTGCGGCATAGAGAAGTTCCGAATTTAGATAAATTAATTATTGATAGAGAAGCCGATTCGTACGAATTCGTACAAATAATTAAGCAATATTAATATCTAAAGATTTCAATTGTTTTTGTTTTTAGAGTACTCTTAACCCTTAACTCTTAACTCAGAATCACTTCAGATATATTCAAATAAATAAGATAGCAAGGAGCAGTTCATAATATCGGTGTAAGATCGTACATACTTTCTCGATACCTTTCGAAATTATTACGTTACTCCTCTTATCTTTAATTTACAACGCTTACGATAAGCTATTTCAGCTCTTGAAGAAAAAAGGGAAACGAACTACGTAAACGAACAAGATAAGCAGCTGCATTCCGATCTAGGTCGCCATCCTGTTTCTAGGTATCGTTAGCTTTACCTGTAAGACACCCATTGTGAATGGCGAAGATAATTCATTCACATACTTCGAACATTCACTTACGCACGCTTTGATCAGTATAAGTTACAGCCGGCGCAAGGCTTTAGTAAATGTAAACGAAATAAACGATGTTTAAATTATTAAAGAAAAACAGATTTCATTTAAATAAAATTTCACTTGGGATTACACATGGTACGACAGTTTAATAATAAAACAACAATAATATATTATTAGATTCAAATTATTTTAACATATGCTCAACACTGGCGAATTCCAAGAGTCGCCTGAATTATCATATGAAGGTTAGATTATTAACAAGGCCCGGCCAAAAACCAGAGGATAGCCTAGTAGCTGAGTGAAAATCAGTTTATAAAACTCATATAAAATATATTTGAATATTAATAAAAACAAAAAATTTTTGAATATGTCACAACAGTGAAAAATATCTGGAAGATATCTAATTACATTAATTTTAACAATAAACATACCAACGAAGTATATACAGTTTAGGAACAAAAATATTAAATATTTTTACATCATGTGCTCTCTTATTACAAAATATCTTGAAATAAAAAGATGTTTATTATTAAATATATATAATGTTTTTGTCATTTCTTTATATGGCTACCAAGTAACAGGACGTATATTTATACATATACATTTACAGGCATATTACAAGATGCTGATAGTCATATGAATGCTGATACCGCTCATTGGGGACACATTTCCATCTGGTGTGCCCCCAATGAGCGGTATTGATATCCTTGATTTCCACATGACCCATTTTACCTGCTAACACGTACTATAGATACTAGATGTAGTGTTTGATACTAACTTATTATCCACACTGCGTCTCCTGTAGAAAAAAGTACGCATTTCATATGTACAATCATGCATATTCCTGCTTTCTTATATAAATATATATATATATATATATTTAGTTATAAGAGTAATAAATACCATTTATGTTCACGTAAACAATGTATAATGTGATACATAGTGTTAAAGCCCTTGGAAACAGAAATAAAATTATGAGTAGTTCACAAGAGGAATCTTGAAATCGACCCACGGAAATTCAAGACACTTTTGACTGCCTGAAGATAAATTAACAGAAGTAAACGTATTCTTTAAGGGTATTCGATGTTGCAAAACTTTTTTTTCCACAAGTTTTTCCTAAAATACAAGGCAAAAGAGCTGGAAGGACATGTTTGAAGAAAAACGTGAGGCGTTAAACATTTCGCTGCTAATTTACAATTTACAATAACTCACAGAGATAAATGTTGCAATGTATTGAAAATACTGGGATGGAAGAAAATCTTTTCGATTAAATAATGGCAATTAAGTAATAGATAATTTAAGCAGTTGCCACGTAATTTATTCAATATTGACATAAATAAGTTTCCCTTTCGAACAAAGATACATCGGGCACGGGATCTTTGAGGCCTGTATCTGAGAAGGCCGACTTGAGATACCCCGGCTTGAGAGACCGCCAAACAGCTTAAATAGTCATGAACGTAAGGCCAATTAAAAGCACCATTAAAATAATACAGAGGCCTGCTGGCAAGGTATAATAAAACTTGCCACCAAGGATTGTTATAATGGAAAAATATTCAAACATTCGGTGCCGCTGGAAGGAAGCACGTCTCCGCGACCAAAATTATTAAAAGATTCAGCAATAGGAAAGACCAAAAGGAAAGTGGGGGCCAAATGTATGAACAATAGATATTTCAAGAGGGAATAGAGGAAAGAGAGAGAACTGGCAGGCGGCACGGAAAAAGGATCAGTCAGAGTTGGAGAGGCAGTCAAAGTTGCAAAGTCAAAGTGGGAGAGTTAGGAAATTAGAGCTAGAGGGTGAGAGGGTAAAGTTGTGAGGGTAGAAGCAGGGAGTCCAGCTGAGCAGTCCATTCTAAGATGGAGTCTGACAGGCAGAGTTCGAGACCGCAGCTGAGGATACGTAAGCGGCAAAGCGGACAGTAACCAAGCTTTACAGCTTTAAACAAAAATAATTACGGTCACCAATAAACTGTATAAAAGACAATTAAATGAAGCCTTTTCTTAACACACCATAAACATTTTCTTTGTCATTTAAACAATTTTTTTAAAAATTATAGCGCGTCTTCCGTCATTGTGCGCTCATAGGCTCAGACCTAGCGGTAAATTTGGCTCTGATAATCGATATATTTTAATCGCTTCTTGTGCGTTTCTGACAATATAGAGAGTCTATACTGTATTTGCTAATATTTTAATTTTTTCAGATCATTTTTATAAAGAAGCAAAAATGCAATACAAAATGCATACAAATTAAACCCACTATAAAAAATAAATAATTTTAAATCTTACAATTCAGCTAAAATTATAAAAATAAAACTACAAAAAAGAAGTATTTTAAAAAAAATGTTGAAAAGTATAATATGTTATTCTTCCAAATATTATTGTCTATATTATTTCAATAATAATTTGTGCCGACTTCATAGCGTATAATGTATCCGCCGACCAATAAAACCAATTAAAAAAAAAAGAATAAAAATAACGACCTTGAAGATAATCTGAACCATTTAGCTGATAAACTAATTCCTTGAATACACAGCTTAAGTGAATGAGGCGATAAGCCCAAACCCTCATCTAACGAACCACAGCGGACAGGTAGTATTTTCATTTCCTCAGATGAAATATGTAAACATTTAAAATTTAAACGTATATAAAAATAAATTTTAAAAAATCTCTCCCACTAAAGCGATAATATTTCTTCTTTTTCGGACAATATTATTCTCTCTTAAGTTAATGAAAAACCAAGTCCGGTCCAGTAAATATAGTTTAATCAATGAATCGATCAGATAATAGGTAACTTCGATTGTTTAAAACACTTACCTAATACATGACACATTTCAAAAATTTCTTCAGAAACTTTACAACTATCCGATTCCTCAATCCTTTTTCAATGCTCAATCCTCCTTTGATTCAATCCTTAACCAATTCCACTCGTTACTTTTTACCTCCTCGAAGGTTCAAATGATAGAGGTTACGATATCGATTGCAAAATTTGTACGTAATGGTCAGCAACTTAGCAAACGTTACAGGAAGCACATGCAATTTTTTTTCCCGAATAATAACTTTATTTTATTTATTTTTTTAATGAGCAGATTAGGAGGATATTCAGGTGGCAAAACTTTTACAATTAAAATATATTTTTAAATCCTCAAGCATTGGGCCAGGACCGAGCATGTTTATAAGCAGAGTTGACAGTTGATAGGAGTAAGTAGAATATAGTAGCCAAATACTGACGACTCACAGCCGTCAGATTTGGTGTTTATGTCATAACAGGTCGATTTTTAGATCAATACCTATTCTATTTTCGATTTATATTTAGAGAGAATCGATTGAGGTGGTGGCTAGTTCCCATAATAGATCGAAACCTAAATTATGAATTTTTGGCGCTTAAGCTTTATCACTATCATTTAAATGTTTATATTTATTACTATCACCTAAATGTGATGACAGATTTCATACCAAAGGTGATGGATATATACATATCCACATATATGTAAAAAAAAAATATATACATATATATACATATATATATATATATATATATATATATTATATATATATATATATATATATATATATATATATATATATATATATATATATATATATATATATATATAAACTTAATATAAGCTTCGGTTACGTGACGGAACAAAAGCGAAAAACGATTTTGTTTTAACTGAACTATGGCGAGAAAAAAAGCTTCGGTCAAGTAACGGAACAAAAACGAAAATCAGTCCCGCTTGTCGTTGCTAAACACATATAAGAATATGATTTTTACTTTAAATACAAATTACGATGTTGAAATACATTCAAAAAGTATCTCTGATGCCCTATGTACAAAGGAACAGCGCAAACATCCACTATAGTATAGTAAAGGGCAGACAACAGCAACTCCACCAGCTCCTCATTACAATGCGCACCATTATCATGCTCCCTCTCGATGAACACTAAAGAGGGTACATTGCTCCACCAAGCCAATAACCAACCTCCACCGCACCACTTCTGCGATCCGCTCGTGCAATTTGTATAAGCGGCTTGAAACAATCATCTTCTGTTTCAAGGCTGTACCGTTATTGTCTTTAAGGGACATATAAAACACCAAAATGGTTAACTGGGCAGAAGAAAGAATTTGGGATTTTTTTTTTTAAGAATTACTATGGAAGCACCAATAATATTCCAATAAATTTTCACTCATAGTTAAAGGAATATGCTTTCAGATAGCTCGTCACATTATCCAGAGTCGATAGGTGTTTACTGCACCTTAATTTTTAATTTATAAGTGCCTACTATTTGTAAGTAACATGTTGGTCGTTTTGAGCTCTAGTCGAATAAATGTTGAAGTAGTTAAACTTACAATTTCAAGTTTACGTGCTATGATTTATACTAGAGTCATAAAAATATGTTGAATATTTTTACATAACTATTATATCATTACACTATTATCTCAGCACATTGATAATAAAATACCAATATAAAAATAACTGGATGTTCAGGAACTACGAACTAGTCTTTGTTCAAGGTCTAATCAAGATCGTTATAAAAGCCCTTCCACTAATAAATTAGCATTTATACATGCAGGTATAACAAGTTCAGGAATATCAACTTCAAAATACAATTATGCTTTCGAAAATGACCATAACTAAAGTTGCGAAAAAAAAAAAAATCACCATATGAGTTAATCCGAAGCACTAAGGGCTGTGATCCCTTTAGCCAATAGCACAAAACCAAAATATGCAAATAAATATAACCCCTTATGGCGGATCAAGTTTGCAATTTTAACATCCCAGACTCCTTCAAAGTCAGCACGTGGATGCAGTATCACATCACAGATAATTTCTAACGTGCTCTTAAGAAAATCGGTTGCACTATGGAAGTATTTCTAGTAACGAACAAAATTCTCCATGAAAACGACCACTTATCAACTCACCCCGATTCATTGCTTGGTTCTAACGAGTACACTAGCTACTTGTCAGAGAATAACTCGTGTAGTGTAAGGCATACTGATGTGAAAGCCAGAGAACATCATGCTTTAAACTATAGCCCATTCAGTTTCAAATGGAGAATACTTCCTTAAGCAATTAAAATTCAACCGTCGTCTACGGTACAATACAAAACCAGAGGTTTTATTGTTTCCTAACTCGAAGCACAGGCATGTGACTTGTTAACATGGGATGGATCCTATTCTCCGAAAAGATGTATTCCACTGATGGACCGACAACGACATATGCCGAGGCGCCTTAGCATGACAATGAAGGTCGGTTAACAGTTTCTTTGCGGATGCAGGTGCCTACTGAAGGGGGAAGGGTATGATGGCGTACTTCATGAGAATGAAGGTAAAGGAGCCATATTTAGTTGAACAAGCTCTCTATACTGTCCGTAAAAAATTATTATAACGATCGAATCATTGAAATTATCCTACAAAAACAATTATCAATTCCAATTCAAACCATTGTATATAGAAACCAAATAAGTTTAATTTAATGAGAAATTGGATTCAATTTCAGGAAACGTATCAAAGTTGAATGTTCCAACACATGCATAGGTAGATGCAAAACATAATTTGCAACCGCCTCTGGAACCACAAGTTCAACAAAAGTAAAATTTGGCACATACATTGTTCCTAGGTATACTGTGAAAAATTACTTTAAATTATGGTAAAAGTAATGCTCCCCGACAGAAACAAATACAAATATCAGCAGTGTTATCACATTAACTGATGCTAGCGAGCAGAAAATGGATGTTTAATAAATCGACGGTCACCTGCGAAACTAGGGATAGAACCGAGAAGTTTTTTATTCAAAGCAGATAGAAAAATGAGGAATATCATGTCTTACGACATAAAATTTAGAGGAATATTCTTTGCATATTTGCCCCAGAAAACTTAATCAGATGGATGAATTAAAGGTCACGGCTGAGCAAGTTAATAGCCTGTTTATGAGCGTATTTACAAACAGCAAATACACTGTTAATTTCTGTAATTTTCCCCATTAAATTATTTGAAATATATTTTGGTTTCCATATCTTGCAACCTTGTATGGAAAGTTCTAAAAATTAATACACTTTTGTATTTTTTTAAATTTATAATAATCATGCATTCTGCAGCGAAAAATGTATCGTACATTCATCTAACTCTTGAATCGTTAATAAATTAATAAGCATATTAAAGAGATGGCTAAAAGTAAGTGTTGTCATTACGGAACAAAAAAGATCTCGGAGAACATTTTATGAGTATTTTCTCTCATAAAGCCACATTGAAGATTTTGGGACTTACATTTTTAATTCGGGATGGCCGTGCTAGTCGTGCCGATTCAAGCCTGAATGGAATAAAAATTATCCTATGGCGGCCGCTCAGAACAGATTATGACTTTCAAAGAGTTCGGAAAACAAAAGACACTTTATGTAACTTATACATTTTGAAAAATTGTTATTTATTCTCTTCACTCCACATCGAGCATTAACTGTTGCTTGAAATCGTCGAAGCAGAATTCTTATCAAAATTCTGACCCTATCTTGTTGGTTAACGTCCACCATCACGATCCATTTCTTCAAAAGTGTTGCTTGAGTTATTTATAATAACGGTTAATAAAAACGAAATGTGTTCGAGAAAAGGAGCATAAGTTGTAAATGAATTGAACCGAGAATAATTCCAACTTTATACTGAAAGGTATGTTCAAGGTATAACAATGGTTCTTATTTTCCAGATGAATATTTTTTACTTTTGTTTACTTAAATTAGGACCATAAACATTAATATATTTTAAAAGTGGATCGTGTCTCAGAACCGTATTTGTCTAATTAACCAAATGAAAAGTAAATATAATTATACGAGCACGTTTCTTTCATAAATCACTAGCAGTAAGAAACATTTATTTTAGTTTCCTGTTTAAAATTTAGCTGAAATAATTTATAAGTTCTCAATAAAACATTTTATTGAGGTACATTATTTGCCACTTCTATAATTTTGTTTTTATTTAAAACTAGTTTTAAGTGTTATGCATTCATCTTCAGTTCTAAAAATTCAAAAATAATCAATTCAGAATACAGTTTGGTATTATTATACATATTAAATTAAATGTAATATAAATTTAATCACTCGCCGGAACTAATGGGAAAACCAATACCTAACCTTTCTTTTATTAGAGTCATTTATATTACTAGTTCAGTGCTACAACAAACCAATGTAGCCTTTTCTGTTTGATATAATCTACTTAAGTAGGTTTAAAACTTGGTGAGTACCAACATGTGTTTGATTTCTTGGCTTAATTAAATTCATAATTCATAAATGTTTAATAATACTAATTTATATCACATTTAATTGAATATGTATAGTATGTATCAATCCCTAGTTAGATTGATCCTTCTATACTATCATGCGTGCGCCAACTGAGTTTAGTGAGAACTTTTATAATGATTTTTTCATTACGAAAGGTAAATAATCACGTCACTGATATCAATTGATTGCTCAATAGCCTATAAAGGTCTCGCACAGGCATGCCAAAATATTATTGACGAGCTAGGAAACCTGAATATTGTGGTCAAAGTAGGCAAAACTAAGGGCATTTACCTTTTCCTTCCAGAAAGACAAAAAGAAACTTCGAATCAACTTTCAGCTGAATGGATGTCCAAACAGTATCTCAAATAAACTAACATATCTGGGCATACAATTAGACCGACACATGACTTTTTAGACACACTTTAATAAAAATTTAAAATCAGTTCGTGCTGAAACAAACAGTTCGTGCTTGTTATGATTTATAAATGCATAATTAGGCCATCACTAGTCTATGGTGCACCTATGTTCTAGAATTTTTCAGAATGGTATACTTGGAAACTTGCAAAAGGAATTACACTCCAGATGGCAAAGATAAACAAAATTCTTGACGACGTATAGATATTAAAAATTAAAGAAATGATCGATTTACAGCATACAAATTTCTTCGATAGCTTGCAACTATCCAGGAATGAAATATTTAATAAAATCGTACCATGCTCAGCTCCCAGCGATGGCAAAATCAAGCGAGGATTAATTAATTTATTATTTTTAATTATATACAAATAGATGGTGAACCCCATTACCTGGTGAGTGCAAATAACTTATAAATACTTAAAATCGATACTTAAGAAAAAAAATCCTTAAAATGTAACATTGAGCATTGAAAGTTATATTAGTATAAAAATCGTAACAAATGAAGAGACGAAAGGATTTAAAAATAAAAGAAAGGAAAATAATTAAAAAATTAAATACACTTAAATGTGGGAAATTCTCATTGAATTGTGTATGAAGGATCTGTTTAACAGTTTTTTGTGGTATCTCATCAATTATTCAAAAGATTTCTAAAAAGGAAGCTTATAAACAAAGATGATCCCCTCTATCTCTGCCCCTTAAGTATGTGAAAACTTATATTTAAAATCTTCTAGTATAAACTTCAATTATCAGAAACTTTATAAAACAGTTTTGGCGAGAACTATCTATATCTATCAAGAGTATAAGTTATATATATTAAAAAAAAATTTGAGTAGAAATTATTTCTCAGTAATACAGTACTATTAAAATCGAAAACTTATATCCAAACTCAGAGTCATAGTTTCCATCGAAAGCGCTTGGTAGCTTAGTTTAAATAAATTTAGATATTGACAGGACGGTGAAGAAGTTCTGAAAGACAAAGTATTTATTTTCAAGGACGGGAATCGTTAATATTCCAACGCTAATGTAGATTAGCATCACAAATCTACGGGACAAACATTAGGATACATATAATCCAAGGACGACTCAACCAAAGCAACATTTTTTTTTCTTCTCTTAGAGAAAATAACAAACAACATTCAATACTTTACAATCATTGTCATTGCGGTTGAAAGGTCTTAAGGTCAAGATTTTTAAGCGTCCGTCTTATTGTTTGTTTTTTTTTAGTTACCTTCAGCATTTTAACCCATTGTTTCTTTGTTTCCATTTCATTATACTTACATGAATGGTAATTTTATGTTTTGTATTTCTGATATTCTACGCCCAATATTGTTGCGTAATATAAACGTATAAATGCCTATATACGCACACAAATCTATAAGTGTGTTCACTTGGTCTCAGAGGAGGAAATTTGAAAACTAGAATATCGAACAGGATATATATGAGATATAATTTTATTATTACTTTTACTTAGTTGTAATTGAGATAAGCATTAATTAATTCGCATGTAATTCCAATACAATTCGTATTTTAAATAAACTCAAAACAAACAGTTTTTTTTTCATACAAAATAAAATGTATTCTGCCTTACAACATAACAACATCTTTGGTGACTGAAACCTTAAGCATATTATATTTATTTCAACTTGCCAAAATTAAAACATATGTAGGTGATTCTCCCAAAACTGGGTATTTTGAATATTGGAATTTCATTGAATATCATGTTACTAATTCGGCGGCTTTTTACCAAATCGTTTCCTTGTTCACTAACACTTAGCTATCAGATTTTGGGCGATTCGGTCGTTTAAAAGTTGTTTACCAGTTATTTTTCAAATAAAATACTTTTAGAATAAATAAGAGCCTCCCCTCTTCAGGGAAATCCTATTACGAAGGGCTGCAGACGTGGTTGTTATTTAGAAGAAAATCTCATTTTTTTTTTCAGGTATCTTATTTTTTTGCTGACGGTTGAAATAATAATGACAAAGGAATGAGGTACAAAGCAACTTAGACAGGTGATACCCCCCACAATCAACAGGTGATATCCCACTTATATTTTACATAGAAAAAAAAGATTTGCCTGTAGACTATTAGGTCCTCCATTAGAAAAAAATATAATAGTAACATATTTGAAACATACAAGAGTATTTTTTATGGCGACAAAGGAATGAAGAGAATAAACGGAGACGCAACATATTACTTTCCTTAATACGTCTCTAAGATTACTGATTATTAATTAAAACAAAAAATAGTAGAACACTTTAAGCGGGAACTCTTGTCTGGCTAGAAACAATAATGAACTTAGCAAATGTAAAACTCTGGCAGGAAATTCAAACTTTGGCAAAGGAATGGGAATCAGATTGCAGAACTGGGGTAAAACGAGTCGTGGATAACAAACGTGTTGCATTCGAGGATTTCTTTACCTTAAAAGGCTTTCAAAACTACTAAATATATTACCATACAAAATCTAGGCTAGATGTGCCATTATCCTTGCACAGACTGATGAAAGCAAAAAAGTACGATCTTGGACAGGCCAAAGGAATGAGAATTGGGTGGTCTCTGATCAATTAAAATAATGGTATTTAGTGATTTCGAGATTAAAAAAGTGAATATAGTAGTAGCCTGTACATTGAAATAAAAGTTGATCCGGCCAAAAAATGTTGCTTATTAAAAAAATGTCCAGGATTTGGACACAAAACGCCCATTTTTGGAACAATCACTCATGCATAGTACTTTAAGCATTAATTTTAAAAGCATAATTTGAAATTTGCAAATTTTCCGAAACTTTTCTACTCAGAAAAGTCTACATTGGGGAGGCAAGAATGAAACGATTATTAAATAACAATCATCTACCTCATTCGATGATTAAGGACTTTAAAATAGTTCTAATTCAATTGTAAATAATTTCAAAGTGGTTTAAAAACTAAGTCAATTTTAAAATTATATTAAAATAATGCTAATATATTTTTTTTTCATAAATACAATGAAACATAATGAAGCATTAATGTTAATGACAAAATTCAAACGTCAGTACCTAATAAAATTTTCTTCTTCATAATGGTTATGTAGGAAAATCACAGTACTTGTGAATTATAATGGCAGTTAGTCCGTTTATTTCAATAAAAAGTTTAATTTCTGTTGACAATTTCTTACTATCAAACAAATAAAAAGATAATTTTTTTTTCTACAAGCACAACATTTACAACCGTGATATAAGAAATGAGAAAAAAATTAATTTGGGAGAAAGATTTTTTTTTTTCTGATGTTTTCATAATTTTTTTTTTATTTAAAAAAAAATAAATTAAAGGAATTATATTTGATATTGTTGTGAGTTCATACATTAATTATTTGAGATATTCTGAAACAAAAGCCTATGATCCATTCCAGAAATTATACCTTACGTGGTTCTGCATTTTAACATACTGCATGACTATCGTATAAGTTTATACAGTCAAATCATAAACTTCACTTCTTAGGATAGTAGATAGTTTTATGAGTGGACGGCTAATTTAACCATGGAACTCGATTGGTCGGTAGCCATGGAGCTGAATGAATTTATGTCTCAATTCTACTGTGTCTGGGCCATTGCCCTTAAGAGTATCTTTGACAGGGTCATAACATTATAGTAAGTAGATGAAATAGACGTACGAATTGGATTATTATTTATTGAAGCTGGTTCACAGTCTTATTAGTCATATTATATCAAAAGAATATGGCTTTATTTCATAGAAATACGAATCACATTATTCATAATGCTAATTTTGATATGGATATATTAAATTTTTCATATTTTTATAGAAAGGTACTGATATATATTTACATTTAAAAGTATCAGAAATGATAAAAGAACTTTCATTAAGTAAGGACAAAATATTGAATGTTCGTTATAACGTTTGCATGAAGTGAACCGTATTTACATATTCTAATATCGTAGACACCTTTTCTTTTTATAATTTGGTGCCCCTAAATTATATTTTATATAACTTAGGGGTATCAAATCGCTTGCTATAATTAATCAACTATATAATTATCTAAATATTTTAACTATTATATATAAGTATGAATGTGTTTAAGTAGGTTAATTTTATTTTTACTTAATTGAAATTTTCCTTATTTTGGCTTTCATTTATTCTGTTATTTTTCAATATGTCTATCTATTTAATTTCGTTGTGATGTACATATTTTCAAATTACTTTTATCTTTATATTTATACTTTTGTGTATTCATTTATTTTAATCTGCTTATCTTTATTACACACACACACACACACATATATATATATATATATATATATATATATATATATATATATATATATATATATATACACATATATAATTTATTTATTTTTAAACTTTATATATATATATGGTATGAATGGGTACTTAGAGCACCAATACTTATAGTCCGGGAGCTAAGGCCAAAAAACGTGTCTTATTTCAAGAAAATTCTTGATCGTCTAGGCCGAAAGTATTGTCGTAATATACGGGAAGTATGAACGTCTGCAATCCTAGATCGGCTGCAATCAAATTTTATAGGTCAACGAATTCGTCAATTTCGTACCTTTTTTCTGATTTTCCTCAGTAACTTGCTCCAAGTGCACTTTAGGTAAAACTTTGCCATCGATTTTAAAGAACGTTAAATTTTCTGTAAGTTTTATATACGGTATCATTTAATGTTTGACATACAGTTAATGAGATACAGGGCTGTACAAATTTGCAAAATGTCAAGAAAACGCAAATTTTAGAAGAAATATTGAAATAAAAATTTTAGAGAAACGGAAATTTTATTTTAATATTACATAGCGTCTGTTGAGAGTAGTTACAAATATTTTGTATGGATATTGTAAGAAATTTAATCCTCTACAAGATTGTGAATTATGCAGTTTGCACTAAAAAAGACTTATTTAGGCGAAACCACTGAATATCCGAATTTATGTGTTTTCTTGACATTTTGCGAATGTTACGGTCCCGCTTCTGAGCAAATGTTTCGATTTTTAAAAAATATTACAAAAAAAAAAAACTTGCAGGAAATTTAACATCCTTTAAAATTGGCTATGTCAAAGATTTACCTAAAATGCATTTGAAACGAGTTACTGGAGAAAATCTGAAAAAAATCGTCTGTTGAAAGTAATTACAAATATTTCATATGAATCTTTTTTTTAACAATAAGTTAGAATTTTAAAAGGAGAAAAAAAATCTATATAACGTCCCTACCATATCCAACAATTGAGTATGCAAAAATGCGCTTTTTCATATCTGTCACTTTGAAGCGCTCAAGTTGTGGCAAGCATTGTGGAATAGTCTTGAATTCCTAATCTAAAAAATACAGGAGGCGTCAACTCTTGAGGATTAGGAATTCAAGACTATTCCACAATGCTGCCTTAACTAGAGCGTTTCAAAGTGACGAATATGAAACTTACATTTTTGCATATTCGATAGTTGGACATGATAGAGACGATATGCCAAAAATAATAATAATAATAGTAAAAATTAAAGTTCCTTTATTTTTTCTTACTTTGAAAACAGATTTATTAGAGATATTAATAAAAAAATAATGATGAAATACCTTCGCTATAAAAAATAAATTAAAAAAAGCAATATTGTGATGGCTTCTGTCAGTTAAAGCTTACGGGTAAGGCCCGGAATCCAAATCTCGGAACCCCCTCTCCTAATTTCAATTCCATATATTTGACTGCATAAAAAAAAAATAAAAGCACAAAGAAGTACAGAGTTGATATCTGATTAGTGATGAGAGCCCTCAGACTGATTCTATCCACTTCAATACAGGTTTTTTTAATAATAAATATAATTCAGTCGGTAGATATGCAGGTAGTGAACATTTAATTAAAGTTTATACCAATACCAAATTTTAATATATCCTTACTAATCGATATCATTTATGCATAAATCATTGTTTCAATAAATTCACGTTTCTATAATTAAGGCATATCTTCACTTTTATAGATTTATCTGGATGTCTATGTTAAGTAGTTTGGTCGATTTCCCCAATGCACTTTTCTGCACAATTTATTGAACAATCTACTGAAGTTTAACAACCTATTGAAGTTTAACAATCTAATCTAACAATCTAATTTAAGTTTTTTAAGCACAATCTATTGAAGTTTAACGTCATAACTGCAAATATAAACCTTACAGTTTTAGTTTAATTGTAAAATTATTGTATTTTGTACATTATTTACTTATATTATTTAGTTTAATTGTCAATCTTTTTAAGTTTATTTTAAGATTCAATATTTTTGTTTTGACTTTTTTTTTTTTTTTAATCTATGATGCTTATTTTGTTTTGTTTATTTGTTTTCTTATTTTACTTCATACTTTGTTCTTTTATGTATTGTTATCTTTATATTTCTTCAACAATAATAAATAAATTCAACTAATTATTATATAAGGTAACTAAAACATTACTAAACAGGTAGAGTGCCTATTGCCGCATGGGCCCTATTGTATAAATGCATAACTCATCCACGACCCATCATGGGGCTACTATGGAAAGAAAAAAAAAACACAAATTTATAGTTGTGATTTCAAGCGAATACAAATTTTTTTTTTCGAATTAAATAATTCGAATCTGTTTTTCAAAAATTAAATTTACTACTGACTATGAATAATAATACCACAACCTTTATAAACAATTTATACCGTAGCTATTTTTTGCAAAAAAAGGAATTTGAGCTATTATCTGATTATAATTAATTAAAATTATGTAATACTGAATTATTTCAAGTTTCACAGAATATTTTACAACGTCATTAGGCTAAAATGAAAAAATATTATAATAACGGAAATTGAAAAAGAAAATTAGAATGTTTAGAAAATGAGAACTCACAGCTGTCGTTATGAACTTGAAAGTGACTGACTAGTGTTTGAGATAAAACACAAACAGCTATCATCTGTGTAATAAATCAATATAACGTCAGTAATTACAGCATTGTCAAGGATATCTTTGCAATTTATTGCTTGGAAGTATCTACATCAGTACCATGCCTTTATTTTTTCTAGTCAATATAATTCAATATAGTTTACTAATTTCAAATCGAAAATTAGAAAATCTGACTGACATTACCAAACCAATAATTAAAATTTTAACATTGCAATTTCTCTTGATAATGAAATTATCAAATCAATTCATTAGATATACATTACACCACGCTTATTGAGATAAAATAAGATTTTTGAAACTAAACTAGAAGATAAAATAACACAGCCATTAATATTATAAAAGTTATAATTACCAATGAAATCGATGAAAGATGTACTGCTATAAGGAAATTGTAATAAGTACAATTTTATAATCAAGGGTTAAAAATATACCCTCGTAAAGCATAAGTCCAAGGGCACTTATGAGTAATGAGGGCACTTATAAAGTATACATAACAACGGATATTAATAATTTTATCAATAACTATGGACAGAATCGATTAAATTATCAGCAATAATGTTTATTATCCTAACATTGACTAATAAGCGTTAAGAGGGTCTGTTTTAATTAAAATGACATAAAAGCGCGCTTCATGATATTCCAGAATATAATTCGCCTATTAAGTATGGTGCATTTTCAGGCAGTTACTGGAATTATTACACATTATTGGCCTGGGAAACCAGGAAATGGAGCCAATTAAAATGGAGACATTTGACCCCTTATCGTCATCTGGATGGCCAGCTGCATTTTCAAGTTATACTCGGATAGTTCCACTCTGAATTGTTTATAACCCTTTTTCTCTTATAAATTACATACATGTTTTTTAATTATAAATTTAATCAAAAACAGAAATTTTTAAGTTTTCCACCTGATGATCTTGTTTAGCGGAAAAAAATAATGCATTGATAGTTCAAGTTATCTGATCTGTACCAACAAATTGGAGTCACTAATAAATTATAATCTAATAAAATATAAAAACTATAAATTTATAGGTTTAGCATATGATTTTATTAAATACCTCTTCGAAATTATGGAAATGGATGGTTACTTCAAATTCATAACAGTAAAGCCTTCTTTTAACGAAAATAAGAAAAAGCAATCTGTTATTTTTGAACAGCTGTTTCCTTCTATGTGTTCTCACCAACTACCCAGTTTGAAAAATCACATAAAAATAGCAAGTCCTCTTCTTTCCATTTTTGAGGTAAATTTTAAATAGATAAAAGCGTTGAACTATTTAAAGCAAAAGTTAGATAGGACTTCTAAATATTGAGATGAGCTTTGCTCTGCTGGTTAGTATTCGTTAATTTTAACTAATATTACTACTGACTCATTTTCTTGACAATCAACCCCATTTGAACTTATAAAACAAAAAAAATATTGTACATCTCGTTAATGAAACAAATTTTGGACCTATGTAGCAGAACTTCATGGTTCTGCAAAAGCAACACACATTCATAAAACACAAAAAAGCTACACACATTCGCACCTAAAAGGTAGCCCCGAAGATATAAAATATAAATAAATACCATTACCAAGTACCATTACAAGTATAGTTACAAACAACGAGAGATTTATAAGAAAAGATATCGTTGATTCGGTAATCCAACAATGTAAAATTATTGAGTAAGTTCAACAGTTTTGAACAGCCAAAAGCCTGAGGCTCAGAGAGACATCTAATTTAATGATGACTATCAGTTGAAATATTATAAGTGGACGAGATAAGTTGAAAGGCAGGAATACGATCGAAAAGATGCAATAAATTCAGAACCAACATAAAGTTTCCAGAGGTGTAGATGAAAAGATTATACCAAAAATGACTTAGTAAACTTCGTTTTACGAAAGGAACTACTCATCGAATCGCACTCTGTTCAGGTGATAAGGAAACAAGGAATTATTTTTATATTTTGTGAGACATTTCAAATTTATTAATAGAATTCTGTTTTTGCTCAAGATCCTTCATTTCTAATTAAAATGTGTTCATTTTTGTTCATTCCATTTAATACAGTTCTAACTAAATTTAACATATGTGTTTTTGTTATAGAAAAAATATATGTGTATATATATATATATATATATATATATATATATATATATATATATATATATATATACACACATTTATAATGACATAAAAACTATTTTTATTATATAAAATATTTTAAATTTAATTTACGATTAATTTTTATATGCTCATATTTTAGGAATTTTACTTTTTACAGTAATAATTATTTTATATGGCTTATTAATCACTTGTGCGAATTTTAAGAGCTTTAATTTTTGAGTTGTTTTTTAATTTGTTATGTATACATTTTACTGTACATTTAATGTAAAACAAACAAACAAAACACTAGAGAATTGAAAAAAAAAAAAAAAACAGACAAGAAAATATGGTTTAATGAAAATAATATTACATATGTCACCAATGAGCAACATTATTATTATTTTTTTTGTTTTCAATAATATGAGGTATTAGGTATCTACAATATATTGGATTAATAACTATGCTTATCCGTAGCATATTTAGGTAGCATTGCTATGTAGTAACTGTAACAAAACTTCCTACTTCCATTTAATATTATTATTTATGACCTTCAAAAGAAGAGTAAGCAAGTAATTACCCCCTCCGATTTTGCAAGAGATGATTTCTTCATAGGCGTACCTACTATTAGGTCTAGGTGTGAACCCATCATTTGCTCTACTGCTCTAGAGATCTGACACCATTCCCTTCTAATTCCGCAAAAGTGGGTCGACACGTGTGAAGAGTGCCCGAGCAAACGACTTTAATGTGCGAGGTTTATGACCGTCAGTTCGGTCACGCCATCCATCGATAAGTGCACTCAGTGTAAAAGATCAGGGTTGTGTTGGTATGGGTATGTGTAAATCATTTCCGTCACAAAAACATAGCAATAAATACATTTTTAAAAATCCAGAGTATAATTTGGGTTGTGACGTAGCGGCCCATTCCAGAAATATTTTAACAAAAGAATATTTAAATATAGCTAAAAAAAACTGAAATATATTTTGAAACCTCTAGCAATAATGACATTGATATAAAACTTAAAATAACTCCCAAACGACATTGATTTTTATTGAAAAATAACTTGAAGTAAACCGGAACTTTCCGCTTTACTATTTTAATATTAATTTTTGAAAGAGTTCTTAACGAAAAATAAAATAAAATTATCCCATGTAAGGTAAATTCATTACCTCTTTTTATTTCTTCCGAAAGATAAAAAGTTTCCCAAAATTATGTCTAACTAACAACTACATTATCGCTCAACTAATTACTCGTAAATGCCCAATCAGCGTAAGAAACAGTAAAAGATACATAATGTATATAAAATAAAATACATTATACTTAGGCACTATCTATAAAAGTGTTTTTAGCCGTATTTTTCTCGACCAAAAAAATATAGATTTTTGCACAATATGGAAGGTTATCAGAGAAGAGTGTGGTGTATTTTATATCCGTATAATAATCTCTTGAACACGATCATAGAAATTTCGTCTGATTTTTTTTTTCCTGCTACTTTTTGACATTTCCAGCGATCCCCTTCGGATCAAATGAGCTGAAATTAGGTACGTAGGGTTGGTTACTAGGCAGAATAATATAATAAAGTGAGAGTAAATTTCAGCCAAAATATCGAAATGTTTACCAATTCTTTTTTGCGGTTTTAAAGTATGCGCACCTCTATAGTAATAGAGTCCTCGAAATTCATAGGATTGATAATTTGTGTGTGATTTAGCTGGTGTTAGAGAAGTGCCGTTTGGGAGACTCGACTTTTTTCTCTCACCCCTCTACGTTTTTTTTCGCGGTTTTAAGCTGTTGTGCACATCTACAGCCCCTCCAAATAGAGCTAGAGGGTCGAAAATTTTGTTGTGAATTGAGTTGGTGTTAGACAAGGGTATCAATTTTTGCCATCCACCTTCACTCTTTTTATACTTTCAATTTTATATTTTCATGAAAATGCAACCTTAGTGACGGAGTTCTGCTTCTCAAGCATTTTTTTTTTTTTTTCAAATGTAATATAACAATTGAGAGTAAGGCCAGTAAAGCAAGCAGGCAGCAAATAAAAAAAGATTCACAAATTAAACTTTGCTCCCCAAAGCTGACAACATATTTTTTTATGTCTATGGTGCTAGAGGTTCATTCTTAGTTTGTATACACTTCCAGCACTTAAAGTCAATCTCTGTACATTAATTAAAAAGACGCACCAAACGTTGCAGTGAAAACACTCCGGGAATAATCTATTTTAAAATAATTCACAAATATAATTATTTACTTTGACACAAATAACTTAATCTTGGAATGAAGATATATTTCCTGGGAAATCATAAAAAAACATTAAATATTCAAATCGACTTAAGCAATTCCATATATTAGGTATAATTTTACGTTCAGCTTTATATTCATGGATTTCACCTAATGAATTTTGTAATAACCTATTTTGTCCGCCGACTTCTAGTAATATATTGAAGATTGTAGTTTATTATTAAAGATTACATTCTTAAGATAAGGCTCTTAAGATTAGAGATCTGATCTGAGAGAACCCCGTAATTATGTTCATTCTTTAGCTCTCGAGCTACCGAAAATTTAGAGCGGAGATTCAAAGAGTTTACAATTTTAGCAATTACAGGTAAGTTTACAAATATTTTAGCTTAAAAATGTATCGCACATGCATGGATGTATTCGCGCAAAAACCCGTTGTTTCATATCTATAGTATAAACAGTTTCGTGGGTAAATAATCAGAAATATTGATATCTCATGCGCCCCGATAATTATCCTGCTTTACCCCCAATACTCCTTACCGAATTCAGCTCATTAAGTACGAGGCGGGCAAAATCTATCTAGCTCAAAATATAGATATAAGATATATGCGAAAAACTGAATTAAAAATATATTTTTTAAATTAAAAAAAAATCCGTCATCTGATCTAGACAAGACTATTTTCTCGGATTCCTGCACTTTTTCCATGTTTTTGCCACTTTGTCAGGATAATTAATTACCCATAATTATAGTGCAGTATAAGTACAACTTCAGAATATATATTATTAATTATTTAATTGACTACTTTTTTCCAACGTTAAAAAATAAAAAGAGAAAATGATTTTCTCTTCTTGTAAACAAAAAGGGTTGAACCATGTAATATAAGATCTTATTGACCGATATGCTCGTTCATATTCATTATTTTATTAGTCTTCTTTTTTATATGCCTCATATTCTAGGAACTGGCATTTCATAAGTTCCGATCCATTATTAATATACATTGCTAATCAATTTAATAGCTCAATTCGAGTGCTAACTAATTCCGATTCTAGAGGACTCCAACATTTTTCTAACTTCTAAATGGAAATCAGCGATTATCGAAGAAAGAACACATTACGACAGCTAACAACGCGTCAATTATCTAATTCTGGATGATACTATCGAGCCCAGAATTGCAAAAGGGTCACATTTCTAAAGGCACGTGGCAAGATGTCGTCTTGCGTCAGTGCTTCACACTCCCAAAACTGTCACGTCAGTTAAACAACAGTCGAAAACCGCAGGCAAATGAGGTCATTGTTGGAACAGGGTACGTCAAACCAAGTCTTTGACCCTTCAGCGTAGCAGGGTAACGAGGAGAATAAAAAAAAGGGCATTGCGCAACCCAAAAGAGCTAGTCACAACATTTTGATCAGGTAGGAGAAACGTCTTATTATTTTATATTTTGTACTATTCATGATCTTATTGTATATTTTTATTTATTTGTTATCGTTAGACTCTAATGATTCAATATTTCAGATAGAATTTAAGTATGTTAATAATTATGTTAGTGTAAGTTAGTTAATATTAAAATAAAAAATTTCAACTTAATTTACAGAAAAGATTATATGAGTTAAAAAAAAATATATAGACAGCGAAAAAATAAAATTCAAATGAATAACAAAAACAATTTATTTTATGTTCATTATGATTATGCATTGAAATTCTATTTTATTGTTTTTAATAGGGGTTAGTAAGAAAGATACTGTAAATGTATTTTAATATTAAAATTGATTGAATTTATTTTAATATTAAAATTCATATTAAATCATCGTTTTTTGTATTAAAATAACCATATATTACATACATGTGTACATTATGTGGACCATTGATAAGAAAGGAGATGTTTTAGGTATATAGTGCATATATAACATCATTGATAATATATGGTAGTTAATATTTAATTTCTTACTACTTACACTTTATACTTTCTATATTCGTATGGCATATCTCATTTTATATATATATATATATATATATATATATATATATATATATATATATTCCATTTATACAATATTTAATACTATTTTTATATGCAATCTCTCATAATTTATTTAATGCGTCTAAACGTTTTACTCATATCTACATTTCTTATTTATAGTTGTAACTCTGATGAAGACAAGGAGATTGAGAAAAAACGTCTACATCATTGAATAATAGACAGCTAATAAATGTTTTTTTTTTAATGTAATTTTATTATTTTGTTCTATTTATTTATGACTTCAATAACTCAAAGGTATTGTAAAAACACTAAAAAAAACAACTAAAGAAGCTATATATATATTCTGTCTGTTTTTAATATATAGATGCAATACAGTGGACCTGGAGATAGGGCATTCGCCTCGAAACGTTGTCATTATAAGTTATATAATAAAATACATTTGGAAGATTCACTTCACAAAGGAAAATTTCTAGATCTTCCTGGGACATAACTAAATTAAAGGTTTATTTATTCCGTATATAAGATATACTATATGCATCAAACCTGTATTTATTCATATAATATAATAATGATTAAAATAGATAATTATGTAATAATGATAATGGAATAATGGATTCTTAGAGCTCTAATATCTATTGCCTTTGAGTGTGGCAGCTTGTATTATTTATCAATAAAAAACAGAAAATATAGAAACTAGCATTCCAACACATATGCATAGGAGAGGAAAGGAGTGGGTAGTGAGGCTGATATAAAAATAAACTTTTTTTTTTTCAACAATACAAAAAATCTATCATTAATTAAAATTATATTTTACAATATCGCATTCAATCATTATTAAGGTAATTATAATGATAATAAACAAAATCGGAGGAAACTCTACGCACAACACGCAGACTGAAATCTAGCGTCATTGACCGACAGATAAAGAATCCATCCAATAACTAAGTACGTATCATCTTGACTCTGGAGAGAAACTGTTTATGTTTACGTTCAATTGATTCTAAAGTGGCATTCCGTCAAGACTAAACAGCCCAGGCACGTAGGCCCCATCTTCCATCCATCCCGGGTCTCTTCTTGAGTGCTTTCGATTATAAAGCATTTTCGAAATCCTATCACAAGTCAAGAAGGATTTGAACCTTTATAGTATATGAAAAAGTAGTTATAGAAGTCCTTATTTGTTTGTAAATTATTTTTTTTTTAATTATTAAAACCTATAAATTATAAAATTTCGTTTTGAAAACAAATTCCTCATAAAAGCATCAGAAATCAATATATAATAAATCATATATTCGGTATCGTATATTATATAATTCAATTCAACCCGATAAAGCGTTTAACCTAGCCCAAGTAACAGCAAAAATCAGAGAATAAATCACAAAGTTTCTTTCTTTTTTTTTTTTCCAAGACTATTATTAATCTTAGATATTTACACAATATAACATCAATTTGTTTTATTTTTTTAACAAAATAGAGTGATGAATAGTTTTACAGTAACTTATTTCTTATGTGCGCCTTTTGTTTCATTTCATTTTTCTAGAATTATTTTTGTTCTGATTTATTTTAATAATTTATTACTATTATTAGTCTTTAGTTGTTTTTATCTATCTTATTTGTTCATTTATTAAACAGTATCTTGTTGTTAGTCCATTTCAACGATAACAAAAATAATAGATCTTAAAATGTTCAAAAGGTCTACAATGGATAATAATTGAGATATCAACTTTTTTTTAATTTTACACATAAATATGTTTTAATTTTTTTCTCTCTCAAAAAGTTTCTTTTATGGATAGACCAAAAAATATTTAGCTCTAGTTTAGACTATTGACAGTTTTGATAACACCAATAATAATCGATAATTAACCTTCCATTAAATTTTATTTTGAGAACAGATAACACAAACATTTTTAAATAATAACTAAACTGAAGTATTTAGTTTTACAAGAACAATTTCATTTTTTTTTTAGTTTATTAAAAATGACAATAATAAAATAATGACCCCTAAAAATGAAACATGAGTTCAGAGAGTATGGCGATTCTCTCATATCGATACTTGGGTCGATTCCTCACCGAGCTAATTAAAACAATTTCGTAGGATACCTTACAAATTGCTGCACAGAAATCAGTTTCTTATCTCTCTTGACCAAAACCTTATAATCTTGCATATCCCAGTTGGGATCGCAGATATGTTCACAGATAACAGTAACACACAAATCACATCCTCCAATGCTTTCAAATGACATACTAATTTATAAAGAGATTGTTGGAGATTAAATCTCATTTACATGGATGCAATATCCATACAGACTAATGGTTTCCACAAATAATTGGCTAAGGTGTCTGATGAAGGTGTCTAACGCTTTTTTTTGTTTTTCTTTTAGCTAATTTTAAACGTATTAATCATTATATTACAATATCGAATAATGAATTGAATAAAAAATAGCGATGAATTTACACTCCCATTAATTATTTAACTTTTAAATTAATTTTACGTCACTGTTCAATAACCAAAAAAATTTTTTTTCCTGATGCAGCATTACCGAAGATAATTTTTTTCAATAAAAATAAGGGAAATAGAAATTTCATATGTTTATAGGTATAATGACAAATAAAAATGAATGTTTTCCGCGAAATCCGATGACACTATCAATTATTTTACTTTAATTATCTAAGATAGAGGAAGTATGGTTATTGGTCATTCATTAACTTTAGATATCTCATTTTATAAACATGCTCAAATGTTTATAAATTATTCTTTCGTAGTATTCTATTGCTGAGGGTTCCTCGCTTTCCTGATCTACTAAACAGTTTTCGATTAAACTTTAGAGGCATGTAGACATTATTTCAATATGATAAAGAACTCAAAGAATTTTATGAAAATTTCTGAGATCGTTAGGTGAGTCATTTCCTTTCTTTAAATCATGTATTATAACTTCTGTTCCTGAGCTATCAGAACGACTATAGCAAAAGCAGAAATTGAACCATAGAAAAACAATCTACTTGACTATTTAATGATTTAATAATTTAATTACTTGGATGAACCAGAAACAATTCTTAAATAATTAAAGAAAACACGATTTTTTGTAATTTTTATCGCTTTAATGAAAACATTTGATACTATATTTTTTTCATAACGTTAGGATTTTTTTTTCAAAATTTCAAAATCATAAAACCTTTATTGAAACAATAATTTGTAATCAAAAATATTAAAGAGTTTACTAATAACTTCAAAATGATTATTTAAAATGTATATTGTTGTTGAAAAACTACACAAGCTAGCAAGTATATTTTAATAAGAAACAGAAATATTAAATAATAATATAGGAACCAATCATTACTGAACTTCATAAACTGTTTGAAGGAGCACATTTTATTTTCGAAATATTTGTATTGTATGTAAATATCAAATAAATATTAACGACCAAAAATATATTATGATATTGAATTAAAATTTAAAAAATTGCTTAAGTTAAAACTTGAAAGCCCCAATTTACTAACAAAAATTTTTATCTACGAATTCTTTTGAGTTAACAATTTTATCTACTGAAAGATATTAAAAAAAAAAATATCAAGCAAATCTCTCTTGTCACCTTAGGTTACTCACTATCTCTGTCCAGAATCAAGGAATTTCGTAACAATTTATTTCTAGATTAACATTCTCGAATGTCAACAGACCGTTAAAATAGATCGAATTCTTGATAGTTCTAGAGTACATTAAGGAAATACGACACTAATCTGGCAATTTTTTATTGTGTTTGTTAGTAGAACATTTAAAAGTATAAAATGAATTTGAATATCAGAACTGATCTATTTAGTTATTAGATAATGAAAAAGGCTGCTTGAATGTCATGAACAAAATGTATCAAGATTCTTCCCAGCATATCAATAGGGAGCATTAGCTATGGCATTTATATCTTCTTAAAATGGAAAAAGAAATAAAGCAACAGTAATTTTAGGCTAAGAAGATCGTATATCACTAGACAATGCTACTGCCAGCTTCTTAACGGCCCCATTAAATTAATATATCTCGCCCATCAAAACGATCTTTTCAGTCAAATGTTTACAACGATAAAAAAAAAGGAACTGTCAATGATTCATTCTAAGGAATGTGAAAAATAAACGACTTATATTATTTGGTTAATCCTTAGAAGCATTAATTTATAAAAAAAAATCTGTATTTGCTTGGGTTATTGCATTCATTTTTAAAATTATCAAATTATAGGATTCAAAAGTTTACGTTATTTGTGTTCTTCCACAACTACTAAGTATTCCTTCATTACAGATGTGATTTTGTTTTTTTTCATATCATTATCATTCTTACGATTTACTTATCACAATTTCTATTTCATATTAATTTTTTGGGGAGAAATAAGGAATACATGGGTAAATATATCACTGTAACCCACTCCCTTTGAACGAAGCAGATTGTATTATATCCCAATAAATAAATAAATGAAAAAAAAAACTATTCTTAATAACATACGATTATACGAATTTTTACAAACAATTGGTTTATTAATTTCAAAAATAGACCTTTGTAATCGACCGAGGAAAAAATTTGTAATCCTCCTCAAAATTTGAGGATTTAGGTTTCGAGATATGTAGAATCCAAATATCGAATAAAAAGTGTGCACTTCAGTAGGAAAAGTTCATTACGCTGTATCTCAGCTAATTCTAGTCTGATTTAATTTTTTTTTTCCTTTTGTAGGGAATTTCTACATTGGTCACAACCAATATTTCCTCTGTACCATTTTACCTTCTGATTACATGTCCTAACCATCTCAGCCTACTTGCATTGGTACAGTTTCCATTTCGGTGTCTGGGGAAATGGAGAAACAGTACTTTAAAAAAAAACATGGCATACCTAAAACTATATGGAGAGGCAGGAAGATGAAAATGAGCTACCATTCAAGAGGAATTGGAAAACAACACTCCAAGATATCTTGTATAAGGAAATATAAGGTCTAAAAGTTATGCAAAGACTAATGAATAATAGTAAAATATTTAATGTAATTTTAAAATGAATCGAAAGAACGTTTTTAATATCTACTGTCGGTTGTTTAATGGATAACAAATACTGATAAATAAAGCATGTCCGTTCTTGGGATTCAAATGGACATTGTGGGCCGTAAGATATTAAAAAAGCAGATTGGATACTTTAAGCATTAAGCACCCACAAGCTGCCTAGGACACCCCCACATCTGTTAGGGATATTTTATTATATGAGGACTATTTTTTGTCGGTTACGCCCCTACGGCTGGTCCCTGTCATACCATGTCCGACTCCATTTCCAAGTGATAATTCCGGTTAGATATTATATTGATTACTGATGCACAAGTTGCCAACAGAAAATTCCTGTTTTAAATATCCAAGAATAAACGACATTAACTTCAGTTATATTAATTCGATACAACATCCCAAAATTTTAAATAATTTTAATTAATTAATTTTGTGGAAAGTTTATTATATTTTTCTAATTGAAGACAATGTTGAAGTGATACTTCCTGATTTTATATTTATTATTTATTTTATGATCACATATTTCTTTAATGTTACAAGGCATATTTTCCTCATCTCCAGAATGAAATAACTCTTAAATTATACATGCCTGCATTTTATATAATCCTCCCTATCGTACGATCCATATTAATTTCGTTAGTATTATAAAAAGCTTCAAATTATTACACAATGGTTTATTTTTTCCTATATTTATTACAAATATTTCAAAAATATCAGAGCACTATTTCACAATAAAGTACAAGTAAAAATACTAGTGTAAAAATTTTTTTTTAGAGGTTACAGGTTTCTTCACTTTCCTTATCGCTTTGGTTTAGAGCCCAGACAATTGGAGTACCATTCAAATGAGTATCTGGAATGTTCCGAGAAATTTAACGTTTTCGAACTATCAGATAACTAACCAAAGGTGGACCCATCTGTTTTTATAGGAATTTGCAGAATATTTTATAAATCTACATATCTACTAAGTTCAGCAAAGTAATTAACAGTGGACTAATCAACTGACATCTAAAACACCAAAGCAACGAAATTAAAGTTATAGATCAGTAACAAGAAAAACAAGCAAAATTTATTTAAATACTTTTTTTTTTAGCAGTTATTTTTCAACTTAAATAGCATTTGAAGAAAATTATTAATAAGCAAACCTTCAAGCAGACGAAAACTGAACAAAATCAGTAAATGATCTCAGAACAGTTTGTTTAACCTTCATTATATATATTTACACATCTATATATATATATATATATATATATATATATATATATATATATATATATATAACTTATATATATTATAAGTTACTCAACACTGGATTGTCCTAGGTCTTTCAAATAAACATAAATATGTTCAGTACATTCTGGCCTACAAATCAAAGGCCTTTGTGCATAGCTTATATTTTTCTGCCAAAGTTATCAAATGAGAATCAACAAAATTCAATTTTCACAGGGTAATTTCTTAATAAAGGAACAGTTTCTCAGTCTGATTTTTTTTTGCCAATAAACATAGGAGTGCACTTACTTTATGAATGATGTCAGTAATGACTAACTTACCCTTTCAAAATTATGCTCTCTTAAAAACTGTTTTTTTTCTTCTAGTTCTCCAGCTGAAATATCTCTGTTAAGGAAGCAGGCTCAAATTTGAAAATTCGACGCATAGAAGTTTTCTGTAGCATCAAACTTTACTATGAATTTCAACTTTGAGATTCAACTCAGTAAATATAAAAAACCGTTTACAGCAAAAATATAGCAAAAAAATTCTTTATTTAGGTATACTAATTTATAGTATATATACAAGCATATATATATATATATATATATATATATATATATATATATATATATATATCAACTACATAACAAATACCATAAAGGATTATATTATATTATATACATTATATTTTAATTAAATGGGAGAAATAATTAAGTCATTTATAAACAGGAAAAGAAAATAACGGGTTTCCTGGTAGATGTTTTTTGCTGGAAGTTCAAATGATTCTTGTCATAGACTTGAGTAATGACCTAATGGAGTATCTATTTTTAAAAAGCAATTACCACATAAGAGACGTAGATGCTTTAGTGTTAATTATGTTAAAGACGCAAAGCGTTTATGGAATAACAGTTCGATTCATCAATTCTTGACAAGTAAGTCATTAATCTTAATAAAGTGAGAATATGAGAATATAACAATCGAGACCGGAATGAGAGAGGATTGACTTAAAATGGACTCAAAATGAATTCAAATGATAAATATTTCTAATACTTACAAAATGTTTAATTTCATTAGTTGCAGCTTCTACTTGCAACAATATGTCGTAGTTCAACTGAAAAACCGCTTCAGTAAAATTCTACTGATTAAAGGAAAAATTATTTAAAGTAAAAAAGAGCAATAAATTATTAATTACGAAAAAATTACATGTGAAATTAATTAAATATTTATTGGAGCCCTCCTACCTTATTTACTACGGAATGTAATATTAATTGTTCAAACACGGATACTCACCTAAAAAAAAAAAAAAAAATTAACAAACAAATAATATAACGAAAATATCGAATATAATGGTGTATATATATATATATATATATATATATATATATATATATATATATATGGTATTTACCAGAGACTAATAAAAAAAATTCCTTAGAAACTTTTGAACTGCAACCGTTAGTTTTATACACTGAAATAATTTAAGTGCTTTGCTTACATATTCTGTTATTGGTTTGCAAGATTGAACTTATCACTTTGCTAAATATTATTGTTAATAATATAATAAAATAATTTTATTGTTAATAATAATATATATATTATTTAATAATAATAACAATAATATTTAGCAAAGTGATAAGTTCAATCTTGCAAACCAATAACAGGAATATGTAAGCAAAGCACTTAAATTATTTCAGTGTATAAAACTAACGGTTGCAGTTCAAAAGTTTCTAAGGAATTTCTGTTATTAGTCTCTGGTATTTATTTATTATTTTTTTTTTTTTGCGCTACATTTCAGAATCCACAAACGCAATTAAATAATGACAATCAACAGATGGACTGACGTAATCATTCAGCTGAAAAATAGACATCACAAAAGAGGAAAAACAGCTTCATTTTTTATACTTTTAATTTACTTGTATGTTCAATGTGGTTAGATCCCTCATCGAGGTTATTTTCGATCTTTTGCTATAATTTTCTGAATATATATGAACATTTTGGCTATCTCTGAATATGAGTAGGCATGAGTACCGTTACTTGATTTTAGTCATTTTGGTTTCGAAAGCCTTCATAACCGTGATTAGACTGCTTTGAATTTAATATTTGATTATGGCAATTTTTCTAAATAATATTCAGAAAAACAGGATGATTTAAGGCTTACATATTATGTCTCTAATCATCCTCCTGTTTGAAGTTAATCAGAGGTATCGTTTTGTTTGGGGGGATTAATGAGTTGTAAAGTTAAACGAAGTGCATGTTTATTGTCAAAAATCGGAGTTAAAGTAAATCATGTTGAAACCAATCATATAGCTTTTTTAATTGTTTATTGTGTATATAAATTTATTGATGTCTGTTTACAATTTTAGTGTCTAATAGTGAAAGCTGTGTCGTGTATGGCTATTGCTGTAAAGATGTCATATTTGGCATTCAGAATAGATATGACACCTTTCCCCACCTGGAATGTCAGTTTATTTCAAAATCATTCACATTAACTATTCACACGACATAAAAATCAGTTTAAATGAGTCAAGATAGATAGATTGAACATTTCGCTTAACCAACCTTTTCTTTGATTGTCAGGACAGAGTTGTGTCCTGACAATCAAAGAAAATTTGTCAGAGAGATAAGAATAAATAATCAGATGTTCAGCAACATATTGCATATGCGGAATTAGACAGAAGCACCTGCTATCGCACTGGCAAATGACTGACTGGATTCCTTAAGCATTTCAGTTGCATATGATTTCCGCTTTGGATCATTGAAATGTAGCCAGTTGTGTAGTGGATTGTCAAGAGCAATTTACGAAATCGTGATCGATGGTGAAGATGAGTGTGACAGTCTTTTATACTATATATACAATCATTTTTCATATTTGCCACATAAAGTGGATCAAGCTGACTGTACAAGAAAGGATCGGTAATTTTTGTACTTTTTAAAAAAATATTTTTCCTGTGAAAAATATTTCTGTAGTGGCGGTAATTTCGTAGTTCTCAGAATGTGGTGAGCCTTACAAAACATTTTTAGGAACACCTCAAGATTTTTTAATTTATAACCAAAAGCTTTTCTATTCAGCAATTTTGTAATTTAGCTTGAGATGTGGTGCGAAGGAAGGTTTGTGTCATTTTCGGTGGCATTTTCAAACATGTTAAGTACGTTCGAATTACAGTTTGTAAATCTTGTGTTCTGCAGAGGTAGAATTGAGTAAAATTAGTATTCAGTCTTCGTCGATGTTTGTTATTACAAAAGAAACAACTACAAAAAAATTAAAAAATAAATAAATATATTTATTTATAAATAAAATAAAATAGACAAAAATTACTTTACAAAAGTTAGGATATTATCGGAAGATTCCAAAATCACGTAAATGCAATAAACCTAGATACAGCACATTTCGCAGCAACAGGTCCAAAAAAGAATAACCAAATGGAGTAGCACATCAGTCCGAGATAGTTCAATATACAATGATTGTTGAGCTTACATGTTAAATTGTCTTGGAGTGATGCTATTATAGCACATCAGACTTACCAGATATAGCACATCTCACATCAACAATCTAAAAGTATACTAATCAAATAGTAACTACATCTATTTGGTTTGAATATTTTTAGATTGTTGATGTGCTATCTCAGGCCTGTATTTATTTGATCTATGATCGATGAGACAAGATTTTTTTTTTTTTGTTTTACTAATTTTCCGAAAACATCCAAACTGATAAAAATATTTTTTTCTTCATTCCATTAAAATATATATAATTTGATCAAATGTGATAAGTTGTGGCGTTGATGACGGAATAGAGTGCTTATCTATATAAACAAATGTGGGGAAAGCCGATTAAGCTGAGAAACAAAAATGTCATTTACAAGTTAAATAATATAACATTTTATCGGTTTTACTATAAATTAATCAATAGGTACTACTAATGGTGCCTAAGCACCCAGAATTAAGAGTTAATTATTTTTAATGTGCCCTTAATGTTACTAAATCTATTATTTTCCAGTGAGATGACTAAGGCATACACTGACTGAGGTGGAACTGGCTCAAATCTCGCGCTAGCCGCCCACCTGGGGTTTCGCAAGGGCCCCCCACGCATTGCAGCTGATGTCGGGTAAACTTCCCACAGAACGTAGTGACAACAGAATGAGCTCCTCTATACCAGCTGTAGGAGATTTACACACCAATGACATTCAGAGTGATCAGGAACTCGCAACATCACTGAATATTATGTAATAAAGTTATAATCATTATTAATAGGAATCAAATTCGAAAGAAGAGAGATCAGAGACACGTGAAACAGAAACGCCTTAGCCTTAACAAAAGAATAAGGCTACCACCTTTTCATCCATTCATCTACACAATCTAAAATCACCTCTTTAAATGTTTCCCGTGACTAACGGGACATCGTATATATAGTAGTGATTTTTCTGTGCGTTTTATCTAACATTTGTAATAACTTCTAAACTATTGACTGCAACGTCATAAGAGTGTTCTCATTCGATACAGAAAAAAAACAACAACTATAAGATACAATATCTTACTCGACTTAATTTTTTAAAATTAATTTGAGAACATTCTCCTCCTAATTTCGGCAACTCCAGAGGGCGTTATCTATCCGAAATTTGGGCGGACTCTGCAGATCTCGAATCCTACTATCAAGCCGAGTCATACTACATGACCAAAGTTTCAAGATTGTACAAATTTTGTTTCTATCTATTTTTCGGGTACAGTAGCCTTTTCACCTGATTAAACAGCCCTGCCGAGTTCCCTTGATACTTAGTGTTTACAAGATATACCTCTAGGGAGCAACTAGCCAAGATTTTTATTATTGTAAATATGTAAATAACTCTATTAATTTTGGGTATCTATCATGAAGAAACTTTTCTTCATTTTTATATTATGTTTTATTAAAAGCGAATATCATATCTTTACATTATATACTTATCGAAGTTTCGCGGAATTTCCCCATCCTCAGGACAACCCATTTATTGTCTTAGTTCTCCATTCTTTATGTTATATCATCGATAAAATTGTATTTTATATCGTCACTATTTCTTAAAAAACTTAATACAAAGAGTGTACAACTTTCTTTTAATATCATCATCATTTTTATATCAAAAAATGCAACATTTCATGAAATTAGACTTTAATTTTATTACACCAAAATCAAATTTATTTAAAAAAAAAAATTCTTCCATAAATAACGAAAAATAAAATGTAAATAATTTTCTTTGATGATTGAAAAGTTTTGCGCCTTGAAAGTCTAAACAATCAATAAATATATGAATATAAAAATAATATAAAAATATAAAAAAAAAATAATGAATAAAAAATTATTAATGAACAATTGTTTTAATCAATTAATTAATTATACCCAATTCCATAATAAAATATAAGTGATTACAGAAAATTAGTAAATTAAACTAATTGTAGAATAGATCCCACCTAACACTAATTGATACTCGTCCAAGAGAGGGGCAGGCGATATAATTATACTTCATCTGTCCAATCAAATCTTCACTGACTGACCAACTAATTATGGAAGCGAATCCAAACATGCAGGAACTAGATATAGCCACAGATCACACTTATTAAATATGGACGTAGATGAAGAGCGGTCACAGCCATAAGACCCCAACAAATAACAGCAATTACAAGGAAAGATAGGACTCTGTGATAATTCCGACCAATTGCCTGCCCGCACCAACACATTGAGCAACCGCTGGGGGCTGTTATCATGGTTAGTCAATGAGTCAGTCGGGTCGTAATCAACATATCTACTATTACCTCTGTAACACACGATTGGTCATAATGATACATATTTGTTTGAATAAAAATATTCAAGAGTTTTATTTTTTCGGTAGGTTTTGTGCCTGGTTTTTACGAGAAGATATGAAATTAAGGTCAGAAGAACAAAATTCTGTCAGAACAAAATCCAACATTTATCCTTAGAAGTGAAATATATTTTTACGATGTAGAGGTTTACGCAGGGAGTCCTTGGTTTTGAATGCCCTGAGGGATTCAGTCTTTGGCCCGGTTCCTTACATCAATAAATAAAACCAGTCCTACTTTTTGATGGGTTTCTGAATGTTCCTGTAGACGATTAGTTCACTAATTACCGGACTACTGCGATGGCCTCCAATAGTAAAGCCGGGGTCAAAGTAGAGTATGAGAGATACGATAACCTGATAGCAAGATAGTGTGAGAGGAAAGAGATAAGGAAAGTGGCTGCCAAGACCCAAACAATCCTCCTGAAAAGCACGACTGATAGAGCACACTCAATAAACATAGATATAGAGGGTCAAAGAATACGTGCTTTGTTTCAAATCGAAACATCAAAAAATGTTTAAGCCCATAGTCTGTCATTGTAGGACTTGCTTCTATGTAGCTCACTTTTTGTACTCTGGCTTCAGGACTACTTAAATTTAAATTTATACAGATAATATCAACTTACACTTCTTTTAACCTGGATTTATTCCTCTCAGTTCTCTGATTAAAAAAATTAAATCTTCTTACACTAGTTCATTTTTACGGTTGTTCTCTTACAGAAACAAGTTGGATTTTGACTTAAAGAGCCAACGGATAGCTATGAAAAAATAAACTTACAGTATAAAAAATTGGCACTAAGCTTTTACCTAAGAATACTGTAAGGAGATTGGATATCACATTCTAGTCAAATGTCAGCGAAATATTAGCATTTGGCATTGCAATTCTTTAAGCCAAGTCATTATTAGGCACACGATTAAGAAGAAGATTAATCACAGGGCCATCAATATGTATTTCAAAATTATTAATAGATAAATAAATTTTCTAAAAAAAAAAAAATAATAATTCTTTCTTAAACAAGAAAAAAATTTAACAAAGTGCTTCCATTGCAAATAAAATAAAATTAGTAATATACTTAAGCTAATACAAAAAACATTGAAATTTCTAGTGTGATAATCTACTACGTTTTTAATTCCAGACAAAAGGCATAAATAATGAAAATATTTAAAATCTTAGCAATTCAATTTACAGAAGAAACTTTTATCATTTTTACCACCAAAGAATATAATTTAAGACACTCTTAAAATTCCAGAATTAGCTAAGGTTCGTTAAGTGGTTCAATTTCGTCCCGACCGAATCGGCCTAAGCCGACAAAACTACTTTTATGAGCATTGTGTAGGTACCAATGAATCAGGATTACGTGGCATTGAATTTAGAAAACATAAATAATAATCAGAAATCAACGAAATTCAGAAACGTCTGGTATTGAAATAAGAAATTGTCTTCCACCTATTTATATTTTATTCCAGTTCATAATAAATTTACTAAGTCATTTGAGCTGCACTAAGGAAGTCTCGAAAAATAATACCTTCCAGCATGAATATGCTTTAGTTAATTACAAACGATCATTCATCCATTTTTTTCTTAATATTCACTTATTCGAAAATATTAGCTTTTCGTAGGACTCATTTTTTATAGGATGTTTATGAATAGGGATCTTGTCAGAGGAAATGAGGCATACCATAATCAAAATTTAAATAAATTCAGACATAATAATATAACATTTTTTTCCTAATACAATTTCATCTGGCCGGTATATGTGATATAATAGATATAAATATATATCTACGTATATATAGTATTTAAAAATGGAAATAATAAAGTTTTGGAAAATAAATTAATAAAGCAAGATGTCTCTATGATTCAACATTTTTCTGTATAATTGAAAAAAATAACATTTAATGGTCTAATATATTACCCAAATACATAAGTTCAGAAACGTATCTTGATAAACAGAAAATATAACGTCCATAGGAATTAAACGAGAGAATATCGCCTCCATTCCGATGTCACTAAGGAACGACCAAACTTGTGAAGTTTATACCTGCCTTGACCCGGATCTCAGCGAGCTAACTTCTTTTTGTCCTTAAGAAATTTACGGCAAGTCAATGACATCCCAGTCGACAAAAGACCACCGGCTGCAGTCCTTTATTTTTACTCCATTAAAAACGTTTGTCAGGAACAGAATAGTTAAAGTAGCAAGTAAAATGAGAAATATGCTATATTATGTAATATACACTATTTTGAAGCATCCTTTAATGATTTAAAGGTCATTGTATATATATCGCTATCTAGGAAGAAGACCGCCAAAACTCCAAGAGCAGAACTTATGAGAAAATGGCGCTTGAAGATTTCATAACCAAAGTTCAACTGAAAATGTAAGTTTCCTTACAATTGTAAAAATAGTTTTTCGAACCCATTCGCAGGTAAATGCTTGGAGGTAACGTACGTAAGGCACTATTTTATTTCAAACATATTTTTAGACCTACTTTTTTGACTTGTAACAGTTTAAAAAAAGGTCACACGATAAATATTTTTTATGACTCTCTCCATCATAAAAAATAATCATTTCGTTGATTATGATTACACAAAAATTGGAAAACCGTTAATTTTTAAGTTGTGTCGTTCTTCTTTCAACGTAGCGATAAGTATACAACAGATAATAAGCGAATACAAATTGAACCCGCTTTTAGCCCTTAAATGGGAGTAAACATCTTAATTAATATTTTGCAAAACATTTTTTCAAGACCACAAAAAATAAAAAAAATGATACCTAATACAAAATGTTAGTCATTCAACTATTATCTTAGAACTAATAATTTTGTAGTGTATAACATGGAAAAAAGTCATCCAAATAATAATTCCTTTATATAATATGTATTTCATTTTAAAAGGTTATTTTCTATTAGCTGTGATTTTTATTATTATAATTTTCTTATCTAACAGAATAAAAACGAAGTAGTAAAATATTTTAGGTAGAAAAAAAGAACAATTTTCTTCTGCTTATAATCTGTCACAAAATGTCTCCTTTTATAGTAACCCTATGGAAGAATCGTTTTTTTAAATTTTAAACTCCAGGAACATTTATAAAATGAAATAAACGATAACAAAGCACAAAGGGAAGAAATATGAAAATAAATATAATAATTCTTGAATTATGGCCTGATATTGCAGGATTCTCTATTATAAGAATAAATAGAAAAAAAATATTAAGTGAATAGAAAATTCATATAAAAATAAATAAATAAATTAAAAGTAAAATAAAACTAAAGGTAAAGACGTATAAACGAACATTTCTGAAAGATGGGAGATGTCATAGGTTGAGTTTTAAGTTAATTTCATCCTTGATTAAAATATTAAATTAATATTTATGGCAGTTTATTTGAGTAGAAGATCATTGTTTATTAAGGTAAAAATTGAAATATCTTGCAATTGAAAAATCATAAAAACTAAAATAAATTAAAGGCTAGTGTATACTAAAAAAAAAGAATCATTTGGTGAAATAAAGTAAAAAAAGCAATTATGGCTTGGAATTTTCATATTAGCTGAAATTTACATCAGTGTCTTCTTATCTGTACGGCTAAATACCTATATATCCTTAATAAATTTCGTTATTAAATATCTATATACTGGCTACAACGGTGAAAACCAAACATATTTCGCTGCTTTAGAGCAGAATTAGTTTAACTCCGAAAATTAAAGTTTACAGATTTTTTCTTACTTCTTGTCTTACCGTTTCATGATATTAATTTATAAACCAAAATTTTGACTTGCTAGCTTATCTATAACTACTATAGATAGAGATAGGCTACTTCCGAATCAAATTCGCTGTAGTCTGAACTATATTAAACGATAAAAAACTAGAAAAGCCAAATTTGGAGATAGCATAGTTCTGCTCTGAAGTGGCGACTTTTACGGTTAGCAGCAAAGAGTGAAATGTATAATACATAAATTTATATCAATTCACTCTTTGATGTTTTAATATCCTTCATTCATAGTTGTTTTAATCCTTTGATGATGGTAAATCTTGCTTTCTTACATTGATTTTAGAACTAGGCAGAGCAATAAATCTGTTTCAACAAGGATTGGAAATTCATTGAGCGGTAATAAAAGACAATAGTAAAGTGACAATAAAAACCAGGAACACAATGGGACAGAACTACAGTCCTTCAGAATAATTTGCAAGTCTATAGCTGGGAACTAAAACACTCAGTGACTCGCGCTGTTTTCAAATAAAAAACAAGCTATTAATGATGGGTAAATAACGAACGTGAAATTATACTGCAGAAGTTTTAATTAAAAGCAAACTCAATTGAGAAGCTCTGGAGAGAGGAAAGATTTTATTAAATTTTATTAGCATCGCCGTATTTTAAAGGCATAACAGCTGATTTCAATTAATATTCAAATCCGCTACTGCTAATTTTGAATAGCTGTTAAAAATAATAGTCACTGTCACTTCGTCACTTTAATGTCAAACAACACAATGAACATAAATACAGTTTTTTTGATGTTTAGAATAATATAATTACTTAATGTTATTTGTTATTAAATAAAATTTTATAGTTTGTGATTTGTTATGTCCTTAATTAATTAGAAACATCGTTAGAATTATGTGAAATTAGATAGTACTAAATTTCCCCAATATTTAGAGGATATCATCTACAAAACTGTATTATGTGGATAGCATTTGTTGGCATTAAATAATGAATTTTCATCTCTCACTTACCAAAATTTTAATATATTTTAATTAGAGAGATGGAACTTTTCAATTAGGACTGATTTTTACATAAAAAGAAATCTTTAAAAAAAAATAAATTGAAACAGCGAAATAACTAATTTAATCCGCAAAAAGTAGTTGTAAAACAAAATATTGTTTACCTACAGCCTGAACATACGTGGTCTGCTATTTAAGCAATCAAGGTTAGAAACTATAATATGGTTATTGGTCATAAATCTAGGTTTGATAAGTAAACTGACTAAAACAGATAGTTACTTTAAACAAGTTTATGCTCCAACCCTCTGAATTAACTTGGAACTTCAGAAGTAATCAAAGTCACCAAATAACAGATTGCAAGTCATCATCTAATTTTTATAACATACGCTACTATATCTCCAACAATGAATCAATAGATTAAAATAAAAAAATCACAAATGGTGAACAGGTATTGTCTACTATATAAAAGCTGTGATTTACGATTCAATCAGAAATTTTTATTATCTTTTTCATCATCTTTAACAACTGAAGTCGAATACACTCCAAGGCCAACATTTAGAGGAAACCTCTACCAAATTTATAAGCATATTTTGCTGCCTGATTCGTTAGATTTTACACTGCTAATCACTAAATAGATATTTGTATCCTATATTAATTAAAATGGTAGACGAACTCACACAAAACAATAATAATAATTCAGTTTTTATTAAGAAATGCGTTTTATTTCAATCCATTACTGGCTATTATTATATAAATTATTGTGCGAAATTGTCCTACTCTTATTTCCACCCTCTTGGTGTAAAAAACTATTTCTCTAAATTTAACCTTCGGACTCTTTCATTTCCAATACTAAAAATGCTCTGCTTAATCTAGGTAAACCCATTGTATGAATGAATGAAAAAATCATCGTTTTTCTGGAACATTCAGTACCCCAAGAATAATAGAAATGTACAACTTGGTATTTGGCTGGATTCAAAAGCACTATGTTTCAAGTATTTGTTTATAATTTTAAGTTTTGTAAATGATCTTTTATTAATAGCTACAGTAATAAATTGTGTCAAAAAAATAAAAAATTCACTGAAAAAAATACCAATATCAAATTCCTAACAAGTAGAAACACTGTGACAATAAAATTGATATACAAATGTGATATAAATTATAAATAAATAAATAAAATATATAATATATATCTCTATAATAAATATAGAATATTACAAAATTGTACTACGGATATGTGGAAGATACGGATGCAAAGAGTTCATCCTAAAGATGGGTGAAAACAACGAAAAGTTGGTAAAGAAAATGCAAGGGAGATTCAAATAACGGAATAGGAATACTGGAAGAAATTTCTTCACAAAATTACCAATAATATCAAGCTTGTTTATTTTTGGGAATTTTTCAATAGCTGAAATGAATTATTTTTTTTCGATTCAGGTCATACGACGTCTACTCCCTCCCCTACCACGACGTCCGAGCCCTATTGGTTAATGGGCCCACATCCCTATCGGTGATCGAAGGATAAAAATAATTAGTAAAAGATAGAAAGAAGGGTTTAGTGACTAAATCGTAAGCCATAGATATAATTCCGTTGACCTTACTTAAAGCATACCCAAAAATTGCTGATGAGAAGAGGATCTGATAAATAGAAAAATAAGATTAAAAAAAAATCTGGTGTGCTCATCACACAACTTCCAATTTATAGTTTCCATGCAAAAATGTGTTTTTTATTAATTATTAGAAATTATTATTTACAACAATCACTAGAGTTTATGAGTCATTCATCACTCTCCATTATCTTATACGACTTTATAGATTTGATATTAATTTTCTTAAATCTTTATTAGCTTTCCAACGGTATACATCAATATTACTACTCTTATTTCCGGAAATTTGTTTTAGATTTGGGAAAATATTTTTCCTTCAGTTTGTTATCGAATTCTATCGTAGTTCATATTTATGTATTTTTCATTACTTCTAACAAAGAAAGACGATTAATGATTTCAAATAATCAAAATTAAAGGCACTGTAGAGGAAGAAATTAAAAAAATTCGACATTTAAGCCTTGCCAGAATATTTCAATGAGGATAAGACCTAGCTTATATAAAAGAACGTTTAATTGTACATTGATATAACGAGTTTTATCGAAATCGTTAGTGCCAGTTTCGAGAAAATTGTAAACATATGTAAACTCGATGATATAATTTCTGGTAAATCGATTTTGGAGAAAAAGTAGCTGTAGCATCCCAGGCAGATACCTACCTTAAATACGGAACTTAAGTTTTGTACAACATTTCGTTTTTGAGCTAAACTTATAACAAACGCAGACACACACACACACCATTAGGACCTGATTATTTGGTCTCTAGGTACATTAAAACATATATTTCATAAATAGGTAAGCGAAAGTAAAAAATATCAGCAAGAAATTTTCTCACTTGATATTTAGCTCTAACAAGACTGATGTAAGGCTGTAATCAATCAATAATCGATAATGGAGTATCATTAGGTCCATAGAGGGTGTTCCTAATTTCTTAAGCAGAATTCATCGTAGCTATCAATACTGAGAATGAAGAGGCTACCAACTGAAACGTTCCAGAAATAGAGCTCAACTATATAGTTCTCTTCGAGGAATGTTCATCTGTCACGCAACAGATAGATAAAGGCAAAAACTATACAGCTTTCTACAAGGAAATGGTAAAGAACTGGAAATAAATGTTTTCCAGATTATTTCAAAATTAGCGTGAAAGAACTATTCTAAACCTTACAGCCAATTAAAATAACATTCTCTAACCCAGTATGCATTACATAAGCAATACAGAAAATTACTCATTTACATGCTAAAAAAAAATTAATTTAATAAAATTCATAATTAACTTTGTAATAGTATTGTTTGACCTTTGGGATCAGTTAAATGTAACAGAAAATTGAATATATTAAAAATGTTCTAAGTTACATTTGAAATCAATAAGATGAGATAAGTGCGTGGACAGGCTCTAAACGTTATATTATTATTCCAATATGGAAATAAAACCTCAATATATGACAAATAAACATTTTCTAAAGATTTTAATACTATTGGACTAATAATATACCGTTTATAGCCTGTGCGCGCACTTATCCCAATTACGCACTTACCCAACCTAAACTCAATTTGAAACACGTTTTAAATATTTTTTCATCATTATTTTTTTGGATATTTCAAGCATTGAAATTAAATCGGAAAAGAAAAGGAGTATGCATTCGATTAATGGGAATAATCTGAAGATTTTAAATTTATTTTATTGCCTATAAATATTTTATCGTTTATTTTTATAGTAATTAATGAAAATGCTTTCTAAAAGTTCGTGCACAGCTTTTAAAATGTGAAAATAATTACTATAAATGCGACATTTTTTACAATAGCTATCTAATGAAGTACAACTCATGTAATGGATCTGAACTTAGGAGTAACCGAATTCCTTAAACGTAGTTTTCTTAGTTGACCATCAATAACAGTTTCGAATAACAAAAACTAAAACGCTAAAAGTAGTTTAACTGACGTTTTCCTAATCTAACTACTAGCTGCAACTAAAGCAGATTCCAAAATCTTTTAATCACAAACATAGGTCAAGGAGGAACAAAGATAAGTGTGTTTTACTACAGAGTGCTTAACGCCATACTTTTCTCACTTGTTTGGTGCCATATAGCTTTCACTTATAATACAATTAAATAAATAACTCTCTGAATAGAATTACTCAATATCAGCCAGTTCTAAATTACACATCAGTGAAATTATTTTAATTTTAACTAAGTTTATATTAGACCAATCATCAATATCAGTGACTGATATAATTTTAAATCTGGATCATGATTATAAGAAATATATAAAAAAACAAGTTGTACCCGATTTAATACAAAGATAAGTTGCTTTCAGTATTTTCATTTTCATTCATTCAAATATATTAATTTACTAAAAAAAATTAATCAATTAATAAAATTAATTAAAAATCAATTTTCCGAAATGAGTTAAAATAAAAGAATCTTTAGAATCTAGAAGCATACTATTTTGGTCATTATCCTGATTACTTTGTATTTAGAATATTGATGCTTTTAATAAGTAAAAAATAAATAGACCAATAAATAATTGGTGATGCAATAGCTATAACAAAAAAAAAATAATAATATTATATATTATATATGTGTATATATATATATATATATATATATATTATACATATATTATATATTATATATATGTATGATATATATACATATATTATATATATTTAGTCATCACATTGAAGATTGAATATAATATGAACATGCAAAAATTTATGTAAATCTATTGATTTATATATATATATATATATATATATATATATATATATATATATATATATATAAAATGATGCACGGAGCATGTACACATTAATGAATATACGGCCTTCATACAAGGTTACTGTATGAGGAAAAGATATATAAAAAAAAGAATACATATATATATATATATATATATATATATATATATATATATATATATATATATCTGTTTCCACTTGGTTTTATCTTATTATTTATTTCAGTTTCAGCTGGATTAACACAATAGATGTGGAAATACTAAACCAACAAAGAAAACTATTGATTCAGCCCGCTCAGAGCATAAATACAATTAGTGTGAAGGCAAAAATTATAAGCAAAGTTTATGAACAAGAAAGCTCGAATCATGTAATCATGTACGTAACCATGAAATCAATAAAGCTATAATGTTTAAATGTGCTTCTCATATCAGCACTTTCCTCAATTCTCAATCCTATTATTGTATATACAAATACCGAATGAAACAATGATCATACTTGGATTTACCTAGGAGGACTAACCTAATCTCTTTACCTTGTTCTTCAAGCATTACCCTAACTTTTAAAATGTCAAGTAAACTATATGAAAACATAGATCATCTTTTTTAAGAATGGCTAATTGCGATACCTAGGAATGGATTGTCAATAGTCACTAGAAATAGATTGTGCTGATTCACTACGGACGTCATTCAATCAATCAATCGATTAACAATTGCACAGTATAGAAATACCAACAAACCACTTTGACTTGACTTTGCTCCAGTGTATTAAAAAAAAAGAATGTATTCAAAACTGGCGTCAGATTTGTTCTTAGCACTTTGAAAAACTGCTATATTCAAATTTTCGGGCGACTAAAAAAATAAAAATTTCGCCCAATCAAGAAGAGAGAGTCCTGAAAAAATGTAGGCCTCTTCATTTTTTTTAAATATTTGAAAACCCGCCGATAATTCAGAAACCCTTTGATCGATTCAAACCAAATTCGGAGGGTCGGTAAATGTTCTTATATTATGCTATTTTTTAGCCAGGATGTTCTTACCTGTTTTATAACAAACGTTATCAAAAATATCAAATTTTATTTGGTAATTACTTTTTTTAAACAGACCTGTTAGCATATTGCGACAACATACGTCTTTCTAACATGTCCAAGAATATTGAAATCGGATAAACAATACCGGATAAAGAGCTTCTTAACGAAAGTAATTTCGTAGCTATAAAAATTTGGAAAATGAAAAAAAAAAATGTTTTTGTTTTCGCTGATGTTTTCACCATAAAAGTTTTTTGGTGTGCTGAATCAAAATCTGCCACTTTTTTGTGTGAAAAAAATCTATAATTCTAGTTTACTTAATAATATTATACACTTTTTTAAACCTATATGACCACAAAGTAATATTTTTTTTTTTAAGATTTAATTTTTCTTTATTATACTCTGAAAAACAAATGTTTTTCTGGAAAATCCATGTAGATGTTATTTTCCAAATTCGAGATACAAAATAGAACAGCTTCAAAGATTTTTTTTCTGTTTCTCATCCCAGTGGACAAAATGGTTGAGCACTTGTCTATTTTTTTTCAATGTAGAATCGGAAAAAAAAAATTGTTAGATAATTTAAAATTTAAAAATATAAATCTTCAAGTTACTTTTAAACCAAACAAGAAGATGAAGTGGAGTAATTTCAACTGAAACTATTAATATCAAGAGTATGCCTTTTTTTAGAATGTTCCTTTTGCGGTTTTTAATTTTTTTTTTTTTAAATGTCTCGTATTACCTTGGGCATATATAACACCTGATCTACAGACAAAAATACTCAAGAGAGAAAAACGGTATAGAGGAGATACCTACTGAATGCAGTGAATGTGGGTAGTGTATGGGCTCTATCGCCCACTGGAGGGACCGTGGTTTGGAACAAAAGCCTGTTCCTCAGCCAGCTTTTCCTTTTTCTGTTTGGATTTACGATCCGACAACAGGTATACCTTACTGCTCCCTTTTATACAACAGCTGAGTTACGCGGGCGTGCAGCGTTATCTAGTGTCGGTGCATTAGTCCTTGATTGTTGTCAAGTTGTGGAGTGGTTATTTATCGGTGTCAAAAAATACAACGTATAGTTTACGATTGATTTTTTTTTTTTTTTTTAGTTCGGATTTGAAGACTAGAGTGGAATAATCAAATAGCCCACAAATCATTTATAATTTTCGTCAGAGCGGTACAAAAGGTGTACGCGCAAACGAAAAAATATCTCTATCAAACTATCAATTATGAATTTCATTTCAAAAATGGGAATTTCAAAAGTATTTTGATCATAAACACTTCATCAGAAAAAATCTTTGAAAAACTCAGTATGACCTCCGATTTTAATAAATAAAATCTTACGTAAATTATTTAAACAAAATGGAATATTATATCTGCACGTCAGAGTTAAACTATAGAAGTCCAATTTTGCTGATTTTGATTTGGTTGTTGTATTTCAATTATTCTGGCCTGACCAATATCCACAACAAGCTCATTTTCGTTCTCCTAAACACTTTGAAAATATTTCGACAGTTTACATCTGAGGCACAGATATAATACTTATATTAAAATGTGAATCAAAGATCTTTCCAACCAATTTTACTAATGACGATTACCTATTCTTACATTTCCTTGTTTACATTTCAAGATATTCCTTCATCATTTAGAAACATATCTTATAATTTTTTTTTTAATCTAACACATTTAAATATTAAGTTGCCATAATTATACTTCAAGTTCGGTTACATTCACATTCTTCTAATTTTGTCAATTTTTTAAAATATTTAAAACTAAAACTATTAAATCAGTTTAAATGTAATGATTAAATGTTAATATCTGTGATCTTTATTATCTGTGATCTTTATAATCTGTGATTTTCTCAACAATCGATAAGTTGTAGTTGAGTATATTTGCATATTTTCTTTCATTCAAAAATGTAAGTCTATAAGTCTCGTTTTCAAATTATAATCTTCAAGTAATGAAAATGTATTTACAAGATTAATTGCAAACGATTTTTAAAGAACCATGCAAGAAAGAATCAAGAACTTGTCAAGCTCCTTCATCCTCTCTCTCCTCCCTCCCATGAAGGAAATATTCAAGTTTAGTAGCAAGATAACATGAAGTATTTGAAATAATATTTTCTCTTTCTTAACTTTCTTATAATCGCTCCACTTCCGCCAAAAATCTTATCGTAGTTAAGAGATATGTTTACGTTTAAGACATCAATATTAATTAGACATTGAGAGCTTATAATTAGGTGAAACCAAAGCTAATCGATGCCTCACTGATTTAATTGTCGTGTTGAACCATCCCAGACGCTTAAGATAACATCTTTTTGGGTCCTGGCCCTACCGCCTGCGAATTACCATAATTTCATGCCCTTGGGGATCCATAATTTTAAGACTTCGCTGAAATGGCAACTTTATGACCGTGTAATTTTACAATGCATAATTTAGTTGTAGTTTATTTTTTATTTTTTATAATCGCAAGTCGTAACCGATTTTCAATTGATGTAGATCTTCCATTCCCGTAAATTGAATCATGATTGAATTGAATGAGTCAGTTTCGTGTTTTGGAACCGTCCGAGACGTTTCTACTTTTTTTTTTAATTGTGCATAAGTCAAGGGAAAACAAAACTAAAATTGTTTTAATAAAGTTGAAAACAACTAATATGAAGAACCTCCTTCAGGAGCCAATGAAATCTATATTAATATAAAGAGATCCTGAAGGTTATGAACAAAGTTGCTGAAGGACTCTCCGCCTTTTACAAATGGGACTCGAAATTCAATGAGGTAAAAATATTACAGAATAATACCTGTAAATGTGAATAGACTCATAAATCCATAGCAGACTGCCATAAAAAACACAAATATAAAGCAAAAGGGATTCCGTAGCTCATGAGTAAAGATAACTACTTAACGATATGGAATATGCTAATGAGATTATGAAAGTACTAAGAGAGGAACATCGCACGACCAAGATTATCTCCTGATAATAAATCCCTTGCTATCCTTGTCTACCCCTATTTAAGGTACGTTCAAACCGGAAATCGATTCACTCAAATCGATAATTGAATTGATAATAATTATACTTTTGAATGGTCAGAATGCTCTAAATTTTAAGAGAGATAAACACTATTCGTAGGCAAATAGTCGTAGTCAATCTGACACATTTAAGGGCAATAGTGATACATACATTGGTTACATAACCAATCATATTTACGGACAGAAATAAAATAAAATAAAATAAATAAATTATACCAATAAAATACATTTTGCAATATGCTCTAAATTTAGGTAATATATATATATATATATATATATATATATATATATATATATATATATATATATATATATAGGGTTGTATATATATAGGGTTGCTAAAATGTTAGACCTTTTTAAAAATAAAATGTTTATCTCTCTGTTATTTTAAGAAGCATTACTTTTTTTCCTAGCTTCTTTCTTAAGTTTTTAATTTAATATAAAATCATTCCTATGATTATTGCTGTATCTAAATTTTATTAGTGGTATACCTGAATCAACTCTCTTGCAAAAGGGTGTATATTCTGTCATCAGGTGTCATATTCTGTCATTAAATAAAATTTATTTGATTTTATATACTTGATTTTATTTTACCAAAGCATTACTTCCATAATTTTTGGAATAATATCGTAAAGGATCTTCAAAATTAGTCCAGGTTGAGAGGAGAAGCTTGAGGCTATCTAAATGTTATAAATTAATTAAGTCTTAAGGTATATCATTCTTTGATTCGTGTTTAATAGATCAACCTACGTTTATGATTGAAAGCCTGACGCATACTATTATAAAAAACCGATATAGGATGAATTAGGGCAAACGGGGACATAGAAAACATGAAATTTCGAATTGGAATCGTTTGAAAAAGACTAAAAGGTTTTCAAAATTAATCTCCTAATCTAAGATCCAAACTCTTAAGGAATGTCGACTCCGGAGGAGACACGGCTGTTTAGCGGCACGACTCTTATAACTCTTCAAGCGAAAAAAAAAAATAAAAAAAAAAATTCTCTTCATATCAATCAAACGTTCAGTGGCGGTATATCTTGTGCACAAAATGCAATTTATAACAGGCCGGTAGATTTTTATCAGCAAAAGCCGAACCAAAGCATATTTGCAGCGAGTCAATTTATCAAGAATACTGATAAATCAGTCACTATTTGCATACATTGTTACAAGCCATAAAAGAAACCTTGAAGGGCTCCTGATTTTTGGATTCCATATTAGGGTCACCGATATAAATTAATAAAATGTAGAATTTAAAAAAAAATATTACATTAGGAAAGAAAAGTGCAATCGGGCTTATAATAAATCTTTTAACTAAATAGCATGATTTAATATAGTTTAACAAAAAATGATAGTTAATCGCAATCCATACATAAATGATTTAAATAAAATATCAATAAAAATTTATAAATGCATTAAGTAGCGTAGTCAGATTTATTTGTACCTCCTCTTTTCTCTGTGTCTAAAATTCTTTATATATATATATATATAACCTGTTTTTGACTGATGAATAGAAAATGTATAGAAAATATTTTTATAACAAATATAAAAATATATGAATTGGTAAACAGGAACGCTTAAAAATTTCTTGCATACGAAATAAAACATAATCTGGTTTAATATGAAATATCCAATCGCAGCGATAAATTGCTTTTTTGTATAATAAACCACAAAATTATTTATAATAGATAATTAATCATTGATTAAAATAGGGCCACAATAAATCCCGAGTAAAACAATTTTATGAATAAAAATCCAAACAAATTTTATTTAGTCACATTATAAACATTGTGACTTTTTAAAAAAAATGAACAATCTAATAAAATATATCAATCACAAACAAAACTATATTTCACAATATTTTAACCACAATATATTATAGGCGTTGTTCTGAAATATAACTTATTAATATATAGCTAAATCTAATAGAGGTGCTTCATAACCGTCTTACAAGAATAGACGAAGATCAAATATACATGTATTCCAGTATTAAAAGCCATAAAAATGTTTGAAACTACAATTTTCAAATATGGATAATTTTCAACCTGCTTTTCATTCAATCAATCTAATAGGCACAATTATTATGTCGGATAATTAAAAACTTTGTAGGACAAAATTTTCACTCGAGCGGTTGCAAGTCCTAAATGACAAATCCGTGAAATCGCGATATTATTAATATTGATGATTGTATAATTAACAACAGGTTAATTGGCTTTCTGAAACTATTAGTCAGATAATTTCAGGTAAAGCATTTGACAAATTAAGCAGAACAAACGCCTGTTCGACGCTCTGTTGATGATTGTGAATTACTGCTCCTCACATAAAACACCACACAATCGCAAATACGTAAATTGTACATACAACAAACTACAAAATCCTTTCATGAAGAAAGAAATACAAAATAAAACCTAAAGCGTTAGCGTTATACAAAATAAATATTACATATTGTTTATTTAATTTAAAACGAGCGATTTCGGATTTATAAAAACGATCAACTTCCACCGGATGACTGACCAAAGAAGAGTAATTGAAGTCACGTAATTTTTTTTATTTAAATTATTTTACTATTAAATATAAATTATTAAGTTTTTATTTTACTGATTTAGCTATTTATTTTTTTAATTTTATTGTTTAATTTATTTTTATATTCCATTGTGATATGAATTTTTAGTACTATTAATTTACAAAAAATTGAAAAAAGTGATGCAAAGAGTATTATTATGCTTGTAGGGAAATGACAATTGTATATCATTAAATATGATCTTGCTGATCAATTAATTTTATTTATTATTATTATTTATTTGTTTTATAAGTAGTGACAATATACGAAGATACTTTGAAACAGTTTTCAAATAATTATTTTTCATGAAAATAATTTTAAATGAACTAATACTAAGTATGTATGATATGTATTGATGTGTATGATATAGTTATACTTTTGGATATACGAGTATATTATAAAAAAAAAAATAACCAAGTGTCAAGTAAAACTAAGCTTCAGAATAGGAGCTAATCTCAGTATGCAGGGTCTGACCGAACGATTTTTGACATTTTAAAAATACCGCTTCCTCACTTAACATCGGAATCTATTATTTATTTAAATGGAGAGAAGCCTGGACGAGATACCGAAGCAGCAGGTGGTCGTTTACATAAAAAATATCGCCTTTTCAGAGGAACAAGTAAATCGTATTTCACTTGTTAAAATTGGGGACTAAAGCTTTTATCGAGTTCGAATAAGGTTTCCACTCTTGTTTATTACACCCCAGGCCCATGTTCAAGGGTTACAGAGGCCCATGGCTTAAGAAACTTGAATAAAATCTCACACGAATCACTTGTAAACGACTTTTGATGCTGTAATCATTAAAATAATCCACAAAATGAGATTCTTTACTTTGTAGTGAATTGTTTTATCATATTTCAAAATAACAAAGTATGTGCTGTAAGCATATATTTTTAAAATAGGAATCGACTTTCAGACCTCCTAAAGTCATTGAATAATTTTATTTTACTAAGCCATAAAATAATATTTCTATGGATTTCGGTAGTAAATTTGACATTAACAACTTCGAAAACCCAATGAACGATTAACAAATCAATGAAACCCACCCTCCCACCACTAAATAAATATAAAATAATAAATCTTTAAAAAGAAATAAACTAAAATTTTATTTAAAAAATTTAAACTACTTTAAGTATTAATATTAATTATCTAATAAACAAAAAAAATGTCGAAAGAATATGTCGAAATTATTTCAAAAGTCATTAATGTAATTAAAATAATTATTTTTCAATAATAAAATCAATAATATTGAATTAATTCATGTCCGGTTGGGTTACAATTGAAATGGAAAAGATTATAATTGAATTGGAAAAGGTGACAATTGATTTGGAAAAGATTACAATTGACGTGGAAATGCTATAGACGACTAATGTATTTTAATGTTATCTTAGTCTTCGTTTCAATTTATTCATTAACCAAGTGTTTGATTTTTTTTTTTTTATTATAAATAAAATTATAATGAATAAATTGAAACGAAGACTAAGATAACCTTAAAATACACTAGTCGTATATGTCACGTATAATATATATATATATATATATATATATATATATATATATATATATATATATATATATATATATATGTATATAATTCCTCAGGATCAATTGGTTTAATCATTTTTTGCTAAAAAGTTAATGAATACATCCTGCAAAGATTAATCTCATTGAACTAATTCTTCGGATTAAAATGTATATACTCCATATATGAGGAATATACACCCATAAACAAACTATAATTTCTAAAAAAACAAGAATGCTCAGTGAGTTAATCAAGTATAATGATGTTTTCCCACCAGATGACCACGTCCAGTATTGTGGTTAACCACAAGTCCATCTACCTCAGGCTTTGGTACACATATCTTGCAAAGATGGCGTTTTATTTCAGCTCATATCTAAGAATCTGCTGTCGGTCTAGATGTACTTATAAGCATGTTTTGACCTAAATCAAATATTAAATTGACTAATAAATCGTGAATTAATATAATATTTTAATCACTAAATCAAAATACTTAAAAAATAAAAGTATTATCTTTATTTAGATAAAAAATAAATAAATACCTATGTTTACTAACGATTAGGGACGTTTACTACAAATTAAGATTTCATTATTATCATTATATGTATTTAACAAGTTACTGATTAACTAACAATTTTTTATTGTTAAAACATTCCAATTGCATAAAAACCAGAATGCGTAGTAAGTTGATTACAGATAATAAATGAAATAAATGTTTGCAGTTTCTCAATTATTTTTTAAAAATACAGTTTTTAAATAACTTAATACGTTTTAATAATTAATAACTTAATAATTAATAACTTTTCCAATACTTGAACACTTCTCTGAGCCTACAACGATGCCTTTTTTCAATTAGATGATCGAGGGCATCACAGAAACAATGTCAAGTCTCATGTCAGTCTCCAAGTTTTATTAATTAAATTAAATATGTTCAGTGCGAAAGCAAATCGTTCCTCACCACTTCATTAAGATCCCATATAATATTTTTTTAAAATAATAATTGCATGAAAAAAAATGTCTGAATTTAAGGACTTGGCTTGACCGTTACTTAAATAGCTTAGAGCTATCCTTAAATTAATATTCACATAGGCTAAAATAAAAATATAAATTATGTCTATGGGATTGTTGTTGTTTGAAATGTAATTTTAGGCGTTATGAGGGAGAGGATGTTTTACTAATATCGAAGCATTTTGTTATGAGTCATTGTATGCTTTTTCCTTCAACATTACTCTTGTACTATTGCCACTCTATTTCCTGGTCAATTTGGATTTAGATTTCCCACGTAAGCAAAGGTTTGGATTTTGTTTCTACGGGATTGATGCAAACAGTATAGAGGTATCGATCATCGATTATCCGCTTAATTTCAAGAAAATTAGACAGTCCATGAGAGAAAAGTCCTTTGAGGATTGGAGCAAATGCAAACGGAAAGAAATTGGTGTGCCCCATTTGAAACCCAACCAATGGGCTAATAAATTCATGTATGACAGGAAGATTCTCACTGTCTCAGAATGGACAAACACTCATAAGTTAAATGGGAATCACGCTCCTCTCCGTGGAGTTCTTGGTACCGGAAACCAGGCAAACGGAGAGAAGTTGGACCTCTCTGCCACAAATGTGGCATAAAGTCAGGAACCTCAGCTCATTCATTGGGTAAATGTTTAAACAACGTGCTCCTTGTTCCCAAATGAGGTATAAATGTTTTCCAGAGGTTACATTGTCTAGATACGTAAGGTACAACAAGGTTTTTAGATATTTTAAAATTTAGCGCGACAGATCCAAGCAATTGCGATAAGATTCGAAACGAATTATCATGATCAGGACGTAAATATACAAGAAGAGAAAGAGAACATTTATATATAATGCATTCCTTACTTGCAAGAAAAATTCAGAGAGGAATTTGGCGAAAGAAGTTTTTCAGTAATAGGGCTTTGGTTCGGAAGTAGGAGAACCACCCCTCTTACAACCAATAGTTTGTAGAAGAAGAGCCAGTTACAGAGCATGGCAGAAACCATTAAACCATTATCACAGATACCATCTTGTGTATCACCATCTGTATTTATATATATATATATATATATATATCCTGGTTTCCCACCTAAGTATCATATTTGATATTGTTTATTGGACTGATCAGTATGTAGTGTGAATTAGCAATTCAACACAGTTGAACAACTGCTCGCAATATATAGAACAGGCAGTAATTAAAATGTAAAATGTAAAACCTATAAGGGAAATTGTATAAATATAAATATTATATATTGTTGCAAATTGTAAATAAAGTTGGAAGGTGAAAAAGAAAATACAAATAAACAATGTGTAACAAAGTTTAAAAAAGTGTACAAAGTGTAAAAACAAATTATGTGAAAAAGTTCAAAACTAATTAGTATAGATAGCAGAAAAAATAATAATTTTAATTTTTTCTTATGAAATCCTTATTTTTATAAGTGTCAGGCACATTCTGTACTCCTGCACATCGTTACATTGATTATGAAATAAACGTCACACTTATAACTCAGGTAGTGGTAGAAGAAAAAGAATTTTCAGAACAAATTCTATTTCAAACAGAAGTTTAAGGGCAAGGAAATAAATATCTATTTCTGAGGCGGTCTTATTTATATTCCTGTGATTTTCTGTTTTTAAAAGCAAGATTGCCAATGCAGAGTTTAGATACGAAACAGCTTTCCAACGTCAATAAGGAAAAGGCGTAAATTACCACAATATTTCTGATTTAAATATATAAATATTTGTAGACACCACTGGATACGGTGCAGGGTTACAGGTTTATTCCTATTTAAACTGATTTATATATCTAAGAATAACAACAGTCACAACAAGCCCCTTGCTTCATGTAAGAGATAATGATCGTTTGCCAAGCTTGAGTCACTCTACGTTGAGCTGGTCACCCACATAGAACAAAACTTGTTTTCCAATATTAACATTTCTACGGGAGGATGGGAAGGGGGGAGGAGGGGAAGTTTTAAAATTTATATTGAAAATAATTATTAGAAAAATTGAGGATACAAAGTCTAGTTGATTAACAATTGATGATAAAACGGTCTGTTATTAGAATCATAAGATGGAGGACTGAATTAAATGATTCGTTCTTCTCAGGAGTTCTCGTAAATACATTATATCGGCAGTCTGAACTAAAAGAGAAAACTGATGGATCAATTGAATAAGCTTCTCGAAAATAAAACTCTAATAAGAATTATCTCAGAAAACCATACAGCTAGCCACAAACAATATACATAGCATCTATTTGATGAGATACGTTTACTTTACTAATAGCTAAATAAACCTAAGCAAAAGTTTTTTTTTCAAGTACATTAAGCAATAGTGCGTAAGTTGTATCTTGAGACTTGAAATGGGAAAAACAAAAATAAAGGATTAAAAAGAGGGTAACCAATAAGATGATTAGCACTCTTTGGTGTCCAGCCATTTCCTTTCAAGCCTTCTTGCAGATTTATTCAATCATCCTCCAAATTCTATTGATCCTTTACAGAAGCTGGTCTAGTCTCAACTTACACCAAAAAAACTAAAGTTGCAAGGAGTAGCCTCTATGAGATATGTTATTTTCAATACAACGTAAAGCATCAAACTGTTTCTGATTTTCTTAACAAACTTTCGTTTTTCTAAATTGTTTAGTCTAGGAATCCGGCTTAGGAATTTTAGGCATTCATAGCATGTTAACGAATTAAGTTGATTTTTGAAGTTAAAAAAGAAAAAAAATAGTTTTCATGAGATAGGAGCTGATTGAGTGATTATACAACTATTTAATCATAATTGACTAATTAATTTTTTACGGAATTTTGAGGTCAATGCCCTTCATCATGAAGCTTAAGACTATCTATCTTTCTTAATCATCATTGAAACTAGAATCGATCTCTTTGAATTGTAGTTTTACTTTTTTAATATAAAAAAAATCTTATGAAGCATATGGAACCTCTTATGAAACACTGATTAAACAAAACTCGTCTAGGAAACACCAATTAATCATAATCCGATTATAAATTAAAAAATGTTTCAGGCATTCTTAATTAATATCGAAATACAACCATTCATGATTGATCGTTAAATATTCAAGAAGAAGGGAGGTATCCCCGGTAATTACACAGCGCCATCTACGGAACATACTGGCGGATTCTGATAAGACTGAGGCGAAAACGAACAAAAAACCGAACCCCCTTTCCATTCCTCGGTAATTAGCCGAGGTCAGTTTCATTTATACCCGACAAATTCAAGTTTTTCAGCCAACAGCCATGACATATGACAGTTGCTAATTACAACTCAATGAGAAAAAAAAACTGGCCTAACGAGCAAGTACAAGGAACCTTTAATCATGAGCTCATTTTGAAAATAATGGGGCCTTGGTATTCGGTTTTTTAGGAGCGAATTTCCATCCAAAGGACGTCCATTCATTATTATTATTATTTGGAAGGGCCATGCAGCATTGTTGGCTAACTCACTATCCTGTTGAGTGCTAGAGACAATTAGGCATTAATGGACCAATATCAAGCGTTTTGACTACTTTAAATTATTCTGATTTGCATCGCACTTTAAGAGTAAAATAAAAAGGAAAGAGTTGAATTTTTAGTACAGTGGCGTATGATTTTGGGGACCCATGACAGCCAATTTTTGATCCCTCTGAGCTTATTACGCAAAATTTAAAGATGTGGCTGTGAATTATACTTAATAATAGAATGTTAGTTATAAATTAAATTACAATAATAATAAATTATAAAATTAATAAATGAACACACTTATACCACATTTCCTAAAATAAAAAATGAAGAAAAATTCGAGAAAATAATAAATTAAAACTAACACATGAGAATACTATTAAACTTAAATTGAAAAAAAATACAATCAGATGTTCCATTTGTTGAATGGAATTTAACAAAAAATAATGATTCTGTACCACAAGAGCCTAATTTTATAATAAAGTATAAGTACAAGTGGGGAAATTTCTGCAAGTAAGTTTGCAGGCTGCTTGTCGTCATTAGATAATAATAATTTTATTCAATTTATTTCTAATTTAATGTTTTTTAATAGAACTATTTTTAATGTTATTATATATCAACATTCCACAGTGTAGCAAGTCATAGGATCACTTTTACTTTACTTCATAGGCACCCACTATTTAATAATAAAGTATAAAAGTACAAGTGGACCTATGGCTTACTGACGCCTATGAAACACAATGAATGAAACGCGTTAAAATTTAAAATAGGTATAAACTAAAAAACTGTAAATTAAAATGATGACTGATGGTAAGATCTATGGGTCAGTGCCAAGAATATATATTTCAAATAAATAGAATATCAAAAGATGAAATATATATTTTTTATATATAATAAGTATTTTTTTAACAATATTAATAAGTCGGATTATTACTTGATTATACAACATACTACTAAAGACGCAAGGAATAATTATTATAGAATGTACCTTGCTAGAAAATAAGAATAATCTATAATAAAAAAATTAATACTTTTAAAAATCTGCATTATCTTTAAAATTATGAAACAGATAACTAATGAAATAAATTAAATTTTTTCGTTTATCAGATAAATCTGCGGTGCTTGGGCATATGGGTATAAGTCAATTTTTTGCGACAATGGGCATATGCTATATTTTGTTCTTTATAATGAATTTTACCTTTGAGAAAAAGGATTGATGCCAATGGAACAGTCTCCACGTTCCATTTGAACTCTGTTTCATTGACTTATATCCTTTTTCTCAAAGATAATGTTCAGATTAAAGAACAAAATATAAAATAAAACAATAGTCACAAAAAAATGACTTGAATCCCTTTACCCCAACACTACTGTATTCATAGAAGTACATGTATATACTAAATTCAATAGGTTTTAGGTTTATTCAATTATAATAACATTTTTCCAATAAAGTAAAGCAAGATATTATTTTATTAATCGCTAAAGATATTTCAACAGATTAATTTGTTATAAGCAGGATCTGAACAGGCAAAAGGTAACAACTCGAATTGCTAATGAATTACGTTTTCAGAGAATTTTCAATGAATTAATCCTTATAAGGAGTAAGAAATTAAGCAGCGTTTGGATTGTACTGCAGCTTAACTCAGCCAATGTAGGCTCTGTGAACATGACAGGCATGGGCTAGGGACATGGACACCAATATTAATCATGCAGGTACAGTTACAATACTTGTTAGCGATCATATTTTCGTTTTGACAGTAAGAAAATAATTAATAAGGGATCTGCCCAGTTTCGTCGAAAGTAAGGCGGCGGGATAACTTGATGGCTTGTCAGTGTGGGGACTGTGGCACTCTATGGCCTCTTCGTCGACGGCTTGTTTTCATCCAATGTTGCTCCAGGATTATGCTCTATTCAAATATACAAATATATAATTAACATTATAACAAAGAACTTAATCTATGATCGCTCCCACACCAACTAAACTTGGCAAAGTCATTCATCCAGCTCACTGGGGGAATAATTCAACGTTCCCACTCACCCCAGAAATGGAGAAGGCGTGAATGCACACAAGCTAGGAAAGATTGGGTAGGTGGAGGACAGTGGGCGTAATTTTCAACACAGAAAACTGAACCGTAAGTTGTAAAGAGAATTATTTTCCTCTGGTGAACATAATAATAGATTAATAAACTCGAAACATTTAACTAGGTACTTAAATTCATTTGGAGATACTCACCACAGGTATACTGTACAGTAAAATACCACCGCATACAAATGATGTACTGGGTTCGAAATGCGGTGGACCGTCCGATAGGTTCCCCTAATTTTGATCTATAGTCAGTTTTGCAAAGTTTTACATTTCATTACAATCTGACAAACGAAACTAATTCTTAGCCTAATTCTAAATTTATTAAAACAACAATAAATTATTATTATCCATCCACACACAGATATATATATATATATATATATATATATATATATATATATATATATATATATATATATATATATATACGTGTGTATAATTAAATAAATAATAATAGTAATAATTATAATAATGGATGGAAAGGAAAAAAGAAAGTTAGGGATGTATATTAATTTATACCAATCTTTTTCAAGAATTTCAGGAGGTTTTCAAGTGCATATCAGACAAGTGTATTAAATACAATTTGATAAAATATATTGTATGTATTTATACTACTGTACATATTTGTTAATTTAATTTCTTTTTATTTTTTTACTAATTAATTTCTGTTTTTAATCAATTTTTAAATATATTTATTTTTAACGATTTCTTATATAAATATCTTTATGAATCATTCCAACCTTTGCCTCTTTAAGTTTCATTACACTGCCATCACAGTTTTGTAATAATCATAAAGTCACTTTTTACATATTTCTATTATTACTCAATTCAGCATTTTTTCGCCTTAAACCAGAACTTTAATCAGTAGTTTAGTTAGTACCAGTGCTTAGTCCACACAGTTTTTTTCCACGAATAACTTGTAACGTACTTATGTTCCAATTTTAATCTTCTTCCATTGCGATGGCTTTACTATCTGGATCATTTCAAAATTTCGGTCACATTTGGGCATCAACTTTTAGAACAACAAATTTTGAGATATAGCGTGTTTTTTTTTTGTTTTTTCAGTTCTTAGCAATATTTGTAGTTGTCTTAGCAAGTTACTAGCGTGGCCATACATAATCATCAGCCTAAACATAGATATGCCGTGTTGAAAACAAAAAAAAAGAATCTAGGGAGTGAGGTACATGTCTAAAGAGTGATAAATATTAACTTTTTATTTCAACACAGTAGTTTCATAAAAATATATAAACATTAAACGGATTTAAAATTAGAACATGATAATCGAGCTTACAAATGTAGAATCACAGGCATATTATATTTGTTCAATCTTTATGACGACCTAGACTAGATTGATTGCTTTTAAAAACATTTACAGTTCAATTAAAAATCCGAATTAACACCTTCAATACATTATTTAAAAAATCAAACTATGAAATATAACAGCAAAAAATATATAAATAGACAAGATTAAGTAACTAACCAATTAAGAACTTTATAAGTAAATTTGTTTTCGATAACAACCGAGTAGTAATCTTGGCTCACTTTCCGTTCTTAGAATCAATCACATGCATTTGAAAATATTGAGGATAAAAACACTGCAAAATTCCTAGGTAAAAAAATAAATAAAAAAAAATTGGCATTAACTCACATACTGACTTTTCGAAAATATTTCTTTTTACAATGATAATATGAGGTATAGGAAGTGCAGTCACTAAATGAGTTTGTAGAAGTATTTAGTTTGGAAGACTCTGGAAGAATATCATATTTGTTACCCTGAAGTTGTTTTTCTGCATATGATAGTCATAAAAGAACTCTGCAACCAACATCGGGCAGCAGATTCGCTGCTGTTGGTCCCCACAGAATAACACATTCCACATTCTTCAGTTGTGATGATGAAACCAGGCCCTGTGAGATGTCATCAGCAAACTAATGAATACACGGAAGATCCTTTCTGCTATCAAAGCAGCTGAATTTCCGCATTACGAGTTTCATAATGCCGACTATCTGAAAATCCACCTTATGCACCTACGTGGTGCATTGCACGAGAAAACTGAGTGCGGAAGCCATTCATGATGACAAAAATTTATTATACTTTTGAAACTGTTGTGAGTTAATCCAAAATATTATAGACAAATTACTATCAAACTTCCCTTAATGTACAAAGCTTGACTAAAATTGACATATCTTTGTTGGAAACTTAATGCATCCACATATTTGTGTATTTATATCAATTATATGTTTTTGTCATATTTTCAAAAAGTTGGAATTGCCGGAACAGTAGCTTGTGGATAGGTTGATTTGTAAATCTTCTATAAACCCCTGTTACACGTTTGCCGTTTTGGTTTGACTTGGGACTTGCCAATTACCGTTGTTTGATATTGGAGTGAACGCCTCTTAAACTAAACTGAAGAGAGATCTAGAACAGATAAATGGAGGGGACACCATCTTGAAGGAGTATTGCCTCTGGGCTCAAGCAGAACAGAATTTTCCTTTTAATTCAGTTTGGTGCAACTTTTAAGAAATTTCTATGGAATGAGGATCAACAACAATGACACTCTTAAAACGGTCCGGTTAAGTGACTTATACTAATCTTTTCATTTTTTTTTCTTCATATGTAAATCGATTTTACCCATCATATCCTTTGCCAACAGCTCTAGATTTAGAGCTCCTCCCAAAAATAGTTCAAAATGTACTATTAGCTTATTATTTGAGTATCTCTGAGCACTAGGGAGTGATAAATCAGAATTTCATGTTGTTTTTTTCCGGATCATATAATAAAACTTAATAACAGTGAATGATAAGTATGCTTCTAAAAGGATAAACCATGAGAAAAAGTGATGTAACTGCTTTCATTTGTGATTTGACCGCATAGGCTTGAGATATAAATGTGACCGAAATTTTGAAAAAGCCCATCTATGATCTATGTTCTATCTCTCTAGAACACTGGACATGACAGTATGTATCTCTTGTTATATTTGACTGCATATACTTTTTAACTACAAATTCTATTGACTTATAAATCTTCTATAGTTTTATTTTAATATTTTTGCTTATATCTATATATATATGTTTATACCTTCAGGGTTGATTGACTTGTTTTGGTAAGTTCTGATGAAGGTCTGCAACTTCGACCGAAAAGTCGACACACATCACTGTGCTTTCTTCATTGACTGCACTCCCAATGAACTTCTCCTTGAATGACTATCCTAGAAGCTACGCATATTAGACTTTTCTACGCCATCGAACAAAAGTAAAACGGGAAGGAAAAAGGCACGAGAGCATAAAAGGCTGGGATAAGAGAGAAGACAAAGGTGGAGAAGTTAAGTGGAACAAACTAGCCGAGTGTTCCTTACTTGGAGGCAAGGACTCGGCGTGCCTGGAATCGAAGATCGGATGGCGATTCGTTCCACTTTCTTCGATGTCAGGGGCTGTCGCGCCCTTTGATCGCTGCGTCGCTATCTGCACCAGAGGTTTGGGCCAATTGACACTCGACGAAAAAGGAAATCATGTAGGACGCTATGGTTACGAAAAGATGCTTGTGCCATGCTGGAATTAATGAATTGCAATTATATTTAAACTGGGAAATTGATAAAAGTTATATGGAAATCGATAAATGCAAATATTTTTAAATTTTTTATTTATTTATTTATTTTTTTAATTTGCTTATTAATCCACACCTGTCGTAAGAACAATTAAGTCAAAAGTCATTTATAAATCCGCTAAGTTTATAATTTGTTTTTTTCGTAAGCCATCCTTACAGAGAAGGAATAGGAAAAATTAAGACTAGGGCATAATATAATAGTATAATAGTAATAAATTACTATAATAGTAATAAATTATTTAGACAGATGCATAAATATGTATACAAAATTATTTCTGGGTTTCTGTGGAGCGCTTAATTCGCTCCTTGAAGTCTTTATTGTTTACTGTGACATTCCGACCATAAGCCAAAATGGCATGTAATCAGACCATAGCTATCACATTACACTATTTTCCAGTATATTTGAATACCATTCAAACATTTCTTCAGACGAACGGAACCGTTTCAAAGATAAATTAAATATTTTGTCATACAAACAAAATGATTTTCTCGACAAACTGCCCTTCATTTCCAACAAAATTAAGCATGTCTCCTTGCAAAATAAATTACGCTAATGAGTTAAGCAAATAAATAAAATTAGCTACTCTTGTAGCTGATTCATCCTTATCGAACTCCACTTCTGGCAAACAGTTTAATCGGTTGGGCAAAAGGTTTAATTATTCTGGCAAATGTTTTAAATAATCCGAAAACTTTAGCTTGTGAGGTTTCAATTTTACTTTGCCCATGGAATAAACCCATACCTTCTTACTTTAGTTTCAATAATTTGGTAAACTGTTTTTTTTTTTATTTTGAATAGGTATCTGAGGTACTCAAAACCGACAGGAAGCTTTTAACTTAAGTATATGAAGCTCATTTCCTTTTTCCTTTCATTAATTATGTACCCGAAAAAATACATCAGCACCTACACCACTCTATTAGCTCATAAACACACCCATAAACATAACATAAGACAAACACACACGAAGCGATAATAGTATCCGTCTAAGAGCAGCTCCGACAAAACCACTCGCACTGTACTTGTATGTTCTCGAGCTGTATCAAGTATCGCAGCTCCAATTTAACCACATCCTAACATGAGAACAAGTACTGATCACTGTGCAGACACACACCCTGTCAAGGAAACCAAAATGCAACAGAAAATTCCATTTATATTCCGTCGTAGGTAATAGTAAAGTGCAAGTTCGATAATATAATTTGTACACCATGAAAGTTTTAAATTTCATTTATTTGTTGTAATTCATCAGCCATTAAAAGCGTATTTCTTAATTATCCACCAAACATTGATAAAATATAATTCGCTTAAGTTGATTATTAATCGTTGATGTTGCAAACCTCTGTTTTTGTGGGTGACTGCTCATTAGCCGTGGGCCGTGTATGTCGGGGTCGGCACACCCTTCCTCTATTTAGTTGGTTTCTCGCTCCTGATTGAGTTAGAGGAAAAACCTGGCAGTTGAGCGTTGAGGTTCTATGTATAAACTTTGGTAAAGAAACAGTACGTTCTTATCTAGTTCTGAACACAAGACACTTCATATTAAACAGGTCTTATTTTTATTTTTTATTTTTATTTTTTTATTTTATTTTTTTGCAGGCGATCCACAGCAAAAGTTTTGTTCGCATAAGTAAAATAATGTCAAGCTGAAATATTTCACTAATAACAGTATGGAGTTTACTGTTTTTGATACAGTTGCATGGCTGGGAGAGCATGAATAAGTGTTAAAAGGAATAGACATGATGGATGAAGATATTGATAAAATTACAAACCAATTATATAAATTAGCTATGTAATAAATTAGCCATGTATAAGATAAAATAGAACAGATATAAATTCCCAAAAATAAAAAAAAATAGATATATTAAAGGATATAATATGTGTTTTAATGTAATGCAAAACACGTATAATGATTAATTTTGAAATCAGTTCACACATATCAAATTATTTTATGTATTCAAATATTTCAGGAACGTAAGGACCATCGTCGTTTAATAAAGTAACTAAACTGTATCGGATATTAGTATATACCTACTGCTTCTAATAAGTCAGTAAGTGCTTAACAGTCATAGATGGCTCTAAAATTTTAATTAATTATCTTTTTAATAAGAGTTTAAAACTATTAGCTATAAAAGTAATGTCAATTTTAAACTATAAAGGATCACTTAACTAAAATGTTCAGAGTGGAAATTTTACCCGCAGCATTGGTTTTAGACGAAGATACAGCCTTTGGTCACAGTCCAAATTCCCAATTTTCTATGCAGGTGCATATAGGCACTACTAATCTCCCCGTTTTACCCAACTAAAAATAACTCTAGGGCGAATCCTAAAATATATCGCCCAATAGTGATAAACTTTCAAAAGTCCGAAATTTTTGTATCTTCCAAAAACGTGCATAGTGAATCTTTGTTGGTTTATAGGAGGTTGGAATTAAGGACGAGTAAGTAAATGTTGGTATGAATTTCATAACTGAAAAATAGATATTTATTCCGTACAGAGACAACTCTACATAGTTTAATAAAATCTGTAGAAAATAATTCAAAAGAAATAATTAATAAACATTAAACTCGAAATAAGCCAATTTTAATGCTAACCTGCATTAATTCAACAAATAGTGCTAGTTCGTAAAAGGAAAGCTGCAAACAGTTATATTTGCTCGAAACTAGCTCCAAACAGCTTTTATTGGTCCAATTATTCAATTATTAGTTATACAAACCACCATTGATGCAATTTGAAGTAATTAGATGCTATCATGTTGTTCCTGTCTAGGATCTTAATTAAATCTTTATATTCATTAATTAGTTAACTGATGTTTTTGTAAATCAATTTTAATACGATAATAACAATATAATATAAGATGAAAGAACTAACTTTTTTTAAATTTATTTATTTATTTATTTTAATCTATGAGAATAATTTAAGAGAATTTATGAATAACGCACTGTAAACCTAAAAAAAACCTGTACAAAGGGGTTGTTAAAATCAATTCATTCAATCTTTGGCGGAAACAAAAATACCCTAGACTGAAAGTAGCTATATATATATATATATATATATATATATATATATATATATATATATATATATATATACTTATATAATAAACGAAATTGATGCTGGACCATTGATGCTGGACCATTTGTACATTAGAAACCAACTTTTCTCAAACTTCAGGCCAAAAGGAACGAGCCGCTATTGAAATATAGGCGTGTCAAGAAAAAAAATGTGTGCATGCGTAAGTGAAAACAATGGTACTTTAACAATGGTATTTATCATCGAATCCTATCGATGATAATTATCGGATTCGATAATAAATATCGGGCTATTTGTATCCTAGTCCCCAACTTTTCTCTAACTTTGGGCTCGATTGGATGAGCCGCTATTGACATATAAGTTTATTAAAGAAAATACGTTTGCGCATACATTAGAGAAAGGTAGAGGAAGAAACTTAATATACTTGATGGTACTAATCTGCACGATCCCTAAAAATGAGATTAAAAGTAGTATGAGTTATGTCCGTCGCATGGATTTGATTAAAGACAGACACTAGATCTAGACCTAACTTGTTCCTGTTTATGTGTAATACATCAATTATACATAAAACGCAAGTGGAAATTTTCCAGGGACAAATATTTCACTTCCTGTATGAATACAAAGCTTCCGTATCTTCGAGAGAGAGGAAGCAAATATCTATAAAAATATAACATTCGCAGATATATTTAAATAAATTAAAAAATAAAAGTAAATAAACATTCTAAATACAATGTTACCATAATTTCCTTTTTAATTTAAAAGCTGGTATAATATATATATATATATATATATATATATATATATATATATATATATATATATATATATATACATATATATACATATATATATATACATACATTGATTGTCCTATATAAATGGTATAACATATCAGCCTTCAAAGAAATAATACAAAATTTGTTACATTGCGGATTAGCCTTTCTTGTATTTCAGTTCAATGAGGTTTAAAACCGTTAAATTTTATGCTGAGGTGTTGAGAATTATGTCAGGTCATTTAAGGGATAAACTGAGTAAATAATTGAATAAATAAGCATCAGTGTTCAAAACTTAATATATCAACATAACCCAACTTACGACATAGCTGTGTTCAGAGCCAACTCCCTTTAACCATAAGATGTCGAGCCAAGGATTTATTCTCTTTAATTTTTTTTATAAGACAAAAAACGTTTTGTACTAATACGCCCCATTCATAACAAAACTAAAATCTGACGGGGACAATAGTTCATAACAATCTCATTCCTCTGCCACAAGGATTATAAGATCTTCTTTTTATAAATATTCATCATAGACTGTCCACAGCCAGGTACAGTGTCCTCTGTGTTCTGTCCGGCCAAGGAATAAAAGGTAAAAGAGAGGAAGACAGTCCCGTACAAGGAGGAGGCTCGGGTTTTTGTCAGTAATGAGAAATGTTAACACGTTCTCTAATGACATTAATTCTTCTCCGCCTTCATTTTTTTTCCGTCCTAAACTAAAATGGGGTTCTCGTGTTTAAAGATCCACGGTCCCTGCTGAAATTGCTACAAGATTTTTATTTATTTCCATTTTTATTTGTTTTGTTTCATTTATATCTCATTTCTAAGGTGCTTTTTTCGGATGCGTCCTTTGAGGTAATCCAGCCGGAGATAAATTTACGATCTCAACGACAGATTATATACATACACATACACGGATGAGTATTTTTATTGCACACAAATAAATGTCAAAGAAAGAAGGAAAAAGGTTGATACGAGTAATAGGCGGACAAGGAATTTATTTTGTATATATATATATATATATATATATATATATATATATATATATATATATATATATATATATATATATATATATATACAAAATAAATTCCTTGTACGCCTATTAAACTATGAATCTGGGGCACAAATCGTAGTTGGCTAGTTGGAGTATCTCAAAAACGTCCATCTATTCACACACACGCACGCGCGCGCGTACACACAAACGCACACACACACACACACACACACACACAAACACGCACGCATACATATAATTATAATTTACAGACATTGAATGTCGGTTACTACAGACATTGAAACGTGATTATTCACGAAAATCTCGATTTTTGATTTTTAGCACAATTTGCATTCTTCCCTTCTAAGAAGGCGGGAGGTAAAAAAAACAAAACGGTTTCAGGTAACTGCAATAAGCGATCACAATACTTCCTCTACTCCGTAAAAGAAAGTAAAATAATAAGGAGAGGTGTTTTAAACTGTGAGATAACATGACTATATTGGATACCTCATATCTATGGTTGGCAAGTTCTTGTTTTATAGTTGCTGCAGGTTTAGTGTAGTGCAAAGTTTTTGAGACCAATAGGGAGCTTTTATCTTCGGGAAGCTGATATGTGCGGAAGTCAGCACCCCCTCTTCTTAAACTTGCCACTATTCTGCGATATATATCGGTATTTTCGTGATAGACGATAACTCTTCTCATAGAGGTTTTCAGCCTTAGAGGTTTTCAGTAAAGAAGAAATCTAACAAGTGCTAAATATCCTTTTACATCGCCTAAATAGGTGGAGGTTAAGCATTAAAATGCTGCATATTTGTTGGCTGAGTCGTCTATTAGGTTTGATAAGTATTAACCAAAGTACTACCAAATCTGTTTTGAGTACTAATGGTACCACTAACCTTCAGATGTTCCGTGGGGTATCTTTCCAGTATTATTTGTCGTTTTCTTCGAGTAGTTAACAAGTTCCCAAGAAATTTCTTCGTGTTCCGTGACAACATTAGAACTGTCTATGTCACTAAATAAAGCATTGGAAATAGACAGTTTCGACATTTCAAGCGAGAGAACCCATATTAAACTTTTAAAAACATTAATTAAGCCTGCTCAAATATAGCGAGCTCCAAGTAATGTTTAGCAAATATTTGAAATTTTAATATTCCTTAACGTAATTTTTATTTCACAAAGTTCTGATGAACTTGATATTAATATTATTTTTAAAATGACTCAATTAGTTTTCATCTAAGCTTTTATTAGTAGTTCTGGAAAAACTAAAATAATATTATCATACTATATTTTAAATTAAATTATCTACTGTGGAATCTGAAAAATGATTTGAGCTGGAAATCAAGATAAAAAGAATTCGTAAATAATTCACTAAGATTTTTTTTTTTCTTAGGGTCGTTTAATGTCAACAAGAACCACCAGAAATTACGTATTTAAGCTTCATAAAGAAACAAACCAAACTGCAAATCATGGTTCCGAATTAAAATAATAAACAAAAATTAATGTCATTTCTTTGTATTCATATGTTAAGCCAAAATAAAGTCACCGAAAACTAATTTTCGAAGGATTAAACTACTTCGTATATCTGTAGTAGGTGACGGTGTAATATAGTCAAGCAACAAATATCAAATATAATAAAAATTCCAAATATATTAACCTATATAAAAGTTTTAGTCATACCTAAGATCATTTTGCAGAACGATTTCTGTTCATAGAAACGTAAGTATGTAGAGATCTAACAATTTTTCGATATATTTTTTTCGATATATTTTTTAACGATTTTTCAATTTTCTACAAAATTACTACAACATCAAATTTCAATATTCATTGGCGTTTTGATAAATTTTTATAACATATATATGCTAATGAAATATAACTTGTTCCTCTAATTTTCCGAACAATAATACCCTTAGATTCATCTAATGCGATTCCGAAGCACACCGTGCACATAAATCAGGATTTGTGTCGCGTTCGAGGATAGTGCCGAAACTAGGACTTTCTCAGAGGATGCAAGTTTAATTTTGCCTACCCTTCTTATATCTCCCTCCCACTGACAAAGATCGACAGTTTTATAATTTCGAAACAAATATCCATATCTAATAATATTAACTCATTTTATTGACTGAATCAAGTTCAAAACAATCAAAAAGCAAAATCAAATGATTTTTTACTTAACCTAAAAATAAATGTTTGCCCCCTTTACAATCCTCGGTCCTGAAAGAAGTAAATATATTTTGAATTCAGACCACGTCACCGGGTAATTCAAAGTATAGAGGAAGTTTATATTGTCCCTCACATCCGGAGTCACCTGTTTTTTTAACTCATATTTAGTGGCCGTGACAATATATATCGCGGCTGCAAAGTGTTTCCTGCGAATGATAAATAACCACAAGCGCCGCCTACTGGGCCGAGTAGGTAGTAACTTATATCCCATGGAAAGCAGTCTATCGCGCCCGCCTTTAAATTTTTCAAGATTTCTTTTCATTTTTTTTCTTTATCTATAACACAGAGTGTGGGTACTTCTAAATTATTAAGAGAAAGAAAGGTGACAATAACTAAACCCCCTTAGATATTTATACTACAAAAAAATATTAATAGCAAATTGGAAAAAAAAGTTTGTGTTTAAGATGGATTAAACTACTCTTCTGTATTCAACTTAGCAATAAAAAGAATTAAAAACCCATATTTAATAAAATAAAAAAAATTGTAATTAATAAGCAATAAGAAGAAATTAAAGGTATACTTATTTAATTTTATTTAAAGCTAAAAATAAACGGATACGCCAAATATTACGTTTCGATCATTTCTCTGATTAAGAGCCATTTCAGTCATTCATTCAGTCATGTAGAATTGGAGGGAAAAGATTAGAGACGACTATCACCTCAAAACTGTGTAAGAAATGTGTGAATTATATTTGCGGCGGCCATTTAAAACTACGGTAATGTGCGGAAAGTGCGTTGTCGGGCTAAGTGCACATTCATTAAAGCCAAACTCTGAACTGGTAAGAACTGCCCTTAAGAGTGCATGGATTCTAAACACCGATGCTACACAAATCCGCCACGAGAGTTCACTAAGGTGAAAAACTTCTGCTGTACAGCTGCATCGGTGCTTATTCAAGATATGAATAAGCCCGGTGATATATATATATATATATATATATATATATATATATATATATATATATATATATATATATATATATATATATATATCGGGCCTTTTGTTGAATAAGCACCGATGCAGCTGTACAGCAGAAGTTGAAAGATCCAACTCAATCAACCGGTTTGATCTTATATCTTTACAAGTTGTATTTCAGCTTATTGAACTCTATATATATATATATATATATATAGAGAGTATATATATATATATATATATATATATATATATATATATATATATATATATATATATATATATATAGTATATATTTTTAATTTTTGTTATTAAAGGCACCCTCGGAAGGTGTTCTTCAAAATACTTTTGCGGTTTATATTTCTCATTTTTAAGAAAACCATCATCATTAATACTAGCATTTTGTTTTTGGTTACTCTTATCTCCTTAAGGTTTCATTTTCATTCATGATCCTTTAGACATGCCACAAAAAAAAGAAGAAACGTTTGAAAAAAAAAAACTCGAAAGAAGTACACTGAAAAAATAAATAAAATGAGCAACATATCGAAATGAGCAACACAGCCAAATTAATTAAAGTCATAGGATGATATAAATGTATGACTTACTAAATTTAATTAACATCATTGAAATATATCATTCCTTTTATTTAATCGATCAATACGTTAATATATAAATGTGCACAAAAAGTCAATTAATTGAATCGTGTATTGTTGTTATGAGGGCAATGATAATCTGCTTCAGTTTTTTGCCCTTAAAATAAAAAACAAATTAAAAAAAGAAAAGGTGTTATTTTGGTAAGGAAGGGAATCGGATTTTAACTATGTTCTAGTTATAAACTAAAATACTAACCTGATCTCATTAACATACCCAAACAGCCTGTGCGACCACAAAACACGCTCTATATTTTTACATGTTAATAATATATAGAGAAACTAAAATATTAATTTTGGGTATATTTTTTTAAAAAGAAAAAAATACTTTTATAGTAACCTACTATATATTTTTTTTTTTTTTAATTTAAAGCTTAAAACTCGTATTAATCCTCACATTGGCTACAGAGTCTCTGACACTCTTTCTCTATTAAAGGGATGGGGATACATAATAAAAGGCGGAATCTGACTGGGACCCTTAGTATTCTCTTGCCAATATGAGATGTATGGAATATTATATGGGAATTCAGCCTGTGAAATGTTCTCCCATTTTACAAGACTATAAAATACACATTAAGTATGCTACTGCTTTATGTCTATTTTTTTGTTGGAGTTTCTCAGACTCCTTAGTTCCTGATATTGAGAAAAATAAGTAGCCAATGTCAGGATTAATGCGACTGTCAGCAGTAGTAATATCTTCCATTAGTGTATTGGTAAGATGAAAGCGGAGATAAACATTCTGCGTTTATTGATCGATTGTCGGTTGGTGTAAGTGAGCATGTTTAGAGTCTTTACGTTAGAGTTTTTGTAAAGTATTGTAGTTTTAGTAAATTTTTTTTTTTTTTTGCTGAACAATATAACATTTCATATGGGCTTTATCCAATAAACAATAAAATACTTTAATACCTCGATATAATATATTAAAAAACAAACCAGCAGACGCACGATTGCGCCTTAAATATTGTCAAAGCACTTAAACTAACATAATATATACATTAACAATGGCTAGTACGTAGTGGGTGGCCATATATTCCATAGGCGGATGATACAGATCATGCAGTTATCCGTAAAGGAATGTGGTAAAATAGGTTAAGTGCACTCTAGTATGGCGAGAGTTTAAGCCAACACTAACTCAGCTCAGCCACATTCAACACTTTCTTACTACGAGGAGAATGTACTAACTTATTAGGGCACTTAGTCCGTGTATCGGCTTCCATTCTCTTCACCAAAGCTACCCTTCCCTCTTTCTCTTGCCTAACATGAACATAATAATAATCTTCGATATTATAGTTCTGAAACAAATTTTTCTAAAAATAATCATGCATTTCAACAAATTTAGGATTCGAAGTTTGATGACAAAAATAAATTTGAATAGGCCCTCCCCAAAAAAAGTAATGAAAGGATGAAAACTTGAGTGCAAGCATTAGGATATATAATATAGCTTCTTCAATCTTCTAAACATTTTTATTAAAAGTTTGAAGTTTCGGACGAGCTGTCCATTATCAAAAATTTCTATCTGTGCATATACACATAGTACTATCCATCTAATATATTCTATTCCATTCTAAATTATTTTTAAACATTTGTTTAATTATCTTTATGATTATTATCTTTTATCTTGAAACATTTTGCTTAATTCGTCCTTGCATAAAGGATTATAGGCCTAGGAAGTGGCCTATTTCATATAACTGTGCTAAATTTATTATTTATGAAAAAGTGCAGTACAATTACGTTTGAATTAATGCACTCTAAATCACAAGGTATGATTCCTCTGTAACACTATAGTACTGGTTCCCAGACCTTTGTGCGCGTACCACTGGTAGTACGCAAGGACATTCCATTTGGTACTCGAACAAGCAAGCATACACCATGGATAACATCATCTTTTTAACATGTTCAATGAGGGATAACGAAATTTTTGAATTATTATTGAATGTATCAATTAAAAGTTGAATAAGCACGATCAACAATTGATAACAATAATTCAGGATGGTTGTCGTAATAAAGGCGAAAGCACTCAGTGTTGAAGAGGATAAAGTTCAGCTTCATGAAACCTAACAACATTGATGGACTGACAGTAAATAAACAACTTGCTTCCATCTGAAAACTATTGATTTCTTCACTATGTCCAGCTTTTGTTACTTTTGATGGATACACTTCCATTTGCAGAATTTTTTGGTGTTGTCATATGAATCTTACATTTTCAGTTGTTTTGCGAAATTGATAAAAACTTTTGATTTTAGATTTTTAAACTTTATTTTCAACTTATAATTATCTCAAGCAAATTTACTGTAGTATATATTGCTTTGTTTGTTAAATAAATGTTAGTGAATCAGTTTGTATTTATTTATGAAGACGAATATTAAATACTAATACCAAGCTATGTGAAAAGAGGAAGCGGTACGCAGTGACATACATTTGGGAACTCTTGCACTAGAGGATTCAAGAGGGATGGAAGCTTTCGGCTCTCCAAGCCTTGCTTAAAGTTATATCAATTGATAATAGTTCAAAGAATAAACAAATACAATTGACGGAGTGGTATCTATCGAATGATGGGTTAAAAACTACTTCAGCTACTAAATATAAGCAGGTATTAGGAAAAAATATAAAGACTTCCTACCTAAAAACATAAGTGTTCCTGTAATGTTACTAAAAAAAAAAACACTTAAAAAATTATATTTCTAATGAGTCAAGTTCACTGCTTCAAATGGTGTAAAAAACGCAGTTTTTAGTGATCTTCAAAAATTTCCAGCGGGAGGACCCCCCCTGTTGTTATCTTTCAAAATATTAAATCCCCATACCCTCCAAAACAAAATTAAATCTCTGGATCCGCTATTACAGTACAATAAGACCTTGTTATTTATATAAGCATTACAAAAATTAATGTCAGCAATATATTAATAATCAAAAGTGTATTTTCATCAATAAAAACTTATGACTATAAGGTCTTAAACTATATTTGACTATAAAGCTTTATTTTGTTGGCATGTTTGTATAGTTTCTGATGAAAGCGATGGAGATGCTTACGTGTTGGTTGGTTTAGTTCGGTATGCAGAGTTTAAGGATCAAGGAGCTTCTGTTATAATTCTTAATGTTTTATATTGGAAAGATCATAGTATTTGTAAACGAGTATTTTTTTTCTTAAACGTATTTTCCCCTCCTTATGGGATTAAGTAGGTATGTATTAGTTTCTACCTATTTAGTTTATGTAAAAGTATTGGTTTCAAAGATTCATAGAAAACATCGTAAACCTACTAACTAGCATTTGTTTATACATAGTAGCAATAAACATTTCATGAAATAAGTGTTCTGGCAGTTTCAATATAGAAAATTATTTAACACAAATGAACCATCAAAACAAAATGAGACTTTCATCAACAGTTTTCATAAAACATTGCCAAATATTTAAAAACGATAAACAAAATAAAATTATTATATACATATCTTAATAATTATTGAATGTTAATACCAGGCGGGAGTGCTGCATCGCGCCACTATGAACAAGACGAGCGGAAATGGCTAGACAGTGTAATGCTAAGGATCATTAACTGAAGGCATTTCGAGAGAATGTCATCATTAATTCACTTCCTGTTTCCTCATTTTTTTCTTCTTTTTAACGAGAGTAATTGATATTGTCGGTAATCGTTAAAATAGCAGTTAACAATAAATGTGTTTTTAACAGTAAATATTAATGGGAAACAGCTAGTGGACAATGTCAATAGTAGCTTCAAGTAACAGCCGAATGTTTTAAATTGCTGGCAAGCCTTCTGGTGTGTTTTTATAGCAGTAGCTTATAATATATCATTACAGTGCACAGGCCCTCCGTCGGTTGGGACGAAATTCCGCGGCCAGGACTTCCGGGTGGCCCCCTAAGAGTTGACTAAACAAATTTATGCAATCAAAAAAGTTGTAGAATAAATATATGCAAATAAAACAATCATTTCAATCTATAATAACTTAAATCACGTACTTTTATCACACTCTGGCAGTGTAGCCTAATTTATAAATATATAGCTATGTTGTTTACAGTTTAAAGAAAAAAATTAAATGTCTATTGATTCTAAATTAGAGAACAGCCAGGCTCAGTTGACGGTGGCCCTGGGAATGCAGGCTTTTCACATGTATTTAACTTCTGGCTCTGTTTTAATTTCAGTTAATTTTTGTTAAATTTTTATCGGTAGCCTATTTAGAACGCAAGAGTGGTTATTATATTAGTGAATGTTAGCCTTTAATGTCATTCTTTAATATTAATTGTTCATTCCTAGTATTAACGAAATAAATTGCCAAACCGTTACTGTTGTATATGAAAGGCTCTTGTCATATCTGGCGTACTTCAATATTATTACGGAGAGAAACAAGGTATTTTTTTAAATCTTTCTTCATAATATTTACACAATGGTTAAAAGACTAATTTACAGATTACTATACGGAGTGGTCAAAAGATTAGCAAGAATATAGAATCTGAAAGGCTCGAATCTTCTTATCTACGGAACTAAAGGAACTTCTCACTTCCGCAAAATTGGTCCTAAATAATCTTACACTACTAGCTTAAATAAAAAATTAACGCATAATTCATAAATAGCTCTTGTCGGAGAAGACTCCCTCCGAAGGAACAACCTTGTCAGATAGCAGGAAGAGATTGGGATTCTGACTGACAAATGATGCAGACTCAGGCATGCAACAGGGAAATACTCTTAGGCACTATTGTCGGCTTTGTTAGATATGTACCTTCACTAGATTACTACGGTACCATTAATATCCATGTTACCAGCAACATATAATAGGTAGCTTCTTTTCTTTTTTCTATTGCTAGCTCGGCTGAGCAACACGATGGAACAACTTCGTTAAAATATCCCAGACTGGGAGGTGGGAAAATAGAAGAGGGGAACATACGATACAAGATGAATACACATTACCATTTGAAACGGCCTGATTGGTTGAACAACTATGTCGTCCAATGGCTGGGACGGGCTGTGCACTGTCTGGCTTGGTATGCCTAAAAAATACAAGTTGGCTTCTTCCGGGCGTAAAAAATAACTCTGGCTACTGCCTCATTCTTATATTACATAATTTTCTTCGAGATAAATATTAAAAGCCTAAATATTTTCAAGAAACCGCCTAATGGAGTTCAATCCATTTCCCACAATATAGGTGATATCATGATAGTGATAGAGCGTATAGTGTATAGTAATTCATATCATAATTCTAGTAATGACAGGCTCTGAACGGCAGAAATCTTGTGCAGTATAGTCGGAATAAAACAAATCAAACATCACATGATGAAAATTTTGATTATTTTGGTATTACAAAAACTAGATTAAACTCTTCTGTTGTACCAGAATAATTGAAAAATTATTAATAAAAGTAATAATTGAGTTTTATGAAAGATGTTAAAGAGGTTATCACTCAGTGAAGAAATGAATCCAGCAAAAAAGGGAATTGAAATATAATCTGGAAGAGTGAAGAAGGTAGGAAATTTAATTGATCTCCAGGCTCTTAGTAATTTACTAAATGGAGAAACAGTCCTCCGCAGTTATTAGGGCCAAGGAGTTCAGTCATTTCATTCCGTCTGTCGGAGATTCAAGGTGGGTCAAGGGAGCGCAGTATATCGAGAGATCGATTCTTTAGGCTCGTTAATACAGAATCGGTATTATTGATACTAAATATCTATATTTTAGAAACAATTCAGTGATTTTTCTTTATTCATTATTATTATTTTTTTTTTTATTGATTGCCTTACTTCTCTCGTCTTAGTTGAAGAAGTAAAATCATATATCCATACAGCCCCGGTTAATAATTAATCAAGTAAAATTTTTCGAATTTTCGAGTTAATATAATTATAAGATTTAATTACGTTTCGTTTTGTCTTGTTTAAAAAAAATAAATACTCCTATTTAATTTTTGATTTAGCTATTTATTTCAGCAACATAAAAAATCTATTTTTACAACCCAACATAACTAATTTTTCAGTATTTGTATTCAAGTGACTAATTCAAAATATTATACAAAAATTATACAAAAAAAAAGAAATAAAATAGTCAATTTAGACATCATCAAGATTAATAAAGATTAGATCACACAAATGCAGACTAGGCTCAGTACATCTCAAATCGACAGTACAAAAAAAAGACTAACCAAAGAGAGATAATACATCAATCCAAATCAGTTAAACATAAATTGACGGAATAGAAATACCTACTTTTATTGAAGTATTTTAGACACTTACTTAAGACTTTGTTTCAGAATAGGTGTTACAAGAACATCCAAAAAAAATTTTTTTTTATTTAGCCTTCGAACAATCATTACTATTTTATTTTTATTTCATCAGCTACTAGTTTACTTTTACAAACCACAGAAGCAGGAAGGTAGACCAAAGGCCACCTGTGGTTTACTAGTTTGGTTTATTAAGGCTGTGAATTCATCACCAAAAACTTCAATGATTTTATTTCAAAACTCATAAATATCGCTCTAAGTATCCAAATATGTATTCCAATAAAATGTTTCAAGTTCAAATTTTCCAAACCTATTCTTTGATCATCACTCATAATATTTCCGAAACCACTAAATAAAAAAACGTTTGTTCCAGCACACAGGGTGTTTATTTTAAGACGGCTCATACGCATTTTACGGAAAAATTATAAGTCTGAGAGAAAAATGCAAGAGAAAATAGTTCGTAAGCGTTTTATTCTAGAATATGCCTATTATTTGACACTATGACGCTGCGCGCGCGCCTGACGGGCATTCAAACTGATATGGATTACAAGAAAATGATATGATACTGACGTATTTTTTTACTGCTCACACCATTTTCACATCATTCGTTTTAACTTTTATTATCCTTTGTAATAAATACGGGGTCATCTGCAAACCCCACAGGTTGGACGCGCGTCAGATAAGTACGCGGGGTTAGAGTGTCAAAAAATGGGCATTTTCTGTAGAAAAAGTTATACTCTACAATTTTTTCCTCCGACATTTTTCTTTCAGAACAACTGTACATCAAATGCACATTCTTAAAATGAGCATCCTGAGTATATTATCGTCGGCATATACTTAAACCTAAGCTAATCAAGTCAAATTTTATTATTTGAAGATTTAGGGTTTATACGGCTACATATTAACAAATCATTGTTGACAATACATTACTATTGCTTATTAACAATATGGTTGTATTAAGTAGTGTGATCACTATTCCGTACTGATCTAATAGCAATTTCTTTAAGGTAATAAAAATTTAACGTAATAATAATTTAATTTTGTCTTTTATGAAAAGCTACTTCAGTTTAATTGACCACGATTCGTGTTAAATGATCAAATCTCCTGTAAAATTCCACCTTTTCGTATTGTGGTACTCTTCTTCTAAACCAACGATATTTATATAAAATCTAGAAATTCTTGAGTGAAATATGGGCGCCAGATGAACTAACATAACGGTTCATTTATAGCAGTTTTATCAAGACACTAGATAGAACATGATAACGCCATATCTGTACAATATTTCTATGAAAAGCATAACCACAATCTTCGGCTCAATGTCTTTAGAAAACATCCTTAACTGATTAGTTTAATTGACCACATTCATTCCAGGATGCTCTAATTTCAGTCTGCGGGCACACTGAACCATATTGTCAAAAGAATTGAAAAAATAAAGGACAGCATAGGTAAAAATCAATTTCCTATCGACTTTAGTCAACCAACCGGACAATGCAGCATCAAAAGCGTTTTTGGTTGGATAACTAATATAAACTTCGGCCAGAAACAAAATGATTAATTAATTTAAAGGTTAAATGTAATTGATGCTTCATTACCCGACCAAAGGTGTATTTAGGTTCTGCACAATTAAGTAATGATTGCACATTAGGCGGAAATACTTGGAAATTACAGCCAACTTCAAGGTTGAACGATTTTTGGGCGATTGATCCATTTAGGGATTTATTAATTTATTAACCTCAAAATTAACTAACATTATCTTAATCATTTATAATTTTAAACTAGAAATATTATAATGAATAATATTGTGTGCCAACAAAGGCTGCATATTATAAATCCTGGGTATGTTTTTTAATGAATGGTATGGGTAAATAAAACACACAAATTTAAGACTTAATCACTGGTTTAGAAAGATTTTATTTATTTTTTTAATTGTTTTAATTATTGTAAATAAAAGGGAATGTATTGATTTTTTAGAGAACCAAGAACTATGCATGATTAATGTATTTACCCAAACTTTAAACGTTAAATTAAATTGGATTTAGTGGATTATGAGGTCTTAAGAACATGTACAGGTGGTTACTTAAAAGAGGATGCTAAACAGTTTAGAAAATATTAATAATATAAAAAAAATATAAAACATGGTTTATCCTCTTTTGCACCTCTCCACGCTTCAATTATAGCGTACCACTTTGGTGTAATTAATAATGTCATTAGATAATCAGAAGGGCAACGTCCAACAAGTCCTATCTTATAATAGATAAAGAAATGAGAAGAACCAACTAACGAAGGTAGATCTCAGTAACGGAGAATCCACCAAACAACTACTATTAGCAAACAATTATTATATTAGGATTTAAAATAATGGTTATTTTATCAGTAATCAGGAATTACCACTAACAATTCATGTTAGATGCAGTCAGGCATGTATGTTGTTCCTAGAAAATTTTTCGTGGAATTGTTACAAGAAAAGCTGCATAACTTCGCTAAAGGTTGCCATGCAATTACCACGCAACCATTAGCAAGAAGATTATAATGTGTTGCTGGTATAATTCGAGACGTTTTCGAATAAAAGATATTTTATTTTTTAATTTCCAAAAGATTGATTTTAAAACTAAGTGTAATTAACCCCGAATTCCGGCCTCGTTACCCATATTAATATAGATATATATAAAATAAATTTTTCTGTGCGTTCTTGATTTCATATACGGTCAACGATATTTCCACCATTAATTGTTATTTTAATTTAAACAAATTGTAAGTCCCCATCAAAAGAATAAGAAAGAAATAATTCCCCAATTTACTAGATTTCACTCTTCAAAAATTCTTTAAAATACACTATGAACAGAAATAACACCTTTTTCCAAAATCTCATCTCAAAATAAAACCATAAAGGACTTTAACAAAAATATTTTTACTTGATCTGAAGCTTTCTCGGAGAAACTCTAAAATCTAAATTCCGAAGAATAAAAAAAAGAAGCTAAATCTGTAAAACTTAATTGGTTCCTAATGAAAGGAATAAATTAAGAAATGAGAAAAAAATGTTAAAAAGATATTCCCGTCAAAATCTATAATCATTTAGAAGATAAGTAAGTAATACGACGGTGACACTGCGATCAAACACTCATCAGAAAAATCCTACTTAATTATAAACTGGAGGTAATGGTTCTTAAAGTGAAGGATACATAAGAAGATAACGCAGGAGTGGCTTTCTAGTTAATGCCTTTCAGGACAATTAAAAGGAAAAGTTGTGGTGCCTTTTTGGTTGGGTCTTCTCGGAAGGATCTGACCATAAATCTGGAAGTAATCCTACAACGCTTTGCTTGGAGTAGTTCAGGAGGGTCGGGGGATTACTGAGTGGGCCTTGGCTCCTGGGCATGGGATTACACAAAAATCTGATAAGAAACAAATCTCCGGTTATAAATAAAAGTAAAAAAAAAAAAAAAATGTCGAGAAGGAAGATGACAGGAGTACAGCTACCTACTTTTGTTTAAAGCACTCAATATTTATAAATCGAAACAAATCCTTAATAAATCTCAGTAAAAAAAAAAATGCAGATTGCTCAAAAATTTGAGTATACCAATGAAACTTAACGTTAATTATACGAAGGTATAATTTTATAGTTTTATTTACTTTGAATCTTTCGGGATTTCATACTTTGTTCCAATCTAGATAACTGAAATGAAGTTTTTGTAGAATGACATATAGTTGACAGGCCATAGATTCGGTAGTCCTTATTTCTATCAAGAAATGTTGAATCTCGGATTATTTTTCTCTTGGCAGGCATTTATACTTACGTGAGTGACCGTGCTTTCGAGGTAAGATAGCCTCAACACGTTCCTAATAATGAGGAAAACCGATAATCCAGCTATTTTATAATGCTTGTACCTAATAAATCTTGTTCATGTTTCACTTCCTTGATGTCTAAACTAAGAAATATATGATAATCAGTAAAAAAAAAAAAAAAGTTTCCGTGATTTCATTTTATTTATTCTTGTCCAATTTATCATTAAAAAAAAAAAAACATAAATAAAGGGATCGTTCTGTCATTGTTCACAATTCACAATCATCCATCGTCTTCCCAATGTAGTGAAAATTTTTCGATGAAACACTATTAGTATGTAAGATATTCGGGGGCAGAGAATATTGTGTATTGTATGCAATAGAGATTTATTGAGAATATGCGCTCAAAATATTGTGTACCGAAAAAAAGAGAAAATCAAAACATAATTTAAAGTATCGCTTGTTTTGATAAGGTAATAACTGGGTCATTATCACGTGACGCGTCAAATTCACATTTTCGATTCAAATTGTATTTACATGTCTCTAATTATTCTGGAGTTGACTTCATTTTCTGTGTATATTATTGGTGGGTACACCTATCATTATTAAATAGTGAATGGCCAAAATATTTACATTTAAAGAAAATCGTGGTTAAAATGGGAAGGAGGTCATCAACAACTTCAGTCTCCATGGAATGGTGAACACGAGAGCTCAAGTATGTTACTTCTATTATTTCGGGTAATGTTCGTTTTATAAGATGATAACCCTGAACTCCTCCGGCCTCGGACGATGCAATATCTCATAATGTAGCAGTTTTACTCTGGAATCTATAGAATTTGTGTCAAATTGAACCAACACCTGAGATCATAGTGGTAACAAACTTCAGCAATCGTTTTCACCATATCATGGAGTCAACTAACTCCTAATGCTGACAAGAGTATGACAGTAAGTCAAAAAATATTATATATTACACAACAGCATTTATTTATCCCTTAACTATTAGATCAAATAATTTATCAGCGTCGGATTCAACAAAGATAAGCCTTTTAACTAAAAGTGATCATAGTAAAATACCATTCGTCACTGGTAGTTGTTTTAAAAACTATTTAAAAGATTTTTTTATCAATAATTGTTATGGTTTTGTTTTTAATATCATTTTGATATTTCACCGACACCGAAGGTCAAAAATTGATGAACATTCGTTGGGTAGAAACATCTAATATGAAATATTTGATCAAAAACGTTAAATAAATAGATAAAAACGCAGAATAAAATGCACCGAAATAATTTAATTTTTAATGAAAGCGATATGATAACGAGTTCATGTGCATTATTATTAGTGTTAATATACTGTTGAGAAATCACATACAAAAAACGTTTGTAAAAATAAATTGCAATTGCAAGCCTGGGTTATGGCTCATTAAAATGAGCACTATTATGAAATCCTGTTATTATTGTTAATTTATGTTGAAAGTACAAAATTATGCGATATGATTTTAAGACACTTGAAATCCTAAAATACTGATTATATTATAGAGGAACCGTTTCGTGGACATTGCTGTTTAGATAATATTCAATTTTATATTGAAATATAACTGTGAGCTTATAAGTATTTACTAAATAACTGAAAACTGTGCTGATAATTTCAAAATCCTCACCGGTCACATCTTTTGTCTAACTAATTATTATCACTATTTATGGTTCTGGCAAGGTTTGCTAATAGGAACGCAAAGAAAACCAGTAATTGTTTAAAGTTATTTCGCTTTAGTAAACATAGTACCTTTCTTTATTCAGGCCATTTTTTATATTCTGGAAACAGATCTAATAGTGAACGAATAAACAGAAGAACGTAAATGTTTATTGTTACATCTAAGAAGTGCGACTATTTCCCAAGTTAAAAATGGAATCCTATGAAGGCCTGCCACAAATAAGCCGTGAGCAGATGCACTCTTATATTAACTCTTTCACCTACAGTTCTGAAAATAAATCCAGGATATAACCTAGGATTAGACCCACGAGGGATAGAAACCTGAATGCTAGATACTAGAAAATCACATTACCTCTAATCCCTAGAAGTAGAAGTTATTCGAAGGGATACATCGAGAAATTTTACGATCGGCCGGGGGAAGAGGAATCGAAAGAAAAATGACCAAGGAAGGCATTAATAACGCTTATAGCAAGAGGTGAAAAGGGATATCGCTTCCAGGGACAAAGAAGTAACTGATGGCCTTGATACTCTCCTCAGGTGAAATAAATAATGAAGATGGATACAGAATAAACTATGATGCCATAGGTACATCTCTATTAGAGGCGTCCAACACATACCGATCTGAGGCAGCAAGCAACACTAGGGACACTTAAAAGTATTCATGATATTTTATAACGCACCAATCTATTGATATAATGTTAATAGATAATAGATTATAGAGTAAAATTTAAAATTGATAAAATAATTATCAATTAACAGTCAAATCAGAATAATAGACCATTCGAGGGTTCGCAAAGTTAAAGTTTACGCCAAAAAATAAACGAATCGCATTTCAGACGTTCAATTGAATTCAAATACCAACCCTTGTAGTAGTTTTTAATTTACAAAAAGTAATTATCTTATCAGAAAATAAAAAGTTTATGCCACATACTTCAAAAATATTTCTTTAAAACTACCTATTGAATGAGAGTTGTCTCACCATTCTGACATTTTACATTTAGAAAAAAATGGTCATTTTACATACCTGTACCCCTCTTTAAATTCTAGAATATCAGAATTATAATTTAGGGAATCCCAATTGGGTAACCAGAAGTTAGTTTGAGTCGTAAAACTACCCGAATATTCAAATCCGATATATCGATATATCGCGTTTCTATATTCCAACCCTAGTCTAGTTACAGTATTAAAGATCTTCAGTTATCTAAAGGATTCAGTTAGAATCCTCGGAGCTGTGAATTTTTTTTATTTCATTCTTTTATTTTTTTTATGTCTCTGATATTTAATAATGACTAAATAATGGGCTTATTATTTTTTAAATTTAATTTAATACAATATAATAATAATCATGCAATTAATATTTTTTAACACTTTTTGCTGCCATCTTATTTCTAATTACAACTCTAATACTTGGCGTTCTGTAATGAAAGTAGACTCATTTCAAGATTATTTTAGTTCTCTACAATGTTCATGAATACAGTTAAAAAATGCTTTCTTTCGGGCAAATTTGGAGCATTGTATAAAAATCGTTTTTTGCGATTAGCGCCCTCGAGGTATTTCGCATCAAAAAAGTGCCGCTACGAATTCGTCTTAAAAATTCATTTCCTATCAATATCGGAAAAAAATTATTAAATTACTCCATCCCATTGGAAGTTCCTGAATTTGAGTCGCTGGAGGAATACTCCGGTAGGTTACTACGTCGGCAATACGCCTCAAATTAACTTCAGATTACCAAATTGGGATCCCCCAAATTTCATTCTGATATTCTAAACATTCTAGAATTTAAAGTGAGAGGGGCAGGTTATCTAAGACATCTAGTATAATAGAACATTCTTGCATTCAAAAATTAAAAATTGCAAAGGCAGTATTTATTATTATGAAAAATTCGAAGATATGAATTAATCTGTATAATATTATCAATCTGTATATTTTTATAATTATTTCTCTAATGCATTATTCTTTAATATTCTCAATTAATAATTATTTTCGTTTAGGTAGAGTTAAAATGATCACGATTTGTAATTGATCTATTTTTTTATGAAGCGCTCAATTAAAACAAAAAATAATGACTTATTTTACTGATAGCCACAATATATTCCCTAATAAGATACAATGTAATATAAGTTATATTTACAAATTAGATAATATATGAACTTTGGTAAAAAAAATTAATAATTACTCCATCCCATTAGAAGTTCCGAATTAAAATTCTCAGAATCGTGTCAAGGCATAAAAATATGTGGCTATAAAGATAAATATGAAAAAGACAATATGCAAAGGCAAATAAATAGGCACATAAAAGAGGCAAAGGCAAGAGTTCTTAAACAAGTAGAGTACAAAAAGAAAGCAATTAGCAGTTACTGGGGTAACGTTTGATCGTTCCTATTGCTACACGCAGGGACACTTTACTGCTCATCTGTCGAAGAAAATAAAGGCAAGAGAAAGCAGCAGCTTTTACTTCGGTAAAGTTATAGTTATTCGGTAAAATTACCCATAAAAAATGCTATAATCTCAAATCTGCAGTTGTTGTTAGAAATTTCCAAGGATGCTATAAAACAGGAATCATGCTCACCATTTTTCAATCGAACACATATAAACGCATTATAAAACGCATAAATATATACAACCAGATTCCAGCATATTTCGAAATTATTTAAAATCGAAACACATTTTAAAACAATGGTCCACGAACATTTCTGGCTGGCGGCACAATGAATTTTTTTTTTTTAAATTAACGGAAACCCAGTTATCATTATTATTTTTTTAATAAATGAAATATTATTATTATATGAGGGAAGGATCAACTCTTCCTACCGCGACCCATTGCTGATCTTTTGTGAGATGCCCTGGTTGTGGTTAAGTTTAGTAATGTCTTCAGGTAATAAATGAAATAATAAATCATATAAATAAATAAAATAAAACATAAAAAAGAATTATTATAAAAAACAAACCAATTTTGATTTTTGTAATTATTTATTTTATTTTTGAAAAATTTCGCAGCATCCAATTGTCGTACTTGCAGCACCCACCTTGATAACCACTGTACAACCATTTTTTTTTTATAAAAATGGTGATATAGTCAGTCATTTATTATTTCTATAAAATTATCGAACCCAATAGTAATTACAGCACTTAAATAATACAGTTATGCTTGATTTGTTGAGAGCTTGTTTTTAGTCGTATTTTATCTTAAAATAATAGGCTTTATCAAGGGTCATCGGAGAGGATTGTTGGTGCATTTATGCATATATGTATGCATATATATGTATACATAAGATCAATACACAACATGTTTTTTCCCGCTACATTGGGCATTTCCAGGGACCCGCTTTAGATCTAATGAGCGATAAAAATCGGTATGGATAAGTGTTTTCTAAGCAGAACAATATCATAGAAGTAGAGGTAAATTTCAGTCAATATTTCGTTATGTTTACCATTTTTTTCGGGAATTTTAAGGATTTTTATATATATATATATATATATATATATATATATATATATATATATATATATATATATATATATATATATATATATATATAGCAACTGCATAGTCCCTCCAGATTGAGTTAGAGGTTTGAAATTTTGTAGGTGAATTGAGTTCGTGTTAGAGACGTGCCTTTCGGGAGTTTTGAAAATTTTCTCTCTAAACCCGCAGTTTTTCGCTGTTTTTAAGGTTTTATGTAACTCTACAACACCTCCAAATTGTGTTAGAGGGTTGAAACTTTGCTCGTGAATTTAGTTGGTGTTAGAGAATTGTCTAATAGGAGGTCTTAACTTGACCTCTACCAACCACGCCATTGTGATTTTTTTATGCTGCTCAAGAGTTTTTTTAGCCTCAAATATTCTAAAAACGTTTCAAGTTCCCAAAAATATTGTGGGCTAAGAATAATAAGGACCACTTTAAGGTAAATAAATAGGTATGAGTGCAAGAAAAAATAATAGCAACCTTGATATAAATTAAAAAATGTTTATTTAATTATAATGAGCTGTTTGTTATTTTCTTTTATAGTTATTTTTTTTATCTGCGACGAGCACAATGTAGAAGTCAGATTTTCTATAGTTTTCATCGTATTATGTATCATGATTTTGATCAATATACATATCTTAGTGTAGTTACAAAAGCAGAATTTATTTTTAAATAAAAGTGACAACATAGGCACGGTATTTTTCATACGTTTCAATTTTTCAATACGTTTCATTTTCATTTCACACTCAAGATGAAAGTAAAGTCATATTTTTTTTTTTTTATACATAAATTATACGACAAAGCACTAGCGACGAAAACTTTCTTTTGATAACAGCAGACGAGACAGATATACTTCTGTGTAACAAAATTTCCGTAAGACAGAACTAACTAGCTGGTTCAATCATATAGTTGAAAAAAAAAAAATGTTTAGCCAAAAATAGTCTTTCCATAAATCTTAAGCATAAATAAAACAATAGTATAATAATAAATAAAAAAATGAATTAACCCAGCTCCTCATTTATTTTATTCATATTTTATATATTATGATTAATAGCATATTAATCAGGTCGTTAACGATCGTGAACGTGAAACGTTTGCTAATCCAAAAATAAATATTGGTCAAAAGCGGGCTAAGTTTAGTTTAAAGCAGTGGTGGTCTGGCGGCACACATAAATTATTAAACAAAATTTATGGTACTCCCATTATTATTTTAATAAAATAATAATACATTTAATTAAATTAAATAGATAAATAAAAACATAAATTTGTAATATTTTTTTAATAATAAATAATTAAAACAATTATTGCTTTAATTATTTATTTAATACTTTAAATTTCAATTTAATTTTTTTTTAATTTCGTGGCATCCTTGTGACACCCACTTTGAGAACCACAGGTCTAAAGCCATAAGAATAACATTAAATAGTTAAACTTGACACCAGCCTGGGTTCATATTTCAAGTATTAGGTTTTCCGTATTGAGCTTCGTATTTCAAGTATTAGATTTATCGGATTGTGCTTCATAATTCAAGTATTAGGTTTGTCGTATGAGCTTCGTATTTCAAGTATAAGGTTTATCGGATTGAGCTTCATAATTCCAGATTAGATTTTTCGGATTGAGCTTAGCAAAATTCTTGGATTAACTTACGGCATCTAAAATAAATAGTTTATCAATGAATGAATGACGAATGAAAAATTGGTTTATTTACAATATATTCTTGCATTTTGTTTCTTACAATTTATCACATTACTTATATGACATGGATGAATCCCGCTGCCAGAAATCTTTTCCATAAATTTAATTAGAAATACAAACTAAGCACAAATGTGACCAATTAAGCATACTCTAAAATAAACAAGCTAAATCTAAATAATTATATTATACAAGATTAGACACTAAGTTGATATAAACAAAAAACAAAACAAGGTATAGTCAAATTAAAAGGTAAGAAAATGGATATGAACAGAAAGATAACAACAGAAGGATTAGAAATATAAACATTTACGAAGCACATTAACAAAGTAAATCAATTCAATAAACTTCATATTCATCTATGACTTCAACTGACAAATATTATTATGGGCGAAAAAATAGAAACCGTTGAGCTCAATTCGAGTGGAACATAATTATGAAATTACTTTTTTAGATTAACTAAAAAGTAAACTGCATTTATAAAGTAGGTACCTCTGATTCACACATTCTACCAAAACATTATTCTGCTGTTTCAATGGATGTATCTTCATTTAATTATAGTATTAGTTGACTTTCTTAAGAAGCCATTGATAGAAACACGTGTGGTGGGAATAGCAAACAGCTATCTGACAGCCAACCATCATAGCCAATATAATAGCAACGAATATAAGGAAGTAATAAATAAAACCATATTCCATAATTATGACGGTAATTATAAATTGTATAAGACAATATAAAAATAAAGTGAAATCGTTTGTAACAGTAAGCCATCTGTGACTGCAACAGGTCAGCGAGGTGATTTATGATGTGACGTCTTTAAGGCCTGAAAGCCCTTCCTTGGGGCTGGTTGGCTGGTTAAAAGCATCTGTTCTCTTTGTGTTGTATAAACTGCTAACTAACCTTATTACTGGTGTTTAAAATTTGTAATAACATGCACCAGGGAATTATTTTTCCATAACAATAATATTAGTGTTTTCTAAAGCTGGGAAAAACCTCATACTATGAAATATAATATTAAGAATATTAGCAAATTATTGTCTTATAATGATGATAAAAACTGTTTAAATAAATTTTCGAATACGGGCCAGCATCAATCACCATACACTTCAATTTAATATCTTGAACAGAAATATTCTCATTAACATGCATTTAAGTTCTCAAAAAATATTACGGCAAATTTTAAGTAAACTTGGATAAAAATTAAGAATTTTGGCTGTATAAAATATTGATGATAGTGAAATACTCATTTTACCACGACACGAATTAAATCAGTAAGATCAGTCATTTTAATTAAAAAAAAAAGATAAAAAGAATTAAAAAAAAAAAGTACTTGATCAAAATATGGATAAAATTGTTTAAGTTATTTACAGTACTAAAATGTGATTTTAAATTTTAATCCCAAATTTTTTTTTCTTGAAATTTAATGCATTCTTCACGACTCACAACTAACCGCGAAATTCGGCTTAAGTTTAAACTATAATAATTTTTAATAAGAAAGTACTGAGGGGTCATAAGAAATTTTTAATTTTATTTTTTTAGCACTTCTATTAAAACAATAATATTATTCCTTAAGTAGTCCAGTACTATGGCAAGTTAAAGAATTTAATTGAACAATTGAAATCATAAATAGAAGAATTAATCAGGCAAGATATATTTTCTTATAAAATATATGTTAAAAAACCACCTACCATAAATACAGACCGATCAGCTAAAATTAATTATTCAATAAGTGCCATAATCAGTTTGAATAAAAACGCTTTCATTTTCTTTTTTAAAATAGTAACTACAAAAAATATATATATATGCATATATTTCCTCAACAGCCTTCTAATTCCAGTTATCAGTAATTTTAATTAATTTTATTTTCTAAGGAGTTTATTAAAATTTTTAATGAATTCTAAATAAAGAAATATGGAAATTAGGCTATTGTCATTTTAAAGGTTTTAGTGACAATTAAAATTCCAACTTATTATTATTAGTTTTGATATTTTTGTTTTATCAAAACTCAATCAATAATTTTTTATTGAATTCAGTTCCGGAGTTATGGAAAACTTAAGTTTGATTGCGACAAATCAGTTACGATGTGCATAGTTTCCTTGCTCATTTTATCAACAAAAATGACGCAAAAGTTTGAAAAAGGACATGGGACATTTGAAAATGGACGAACCAGTCTGAAACTTCTTGTAAAAGGAATGATGAGTTTCAAGTAATTTTGAACATAGATAATCAATCCGGGCGAAAAAAAAGTTGTATAAAAAAAAAATATATGTATATAATTTTATAACAACGTGTTATAAAGTGGTTACACTTTTCTTTGCACAGTGTATTATCTTATCAAAAAAATTTAATAATGATAAAAATTCATCAAATCCAACCGAAACAAAGATAAAATCAAACCCAATCCAACGTTTTAGTATATTGCAACTACTGAGTAACTGCAAGTACTGAATTTCACAATAGATTCTTTGAAAGTTTTCTCCCTATTTAATCAGGCCCTGACAAATATTTTAAACTCAGAATAAAGAAGAATATGTCAGGCTGTTTTTAAACATCAAAATTGAAAGTATGTACTTCATTTAACACTAAAAAATATAATGAATAATATAAAAGTTTCATCGGTTACGGTGCAAAAATTTTGCAGAAGGAGATAGGTTCAAAACTATAGAACTAACATAAGGAATTTTGTTTTCATAAATCAGTTTTTTAGCATTAGGAGATTCTAAAACGGGTATATTAAATGAGATATTTTTTCAATCAAAGGTGTTAGGAAGGAACTTCAACAATTATCTCACTCCAGAAAATTTAATCAACAGATGTGTTTAAATCGTTTAGGCTAAGAGAGAAAGAAGTCATATTATTATTACCAAAAGACCTACGAAGTATAGAAGTAGAGAATGATCCTGGTCTGCAAGAGCTAAGGACTAACCGAAGGCCGCCGATAAGAATGTTGTAATAAGCAGGCGCGATTTCTTCATCTCTCCTGAAGCCATGCAGTCTGCCACCGGTCTACCTTTCCCTCTTGGAAACTAATCATTAAAGTAAACAAAAATAAAAAACCTTCTTTTAGTTTTCAACATTCTGTACAGAGAACAGTGTAGTGATTCACCCTTCTGGAAAACATCCGGGAACATTTCTTCATAACCCTATAACCCGATCACTAATCCGGCCCGTTATATTTTACTTTGCTTACATAGTATAATTTACAAAGTAAATAAATAACACATAATAATCAGATATTTTAATTAGCGAACTAGTAAGAAATAAAATAACCGACAAGCATAATAAAACTAAACATTTTAGCTTTAATTACTGGCAAGAGTATGTTGGCGTGATGAGCCTAGCTATACTTTTGTCGTTGGCGATTAGTGAACGGACGTGTGGCTATTAGGTTAATGTTTGGATACAATGTATCCATGATGTAGATAAAATTCAATTTTTTTCTTTTTCTAAAACCTCAGGAACAGATTTAGAGGAACCAAAAATTTCTGTTAATAGCTAATACAATCAGCCCTTGGTAATGCAATCTTAAAACCCGCTACTACCTCATAAGTTAGACCAGCAAATATCTCATCAAACTCATTTTCATCCTTCGAAATAAGCTAGAGTTTCTGCTCTTGCCATATCCTCCAACTTTTATGTCACTATCTAAATAATTAGCCATGACGGTGTAAGTAACGTGTTACTCATCATTCAAACATAGGTCCTACGCAAGTTGTCTTGTCAATTTGAGTTAAGGGTTGATTATCAATGTAAACAGGCGGGTTGATGTTATGTTGTAATGTAGACGTACTACACTGCGTTGTGATTTGTCATAATTATATTTTATTTGCCAGTTTTTAAATCAGTTTTGTGTACCCTTAAGATGCGTTTCGTTCGTGAATCTTGAATATGTACGATTATACAGCGATAATTGCGTACAACATGAAAAATTTTATATTTGTAAATTCTCCTTCTTAGACGATTATTATTTTATACCCTTTTCGGTACACCTTTACAAGAGGGGCGCGTTATCACTGGTTCCTTCCGAACTTACCCGAAGGTCGCCGGACTAGCATACTCTAGCGCCATTTCTGCAGACTGACTGATTTGCATTCAGTTGTAACATTCGTGTTCCTTAGAATTATTAAAACTATTACTGCTTTAATTAGATATTATTTAAAATTATTAGTGCTGTCGACTTTCGCTCATTACGTTCGCAAATGATCAATCAAGAAATAAAACAGCAAAGGATCTTTTTCATTTGTGGTCGGGGTCTTTCCGTAATTTCAATTATTACTGATTAAATTAGACCAAAGGTGTCTACTTCCGCTGGCTACGCTCACTCAAGAGATAAACAAACCCCAAAAGTTCTTTTTCAGTTGCGATCGGGTCCTTACCGTAATTTAAATTATCACTCCTTTAAATTATTACTAGAACTTCCCCCGTTCCCAAATTATTACTAGATCACCGGAAGTCGACAGCACTAACAATTTTAAATAAATGTCATTAAGGCAGTAATAATTCCAATGAATATTTAATATAATATATTTAATATTATATTATATTTAATATAATATATTATATATTATATTATATATTATATTATATTTTATATTTAATATAATATATTTAATATTATATTATATTATATTATATTTAATATCATATATTATATTATGTAATTAATACAAAGCAGTTGGTTAGCACAAATTGTAAGTTCGGAAGGAACCAGTGATAACACGCCCCTCTTGTAAAGTTGCACCGACTTTTCATTATATGCTAATTATTTCCATTATTTTAATCACACCATATGCTGCTGTCATACAATGTGATGCTTAGTGGCGAGTATTTTTTTTAGTGTTCCTATGATACTTGTAATTCTTTTTGTGTGTATTTTCACATTAACATTTTTTTTTTCAAGCTTTCAATTCGTATTTATTACAATATGTAGAATCAAGAAGTATAAGTAATTTCTTCTGCTTTAAAATAATTTTTCCCATTAGTCCCTTCAAGCAATTTTCCAGTAGGTTAAATTGGGATTAACAGGGAGAGACTGATTAGTCGATCAGATTTACCGGAATACTCCAGTGTGTTAGAACCAAAATGAGTAAAGACCCACTAAATGGTCCTTTATATTTCTGAACGAAGAGTGTTTTTTAATCTTTGGTTCTCAGTAATTAAGAGGCAGCTCATAAAACCCTTGGATGGAAGGTTACGTTGTGTGTCTTCAGGCTGACATATTTGGGTATAATAATGGTTTTTAACCATTCTCTTAAAACAATATTAATAATTGATTTAGAATAGTATTGGAACATTCTTATTATTATTATAATCTTTACTTAATAAAGGTATGAATAAAGAAAAATTCAAAATAGAGCCTTCTAAAATGTTAGGTAAGACAAATTAAAGAAGTCTTAATTTTATATATATATATATATATATATATATATATATATATATATATATATATATATATATAATACTTTTTATATTGACATAAAATTATTTTATGCCAAATCTGAGAATTTTTGCATTTAATATAATTTTTGATGAAAGTCAATTATGCTTATACCACTAATGGTTTGCTAATTTTAATAAAAACCTATAATGTTATTTATATATATATATATATATATATATATATATATATATATATATATATATATATATATAAAAGTCTTATTTACAAAATTCGATAATTTTTGCATTAAAAACTTAATATATTTTTTGATGAAAATAATCTTCTAATAAAGTAACACTTCCGGTGATCATGCAGTAACCAAAAAAAGTGTGATGCACAATAATATGTTACAAAAATCCGAAATACAAAATATCAACTTTATGTGGTAAACCGTTTATGAATTATGCGAGATACGAGCATACGTACAAAACGAAATTTTTCAAAATGGATTCAGGGATGGCAAAAATGGATATTTCCAATGCAATTTGAAAAATGAAAATTATAGCGATTAAAATACTTCCTTTACTGCGTACAAGGAAGTAAAAACAATCTAGAAGAGTTAGAAAAACATCTGAAGTGTTGTAGATATTCTGCAATAAATATCTGTGGTCAGGCATACGTACATTTAAAAAATACAATGAAAAAAGATTTGTAATGATTCTTTTCAAGCAAACAGAAATTAAATAAACTCTGATTAATTCTTGTAAAATAAAAATGATAAATTATACACAACGCAAGGATTTCACCATAACAGTATAAAATAATGGAAAAAAACATTCCTTCCACTGTATAAGGAAATTAATAATATGGCAATCAGAGCAACTGATAATTAGCAAAAGATAAAATGTAGAGTGAACATAAGCTATTGAATAAATTACTTTGATTTGTAGTTGAATATCCATTTTCAGTTGAACTAGAATTCTCAACCAACATGATTTGGTTGTGAGCGTGATAAATTATGATATTTACATTTATAGAAATGCAAGGACTATCTCAGGACTCTCAATGGACTTTTCCAGAAATTATCATAGAAAAGGTTATAATTTATAGGGAAAAATAGCTTGTTTTTCTATGATTTTCTGATACTTTTATTCCCTCCATTATTTGTCGTGATTTGAACAGTGATACTTCTATTTGTTGCACTCAGTACAGCGTGCTTCAGGTCATTTATATTAATATTCTTAATTTTATTTTTATTTATATCGCTAAAATAATTATAAGCATTTAAAAAGTTGCTTTTTTATGATTATAAATTTAAAAAGGCTAATCAAATAAATTTCCTGATGGACTTTTCAATACATGAAAAATGTAACTACCGCAATAAAGTGCAATGAATATGGTAGTTTCGTATGCAAGCAGCATTGCAAAATTAGTACCATATTTCAGCGATATGAAGAAATTGAGGAAAATTCTTTCTTTCAGGGAAATGTATATACGTGTTTTTTTTTTTTTTATTTATATATATATTTATGTACATTTATATATATTCATTGTTCTAGTTGATTATATATATTTATAGTATTAATATTTTCCCTATTATATTTAATTACTTAATCTTATCATTTAATGCTTGACATAACAAATTATATGCGTTTTTTAAATAATTTTAATTTGTAATGAAAATTTCTTCTTATTTGTGTTATGCCTTTATTTATAAATTCATCTCAATATTATCAACATTGTATCCCTTTTTATGAAAAGAAGTATTATTATTTTCAATTTAAAAAAAGATATAGTAATTGCAATAAGAATAATCAAGGCTGAAAGAGATGCTCCACTTATTGCTAGTGTTACATGAGCCCATTGGTGCTCAAAAAATTGACGAGCCTGCTGAAGGGTTAATTTTAATTAAAGGGTGTTAATATTAATTTCCCGCAAGTACAAGTTCTGCATTCTTCAAAATTCTTCAATATTTTTGTAAAAAGTTTAAGGTGTTGTTCTTCAGTCAATATCGAATTCCGTCAATACAGTGACCTTCTGAGGGGTATATTGCTGCAATAATATTGACACACGTGATATATACCCCGCGTAAAATATATTGCTGCAATAATATTGGTCGTGTAAGACGGACTTTATGCGATCACGTTTCGCGCCCGTAAAATACAGTAAGACGATTAATAGTTTCACAAATTTAAGCTTGTAAATTTTTGGACAGGAGAAGCGAATCTAATAATTTTGTGATAGGAAAAGAACAAGCTTTTTCCACCTGTAATCTTGCTTCGTTTTTGCATTGAATTTCCTTTCTTCTAGATCTTGTGGAATCCATAAACTGAAACTTCTCTACATATTAAAAATTATTTCCTCTAGTGCATATTTTTATAGGTATATTTATATAAGTGTAATTTTCCAAACTTGAATGGCAAGGATGATGTATTTATATAAATTATATAAGAATTCAGATTTTGCATTTATTAAGTAAAATAAATTAAAATTTTAATTAAAAAAAAACCGTTTACGATAATCGAACTTTAATAATTTTAAAATTATTTTTTTTATATATTTTTTAAATTTATTTTTAACAAAAAACTATTTCAACCGAATATAATTGATTGTATTTATGCCAATCACCCTTATGGAGAGGGGCAATAACTTACAAAATATGTAAATAATTAATGTTAAAGAAAAAAAATGTTAGTCTCCTTTAATTTAATGTTTTTTCTAATAATTATTAACTACATAACATTTAATCGTAATTAATTAGCTCTAAAAATAGAGTATCATACAAAGATTTGATTAAACATTTTAGAAAAAATGTTTTCATTCCTTTTTTTTCATGCATACTTTTAAAATGGTTGTAATATCGTTATTTAATGGAAAAAAAACCTAACGAATAATTGTCAAATTTATTTCAGTAATTAAGAAAAAGGAAATAAATATTATAAATTATTGTGTAATGTAATATTGAAGCAAGTCAAGCAAAAACATGATAAAATATGCATAACATTTATAATAGATTATAATCTGGGTTACTATATCTACGTCCAAATGTTTTTTCTCGAAATTCTTTGCGTTCTTTAGAATTTTAGCAAATTCTTTTAAATAACTTTTAGAAAAAGGTGACGGCGAGACGATGTCAGAAAGATTTTTTAAAAAGCGACTTTGCGCAAGTGAAACTTATTAAGTGAAATATTGAAAATCTTTTCGACTAAATATCATAACTTCCTGTGCCTTCAGTATTATTAAGGATGTAAAATGAAACCAATGAATACAGAGTTTCTATTTTCATCAGGCTTTTAATTACCTTCATTTCTAAAATAATATACTGAATGATACTTTTTTTTTTACGTCCTTGTATGCAGTAAAGGAAGTATTGTAATCGCGAAAATTTCAGTTTTCAACGGAAATATCCATTTTGACCATCTCTGAATCCATTTTGACTAGTTTCGTTGTGACGTCTGTACGTTCGTACTTATCTCGCATAATTCAAAAATGGTTAGCCATAGAAAGTTAAAATTTTGTATCTAGGATTATTGTATAATCTAGTTGTGAACTTTCCTTTTTGGTCATTTTATAATTACCGGAAGTGGTACTTCACTTGAAGGTCATTACGGATTTTCATCAAAAATTATATTTAAATTTAATGCAAAACATCTCAAATTTGGTAAATAGGACTTTTATATATATATATATATATATATATATATATATATATATATATATATATATATATATATATATATATATGAATGTTTTTACTAGATTTTTGTTAAAATTGGTTAGCCGAAAAGGGTACTTTACTTGAAGGTCATAATAAACTTACATCAAAAATTATATTAAATTAAATACATAAATCATATGTTTCGGTAATAAAGGTTAAAAACGCAATTTGGTTTCCAATCCAATTAAACATTTTTATTATTTGTTTTAAGTGTTAAAATTTAGTGTAAAATACTGTTTTTCCTCCCCATTTGTGAGATGAGCAAGTCTGCAGCAGGATAATAAGATATAAGTGTTATATTATACTACATACAACGGTGATGCCAGTGAATTAAACTTTCATGGTTTTATAATATTTTTTAATATATCATAAATAATTATAAATAGTTAATGAAAAATTTTGTTCAAACGATGATCAGTTGGGTAAAATTTTTGAAAAAATCTCATTGTGCGTAATATATAATAAACGCATCGGTTCCCGTCAACCGATGCCGCAGTGAATGAGTTAAGGCTTGTTGTTTTCAGAAAAGCATTTTAGCTTTCAGGTGAAAATGGATAGGTGTAAAATTCACTCTCATAATTGATAAAGTGATAACTTCTCAACAACATAATACCATCAGCAGAACGAGCAGTTGTAAATAACTCACAAAACTGTTTTCAACAATAAAAACTGAATTTCATTTTCTAGTCTTATATTATTGAAAAATGGCATTTCATTAATAATATAGCAAATAGATATTTTATTTGTCTCATTTCCTCATATTTTGATAAAAATATGCAAAGTGGATGAATCTTTTCCCTTGATAACAACCACTTCTAGAGTTTCCGACAATTGAAAAAATGGCTTATTGGGATACTGTGTAGTCAATCAGGTCAATCCAACCCTCTGCTGTCTCCGATAACATACAGGAGATAAGATTAGAGTCTTTTGAATACTAGTTTGTATTTCATCGGAAGATCTCCGACAGGTTCAAGAAATTCCATGGTTCTCCACATAATTTTTCTATTGAATCATTAGTCGTGTTTTTGTTATATAATCTATTGTATAACAATGGAGTAATGCTTATTTTATTTTTGCCAGTGGAACCGTTAAAAAAAATTCGTTAGCTAAATTTTATGCCAGAGACATGCGGTTTCAATTCTAGTACGTACAAGTAAGTAAATTATCTTTCTACAAAACGGTATATAGACAATGCTGCTCCTAGCACAGACGAAAAAAAAAAGTAAATATTTAAACGCTATTATCGTGGTACCTAATGATATTTTTCATTTGAAGGTTAAGAGGACAAAACAAAGATATATTAAACTCTTGTCACGTGCATGTTTGTGTTAATGAACAATACAATCAATTGAATCAATTAAATTATCATTAGAAGAAACCGAAAAATAATGGCGCCAGAAACAGACTAGTGTTTGAAAACAAGATTCATTAGTAATGTACATATATAAATAATGCTAACAATGTATAAGAAATTTTAACTATTGTTTTTTTTCAAATCAAGTTTTTACTGTTTATAATACAAAATTAATAGGAGGATGAATTCAGCAAGAAACTTCACCACAAACTGCAGGGACTTTACGTTCATTGAGTACACCCAACATTTTTAAAATTATAATTAATGAAAATATAGAAACAAAATAAGAAACTTCATCATGATATTCGACAGATTACATGAAACAATTGCCTACAAATATTAAAAATAATTATCAGTTTTTAGGAAAAATAAAGATTCAAAAGAGGAAAATTATCAAAGATAATTAAAATGAATTTCCTTGTACTTACAAATTTGTTCCACTTTCTACTGTCAGAATATTGTCAATGATGTAAATACCAACACTTGACACTCACGGAAAACTATTAAGATACGAAATGTCAAAAATAAGGTAAATCACGATGAAAGTCATATAAATACGCGAAATGAAAACACGTACGAAATCAAAACTCAACGAAAACTGACGTCGAATGGTACTCACTGGACGAAAGTAGGCGGTAGACTGACGTCAACAACACTTGTTCAACAGACCCCGGCATCCCCCACTCCTCGGCAAACTACAAGTATCTGTTTACTTGTTCAGCCACAACTACCAACAGAAATAAATATTGGACTGCTGTGTTCTGGCAGAAATTAAATGTTCTTTAGATTAGGAACAACTTGAAATATAATTCGTTGAAAGTCTGCCTAACTTAAGAGAGAACAGCACTACAATTTAAAGAGCGTTATCATAAAACACATATAATGTACAAATAATCATATAAAAATAACAAAATAAATTTGGCAAAACGCAAATCCAGACAATTCAGTAGCTAATGATGATGACGATATACTCGGCACCTCGCCCTTAGAAGAAACATTAAAATATTATAATTTATTTATGGTAAAAATTATGAACGACCTTATGAATAGTAAATATAATATATAAAGACTAAAAAACAGTTCAGAATGAATATTTAAAATTAAAGAATTCCAATCATTCTTATTAATACAAGAAACATATATGTAATTCTCCTGGTCATTATTAAAGATGATGTGCTAGTGGAGATGGTGTGGTCATTATCTTGCCCAACCAACAAGTTTTATCTACAGCCCACTAAGCGGTCTGGTCTCCAATTTATAGAAGCCCCCGAAACTGACTTCCTGATTCCAAATTGATTGCCGGTTTCCAGAAAGCAGGATATAAATTTTATAATAAACTTCACATTATTTATTACATATGAATCACGGTAGATAATCTGTTTTGAAATGATAAAATCAAATATATATATATTAACCTGTATCTGTGACAGAATTTTATTTCAAAGAAAAAATGATTCCACATTTTTTTTTTTAATTTTCGGACGGGGATTTCAGCCTGAAAGAATTTTAGCTGGTTAGTATTTGCTTGTCTATACTTTTTTAGCCTCTTTCTTTTTTGATTTATAATTGAAATACGTTATTTTATTTTTATAAGTTAATTTATTAAAATAGATAAAAGGCCTAAAATTATATATTCCCCTCAACTATAATCCTTAAATCAATATCTCGTTCTATAATAAATAAATGCCTTATCATAGATTATATAAATTCTAAAACAAGTTATAAATCATTTACATTCTATAAATTCAGTAAAATAATTATAAAAAATGCCAAAAATATTATTCTCAAATTGTTAATATATATAAAGTATAGTAAATATATACAAGGTTGGAGTGATTGGATTTTTGATTTGGATATCGAAGACTACCCTTACTTCGGGAAGACTCGGCATTCAATGTACAGACCGTCCTAAAAACATTAGCCTATCAGTCAATAGCCAACGCCCACCAGTGGCTCTCCGGGACTATTACCAATTTTATAATATAAAAAGGTGATTGCACATTTTTAAAAATTTTCTTTCATTTTAAGAATATTATAATTTTAATATCCATATTCCTCTTTTAACTCAATGTCGCTTTGTTTATGTTTATTATATTTAAAACCCGACGTAAACTATTTAATTCGAAAATAATATCAAACTCTAGCTGAAAGATACATATTCCTGCTCAGAGCGTGATTTAAGCGTAGAAGAAAATTGATTTTATATATTAGCTCAATACGAAAGTTTGAGATTTTATAGATGAAAATCTCATCTTAAGGTTAGAGTTTGTTGAAGGAACAAGAAATAAGAAATGAATTGTACCATAACCGACATGAATTGTATATGTTTATGAAATATTCCCAAAATACAGACAATATTTACATTCGCAGAGGTAAAATAAGGAATACATGATATACAATAATTTTATTCTATTGCTTACATTTATATTTACTTATTATTTAAAATTGTTCATATTTACTTAGTCTTATGTAAGTAGCGGCGATTTCTGACAGTATCCATTATATCGATGGCCTATAATTAAAAATGTCTATCGGTAAGAATCACAAACATTGGGTATTTACCCATTTCGAATGAAAACTTGCCAAAAACAGCAAAGATAGATAATGCATGCAAAATAATGTAATGAAGTGGGAAAATATGACCTAAGTCAGATTTAACCTTTTCGACAGTTTATTTTACCTACTGTAATGCAGATAGATATTTTTCGTTATAGTCCATGGATATATTATAACAATCCGGTGTGTTAAACTTAACGTTTTGGAAGGCTCTATTATAATTTTGTTTTAAATTTATTTATTAATATAAATATTAAGCAAAGATAATAATAATAATGATTCCTAACTATTCTAAATCATTTATTAATATCGTTTTAAGATATTTCTTAAAAACTATTATTATAACCTAATATGTCAGCTTGTAGATACTCTTACATCGTAACCTTCTATCAAAGGGCTTTATAAACTGCCTCTTTGTGATTGAGAACCAAAGATGAAAGAAAACTCTCATTTCAGAAATAAGGACCATTTGGTGAGTCTTAAGAAAAAGGGACAAGGACATTAAACTCATTTGGGTTCCATCACACTGGAGTATTCCGGGATATCTGATCAACTAATCAGTCTAACACAAAAGCTGTCAATCCCAATTAACAAACTAATGAAAAATTGCTATAAGTGACCAATAGGAAAAATTATTTCGAAGCAGATGAAATCGCTTATACTTCTTGATTGAAACATTCTGTAATAATTACGAATAGAAAATTTGAAAAAAATAATAGTGTGAAAATAGACACAAAATGGATTACAATAATCAAGTGTAGCACTAAAAGAACTAGTCACCACAAAATATCACATAATATGATAAGAGCATATGGAGTGATTAAAATAAAAGATAAAATAATTAACATAAAAGGAAAAGTCTAAACAATAATAATCTTCAAAGTAAGACAATTTATAGACAGAATCCCATGGATACTTAAGACTTAAAGCCTTCGAGGACGATAATAAACTTGAATATACAAAATTATTAGATGCCATTCCATTTATGGTGCAGGTATTAATACCCGCAACATGAGCGCGCTCCATCGTCACAATTATTACAAATTTATGGTAGGCCGTACGATGGCAGAACGGTAATAAAGGTAAATTGTTCAGTCTATGATAGAGGTGTCAGTTTTTGTGAAAAAAAAAACGTGTTATCGGTTATTTCGGATGTAATAACTGGATTTTTCCAAAGAATGATTAAAACCGATACAAATAATAGATAAACTTATATATCTAATAAGGTACTTTACACTTATTATTTTTTCTTTTATAAACACCTATTAAACTATAAATCGGTGGTTCAAAAAGTGATCCTGAATTTGGTTACTAGTTTCCAAAGATTGCAGAATCTCAAAAGCGACACTCAGCATCGTGATCCACACACAAGTTCTTGTTTCTGGAGGTCTCGTTCCGTTGTTATATGTCGTTTTCTTTCAGTAGGTAACAAGTTCCCAAGAGATTTCTTCGTGTTCCGTGACAACATTAGAACTGCCAATGTCACTAGATAAAGCATTGGAAATCGATGGTTTCGATATTTTAAGCGGAAGAACCCCTTTTAATTTATATCTTATTCTCCTGATGCAGACTTGTTCAGTTCACAAATGAGGAGGAAAAAAAGTATTTTACATTCAATTTTAACACTTAAAATAAGTCATGAAAATGTTTAATTAGAGCAGGAAAAAAAATCGCGTTTATAATCTTTATCACCGAACCATATTTTTTTTTAAAAATGTCCATATAGCTTTTGATATAAGTTTATTATGACCTGCAAGTAAATTATTCCTTTCGGCTCTTCAATTTCAACCACAATCTATTATATTATTAAATTTGGTATAAAAGTCTAATTTAAATTTTAATTTAATTTTTGATGAAAGTTTATTATGACCTTCAAGTAAAGTACCTCGTTCAGTTTCTCAATTTAGACCAAAATCTAGTATGTTATTAAAATCAATATATAAGTTATAAATATTAAATTTGAGAAGTTTTCTATAATATTTTAATATAATTTTTGATGGAAATCAATTATGACCTTCAGATAAAGTACCACTTCCGGTGATCGCGCAGTGACCAAAAAGGGTGGTTCTCAACTAGATGTTACAACAATCCCAAATAAAAAATGTTAACTTTCTACGGCTGTCTATCTTTAAAAACTATCTATCTTTAAAAAAACTATCTATCTTTAAAAACCTTTTTAGTTTCAATTACATGTTATTTGATTCCTGTTTATGATATGAGCTGTATTTTGTTTTCTTAATGAAATCTTTTCTTAATTATAGTATTATCAGATAATAGAGAATTTGATTTTGATAAATGTGTTTATTTTTTAGTCATAAAAAATAACATTTCTTGAAAATAATAGACTTTTTCACTGTATCGAATCTCATCGGAGAGGAGTTGGAGGAGTATATATATATATGTAAGGAGTATATATATATATATATAAGGAGAGGAGTATATATATATATATATATGCGTTTCCTCTGCTTCATTTTGAAATTCCCATAGGTAATTTCTTAAAAAAAAAAAGAAAAAAAAAGTTATTCATTTGGTGTTTCAATAATAAATCTGATTCTACTTGTATATTTAGATTAATTATTTATTATGATCCATCCTTTAGAAAAATCTGAAAAAAAACACAGTTATTTTAAATGTTTTGATGGCGTCACAAATAACAGAGCAATTTGTATTGAAATTGTTACAAAAACTTTAATACTGCCATCCACGCGAAAAACATTATGATTTACTTTACATTTATTTAAAGAAAAGAAAATACGTTAACATTTGAACTTAATAGAGCTCGTTATGTAGTTCACGAGATAAGGTATTTAAAAAAAAAAATTGTTTTTGCCAATATCATGGAAACCACTAACATAGCTTTTGTTCTGAAAAATGAGAACTCACCATTCAGTTAATTTATTTTGGCTATATAATGAAAAATGTTCATCCTAAGAAGATAATAATTAGTAACATTTTATATGAGTTATAACAGGCATCTGTTACCTCTAATAGTTTCCGAGATAATGTTTAAAAAAAAAAGTATAAGTAAAAATATGTAAACTTTTCTTTCTACGAAGATAATCATTACAAACTACTTTATGGTGTATTTAACAAGGTCTATTTCAGCTGTAAGAGACATTTGCAGGTCTAATCGATCCGAAGACCAAGTTTTTTAAAAAAACGTTTTTCTTAAGGGAATCATTACATGGCGGTATTAATGCCAAATGAAGTAATTTCTTTGGATCCAATCAGAGAGTACAAAATAACACAGAGAGGCCTTCAAGGGGGTGGATGTGGGCTCACTACCCTCACTTTCATCATTTACAAACCTCTAACACTTTTCCGACCTTAGATTCGATTTGTGTTGTTCTTTTCCCTATCTCCGATCTTTGTTGTCTGTTCTTTTCCAGTGATTTTATTATCGTTTTATTTTAAAAATTGTTTTAAAAAATGAGTAATATCACAGAGGAGGACGATATGACAATCCCAGCGCTTTCCGATTTAGGCAAAATTTTAGGAAAATAATAGTCCATCGGAAATTTCAAGAAGGTGGCGTAAATAGTGCATGCAATTCGGATTTTGATTTAGGGGGGGGGGTTTGATTAAGGGTTAGTATTCATTAAAAACATTTTTAAATTCTAATTTTACTTGTCTTAGTTTTTTTTTTTTTTAGAAGTCACACATAAATAGAGTCATTGTTTTCAACATTAGTGCTGCTCTAATTGAATATACTGCCAGTATTGTTGATTTGTTTTCTTTTACTTTTAATTTCTATAGTGTTTTAACGAAGACTCCAAACAATAATTTAATGCGAAGTGTATATGATGACAATTACCGATGTGGTGCACGGAATTTATGGAAAAAGTTTGTGTCAATAAAAAAAAGGAGGAGATCCAATTCAACGTGTATTTGATCTTATTAAAATCAATAGAATGTGCGACAAAATATTCACATAGAAATCAAATATTAAAAATGTCGATCTATTTTTATTGCAATTGAGAGCGCATTATAATAGAATATAAGTTTTTACAATTTCAAAACCATTTTGTAGTTGAAGTGGAAAACAATTATAAGCTGTGGTTAATTGAAAGCATAGGTAAAATTTACTTTTATATAATAATAATAAGACGTCAGAGATTTAAACGAAAATATTAAAAAAGAAATTGTGACAAAAATTAACCAGAATCATTCATTTTAAAGGACAATAAATTTTTGTTAAATTGTTACCAGTAAGCATTATTAGTTTAATTGATTTATCACCTGAGCCTCAATCAAAAATTGATTAATTTAATAATAATAGATATGCATAGCAAATTAGTAAAAAAAATAATCTCAATAAAACAACTACTAATAATAATAAGGATCTCAATACACTTGAAAAAAACTGAGTAGTTATCACTTGTAGCCACTAATATAGTTTAGATTTTACTTTTTTAATTATAGTAAACAAAAATACACAAAATATACTTCATCTGCTTGAAAACCGATTGAGTTGTTGACAAATTAGCCTAAATCAGAATAATCCCGAAAAATTTAATGAGATGGCGAAGAGTCCAAATTGAGTCTCCTGTACCTGAGAATTGGGTTGGCTTATCAACGTTACCTAGAGACATCGTGAGGAGCTAGGTCGTTCTCAAAAATGTTTTGTGCGTTCGAGCAAAAGTGACTAAGTCCATTATATATTCCATATTGAATTTTGTTCAAGAACCTTCATGTTCGAAATATAGAGGTTCGACAGTATGTACAATGAGAACCGTATTCTTCTTCGGAGTGAATTATATTAACAGAATTTTTTTATTCAAAACGCGTAACATTTATGTGTAATTACTTTTAGTTTTAATTTATATTTATTTCTCTTCATATGCTTAATCTTTCGTCCATAAGTTTCTTATAAACCATTTAACAAAACCATATAACAATTTAAACATCTTATAAACCGTTGCAACATTCACAACACCAGACTGATTAAAATTGTTAAAAACAATACAGTATATTGCTTATGTAATTTTTATTTGTTAAATAAAATATATCCTCTGCTTCAGGCGTGCTATGCAACCCTTAATTGTTGCTTGATATTAATGACTATGATATAAGGATATATATCGTGGGCGTTCAAGCAAAATTGTAAAAAAATCGCAGTTCAATTCTTCACTTAGCAAACCATTTTCACCTGACAACAAGACTAGGTCATACAACAGTTTATGCCTGTACTGGCTGTAGTTTTATTCAAAATGCACTTAGTCATTGTATATCGTTTTACACCAGACAGAAATTATTTATCACACAAAATTCATTAATTGGACTTAGTGACTTACGCACACAATATATGGGAAACAACCCAGCAAGCTTCCTGATTGGGTAACGCTGATAAAAAAAACGCGGGCTCAATACCTGAAAAAAGGTTTAGGGTCCGGGACTCAATTTACTCTGTTTCGAAAACTTACTGGGACTCAATTACTACCTTTTTGGGGATTTGGGACTCAATTTGGACTCTCCCGAGCAAATATGGGACATTCGAAAATAACGATGGTAACGAAGATGATGTTGAGGACAATTTTCAACTGGGATATACAAGTCCTTTCTGGAAACAAATCATATTATTATATGTTTTTGAAGGTAATCGAGATAATTTATTTAAATTACAAATAATTTTCATTTATCAGATCTTTTAGCAAAAATCAAATATCAATTACAAAAGAAAATCGCAGACTTCAAAAAACACCAAAAGCTTTCGTGTGGCAATTTTATTCAATATTCCGACGTATAGCAACCGCTTATTATGGGAACAGTTCATACGTCATACGTTAACTTAGGATGTAAGCTTGGATTAAGATGTATTAATGTAATCATATATTTGTTTACGAGAGGGTAGCTCTGATAAGTCTTTATAATAGAATAATAGACGTTAATATATATATATATATATATATATATTAACGTCTATTATTCTATTATAAAGACTTATCAGAGCTACCCTCTCGTAAACAAATATATGATTACATTGTTGTTTAATGTTTAATTGTGTTTAATTGTTACTGGCTTTTAAATTATTGCTCAAAAATAAGCTCGGTAATGCAATTATACTAAATAATGTCGATCAAACTGATAAATATTCCATTTATGAATGCTCATTCAAATAATTTCGGCATATTTTTCCGGATTTTTTTTTCGTTTATTCGAATTCATAATAAGTGATAACTTTCACCTGTTAAGATTTTTTTATGTCAGTTTATGATAAATTGATATGAATATCATTTATTTTTTTGGAGGGAGAGATGTTGGAAATGCTATAGTTATATATCAAAAATTAGTTCTTGAAGAAATAATTAGTTTTAAAATCATCCCGTTTCACTGGCGAATCCTGTGAATCGAAGGAAGAGATGGTAGTTAACGTGGAGCAGACGTGTCGAAAGATAAAAGATCTACAAGCGTTATTTATAAAAATCGAATAAATTTAATGATATGTTGAGCAAATTGGATATGCATTGCATAGTTTGCCTCAGTTCGTTAAATAATAGGAGGTGCCTACCGACTACTGTATAACTACTTAGAAGAGGCAGTGCCACTTCTGGTTTGTGAATGAAAAATTAGAGAGAGATAGATGACTCACGGAGGCCACTACCTGACTAGCTCTATCTTATCTCTCCCCGACCCAGCCAGGTAACTTCTTCACGCAGCAAATCCAAGTTATAAACCTTGAGTAGAACAACGCAGAAGATGGAGAATCAGGAGGCATAACGAGCTTATTATCTCTTTTTATCAGCTTTGTCATGAAGATAATTTAATGTTGTCAAGCTATAAAACAGAACCGCATAACCTGAGCAAAACCAAGATTCACTATTTCAAAAAAATATATATAAATTTATTGCCAAGCATTTTCATCCAGTGCCTTTTAATTAAGAGAGGTATATTTAGTTCGGGTGATATTGATCTGATAGTAGGAAATCAAGAAAACGATATAGCTGTGTCTCTTGTTTTGGTTTCATTCACTGTGAATGGAGAATTTGGGAAATGAAAAAGCGGGAAAAGTTGCACAATCAGCAAGGAAATCGGAAGTTTTGGAGTAACTAGAATTAAAAGATACCGATAGATTCATTTAAGTATGAAATAATAATACCTATCAAAGACGTTGTGTGTGTATGTAAAACTTGAAATTGTTCTATTCCAACTTTTACATACATACACGACGTCTTTGATAGGTTCTATTATTTCATACTTAAACAAATCTATCGCTATCTTTTAATTCCAATAACTCAAAGCTGGATAGTGTGTGTGGCATCTTCACGGCTGAACTGGTCATCAATAGGACAAACAATAATTATTTGCTCTGGCTCACTGAGTGCCCTCAAAGGCATTTAAAAAAAAAAATCAGATGACCCTCTTGTTTAGGAAATCCACTATACTATAAAACAAATAGAAGATTCTTCTGGAAAAATAACATTCTTCTGGATTCCCAGTAATTCCGGCATTTCAGGAAACGAGGGAGTAGATAAAACAAAAGCAGAAGCATATTCACTGGAAGAAATAATGCCCTCTTATTACCCACCATTAGATTTATTAGAACCAATAAATATAAAGGTCTTAAAGGAATGGCAACGGACTTGGGCTACGTTGGAGAATAATAAACTGAAAAGCATTGAACCGACCGTCCAGTTGCTGGTCCTCACCCTCCATACACTGCGGAAGGGAAGAGGCAGTTATCATACGCCTCGGAATTGGACATAACATAACAAAAACAGATCCACCTCAGTGTCTAATTTCTAAAGTAACTCTCGCAGTAAGTCATATATTTGAACCTCGGTACAAGAGATAAATGGAAACATGTGATATACCACGTCAGCTCTGCCACGCTTTGAGCGAAGAAGAATAACGAATCAATAGCACAATTGAATTTATTAGAAACAATGGAATATTTCTGCTTATTTAAATTTAGTTATTTAATGTCGTTCGTCTACCATATTTATTATAATAAATATTGACTTAATTTTTACTTAGTTTTTCATAATGTTTTATTTTATTGATTTGTATATTTTTAATTTTTTTCTCCTAATTTATTTTTCTTTACACTTCTAATAGTCATTACTTTTCTTCATGTTCTTAACAGTCATTAAAATATTAATAAATGAATCGCTTTGTCTAGACAATGATAGTAATGAGTAGATTAGTAATGAGGGCAATAATAACCATCAGCGGTTTTTTGCCCTAAAGTCAATCAACAACAATAACAGAATATTTTTGCGGACTATTATGACAACTGAAATATTGTAAAATGAAAACAGCTGAAGATTCAGTACCGAATGTAGAGAGTGGTTGAATTCCAGATGTTGCATTGAGGCCTGCTGCTATGAAAAAAACACTTCAACTCAAGTAAGTTTAATGGAACAAAAAAAAAAAAAAAGGAAACCGCTGGGGAAAAAACGTTAGTCCTAATTTACGCTTCCCTATATTGTTCGGTTGTCCATTTATAATTAAATTAGTGATTATTCTTTTAGCACTATTTAAACAAACACATTACAAGCAGAAATATACCTATATATATATATATATATATATATATATATATATATATATATATATATATATATATATATATATATTTAAAGCGCAAGCGCCATTTAGCAAACTTTACAGGAAACACAAAAAATATTTATTTCCAAAATAAAAATACATATATTTTTAAATTTATTCTTTATTGTGTACACTAGGAGTTTATTAAGGAGTCTTAAATTAAACTTTGTAAACTTTGATAATTACAATATATTGTTAAGGTTGTAGCACTGACCAAGGCTAGAGTGACTACTGAGAGTCGTCAGTATTTGGAGCTTACGTCATCGATAGTCAATTTTTAAACCAGTTGCAACTTTTTTCTCGGTATATCCTGAGGAAATCGATAGAGATTGTATTTATGCCCTATTATAAATTGAAACCTAAATTTCGACCTTTTGGGGCTGAGCCCTTTTCAAAAAACGACGTCGATATTTATGCGGGGTTTTTTTTTAATCTGTTTATTACTGACACCACCGATTAAACACGCTCAGGATAAACCAAAAAAATTCAATTTTCCGAGTTTTTAAGAAGATGAAAAAATAAAAGAAGTATCTATTTAGAATTATTATGCTATTATATCTTTAAAATTGATAATATTACAAGAAATTCACGGTCATACAACTAAAATTGAATTGGATTGTTTAATATCCAACCAAACAACTTTACAAGCTACGAGCACCTCAATTGCCGCGACGCTATAAAACCAACTTACTGAGGACGTTGAATTATGTTACGCTGCATGTAGTATAATTCACCAGTCAACTCAACTTCACTTCTTATATTATATTATATTACATTATATCCCAAATTAAAAAGATCGCTAAAAAATTAATAATGTTGTATTAATTTAGCTTCCGTTTCGTTGTATTAGTTGAGCTCCCCTTAACTAGGACTGAAAATATCATTAAAACATTAACAAACCATTCTTGCCAAGAATTTCAAACAAAACGAAAATATATAAAAAAATGACAAAATAGATGATATAAATTTTCCGACTCCTTATAGTTTAATGTACCATGAACCTTTCATGGAAGCGAATTTTAAGCAATTTTACTACACGATAGAAAAATATATAAATATATGAGTTTGAAGAACTTCAAATATTTCCCACACTTCAGTAGGGCAACATCTCAGAAATGTCAATGGCCTAGAAAGTGGAATTTCGAAAGTATAGGTGAAAAAGCAGATGAGAAAATTTAGATATGTCACCCATGGGTAAATAAAAGATACTGTATACTATTTCATTGCCAGTGACTAAGTTTGTCCAAATCTGTATCTCAGAAGTAAATTATTTGAGAAACATTTTTGTATGCATAAATTTATGTATAAAAATTTTTTTATAAAAAAAAGAAAGACTTCAAAAGTGTACACAAGAACCACTAAAGCGATAGAAATAATTTTTCTTACAACAGTAAATTATTATCTAGTATTAGTAACTATTCCAAATCAACCTGAACAGTTAGTTAGTATAACCTGAATAAGTTAGTATTTTTTGATGTCGGTGCCAACTCACAAATAGTGGAGCAAAACTCATTCGTTTCAACTATTAATTTTTTTTTACGTTCTTCTCTTATTACTGACATTAAAATAATTAACTTATTGTACTGTTCAAGTTCATTTGGAATCGTTACTAATGCTACTTAATAACTTACCTTTGTAAGAAAAATTATTTTTATCAATTTAGTGGTTCTTGTGTACTGTTTTGATGTATTTGTTTTTCTTTCACACTGCTCACTGGGTAAAATTAAAAAATACGAAAGGCATTTGTAAGGTCTAATAAACACGCTGCTTCTATAAGACAGCAAAGATTAGCTTATTGATTTATTTAGTATAAAATTAAACTGTCAGATTCACCTTTTTTTTTCCTTATGTTTATATCCTTACCAACTTATGTTTATTAAATCCCATTGCGTCTTCCATCGTTGGGAACAAGACTGTTTTATTTATTTGAAAAGAAAAGAAACAAATAGATTTATCGCGAGTATATGCACACATATAGTGATTATAGCAAGTGATTAGCCATTGTGAAGTTCGTATTTCTACCTCATACAATATTGAAAATATATTTTACAATGTTTTAAGTATTCTCGATTTTTTTTGTTCTATATACATAGTATACCATGTGTAAGTCCATGATCATATGAAGTAAAATATTAATTGCTCATAGTAAAACATACTCTATTTCTAAAAGTTTTCATCAGATTCTGGTCAAATGTCAACCATCTTTTGATTAAAAAAGAATCACAGCAAGCGCTTAGAGACTGGCGAAGTTATGAGAGAATTTACATAAAAACATAGTTTTCATCGGATTCTGGTCAAATTTATACGGGACCACCCCGGAAGTATAACCTTTTGATTAAGATAGTAATCGCAGAAATCGGTTCAAGACTGGCGAAGGTAAGCCTGGGCATACACAGAACATGATGTCAAACAGATAACCTCTTTTTTTGAAGTCGGTTAAAACGGGCCTTTTTCATTAGGTTAAGGTTTCAACCTATTCTCGCTACCTTTCTAGGTCGATATTTTTATAAACCGAGCGAATAAAAAAAGTCATAATACTAATTGTAATATTGTATTAGAAGTTATAATACAAATCTAAAGAAAAATATAACAAAATAAAAAATAAAAATGCATAAACGATAGTTAGTTTAGCTCAGAGATAAATAAACATTACAATCTCTGAGTCGGCTTATTAATATAAATCTAAAATCATTTGGAGAGTTTCGTATCATGTCTTAAAAGAATAGACTAGGGTTGGAATATCGAAAGGAAAATATCGATATTCGATATATCGCAAAACCAAACATCGATATCCACCGATAATCGGTAGAAAAATATGGATATATCGAAAGGAAATGGATGAAAAAACAAAGAAGCCGTGCATTAAATGAGTATAACGTTATGAAATTTATGAGAAGGTTATGAAATAATATAAATATTATTTATACAACAATATTTTTTATTATTCATGAATCATTATAAAAAAAGATAGAAAAGAATAATATTTGGGTAAAAAAATAAGTATTATAATACATTTTTATCTTGAAGGCTTTTTGCCATATTTCATATATTATATAATTCTACAAATTTTTCTAAAAACTAATTGTATTTTATAAAGTTTCCATGCATGCATTGAGCATTCTCAAAACATTTATCTAAAAACATATAATTCATCTGATATATATTTCAGTACAATCACCATTTATATTATTATCTGTTTGTCTTTATATAGGATTAATTAACAGTATATGTGTTTCAATCTTATCTACTAATTATTGTTTATTCTCATATTTACCCCATTATATTTATAAATTAACATGTGCTATATTTTAACCAATGATTATATGCAACAATTTATTTACATTTATAGTATTGTCTATTTTATTTCAATTTCGTGAATGATTGATCCAGATTATTTTTTGTTTTGGTAATCTTTAACTATTAAGTTTATTTGAAGGATAAGGAGGAAAAACCTGGACCCTATTTCATAATAAAGTAAGAAAGTACAATTGCGAGTAGACCTATGATTTACTATGCATAAGACACACTGTGAAATGTTACACAATAAAATTTAAAACTAGTTAGTAAACTAGTTAGCATCTACCTAATGTGCCTCGATTCCTATTCTTGAATATTCTGGCCAGTGTCTTCACTATCTAGCAATACTTATGGTAGTGTTCTCTTTCCTTTTAATAATTCTTCTAGATCTTATTTTTATTTTAAATTTACTATTTTCATTACAATTATTAGTTCTTTCGTTATATATCTATTTTATTTATTATGTCTATGTAATTATTTTCAATTTCAAATCGATTTTGAAATTGAGCACTTCTTTATTGCTATTAGGATATTTGGAATTTGTCTTACGCTGCTTTAATCTTGTTTTCAAATTTTGGGACATTCCCTCTCTATAATATTTTTCATTGTATTATTTCCATTTTATTTTGAAAATTACATTCTGTCTATTTATTGATTCAGTTCAATTATCTATTCACATTGATTATCTATTCACATTAACATTTTGCTTGGATATGTTGATTAATCAAAATTCAAAAATATTTTACACGTATTTTTAATTTAAATTATGCACATTTAATTGTATAACAAATATTTATAGGACTACTTTCTCTGTTCATTTAGGAAACTGGTTTTCAAATTTTAGTTACAAATTAATGTGCATTCGTAATTTGAATTTATAAATAAATTATTTTGTAAATAAGAAATAAATATACTAAACAATTAGTATTTGATTCCTGCTTGAAATAATTCGTTATGGTCCAACTTATGAAAATAATTATGAAAAGATGTATGAAAATGCCCTGAAAAGGCATACCTTAAAGGCGATTGGCGCCAAGCATAACGAAATTATACCTAGCGTAGTTCATATGCCAAGCGATGTTCAGAATAATAGTAATTGAATAAATAAATAGACAGTTGATTCTTACTAATAGTAAGATTTTGTTTTATTTGCTTCTGATTTAGAAGTAGATGGTGTTGCAGAAACACCTGATCCTGATGGAGATGAAAAAATTTGTGCATGGAAAGCTTTGAGGTGTGACCGTAGGTTTCATGTGTTTCTCGAAGTCCGAAATATTTTGTGACAATATTTACACTCCGCACTTTTACTGTCTCTCGATTTAAAATGTTTCCATACTTCACTTTTTAGCGGCGACATTTTAGTTTCTATTTTCACTTGTATCACCACACTAACAACAACAACAATGAACAACAAGCAACTGACCGTTAGTGACGCCAATGAGTTATAACAGTAAGGAAGTTACAACAGCTCAGAGACAGAGTCTTAGATTGATTAAATAATTAAGCTGTAATATTAAGTACAGCTCACGAATAAAGTTAAAAATATGATAAAGAATAAAGGAAATTTCTAATTAAAATAAAATAATAAAATTTAGAATATCAATATCATCGATATATCGGTGAAAAATATCGATATCTCGATATATCGGGTGTTAGGATATCGACATAATATATCGGTTTTTCAAATCCGATATATCGATATATCGCGTTCCGATATTCCAACCCTAGAATAGACTGTAGCTGAAACTTGGAAAACAGAAAATAGCAATAATTTACAATGACGTCAAATTCAGAGCGCCGAATAAATTTAAAGTTCCCCTGCATATACATACAACAGACTGGTGGCCCTGACCTTTCAAAAAAGGTATAGAGAAAAAAACATATACCGGTATTTTAATCCATTTTTAATATACCAACGAGAACTAACATTTTCTTCCAGGTTATGAACACGTCCTTTAAAGGTTTTGTAAGTGCTTGAATAACACAGGGTATAATGTATATCTGGGAAAATATAACAAGAACGGGATCATAAAAAAAAAAAAAAAAAAAAAAAAAAATACCGATTATCAGACTTACAAAGCTGTAGTGGGCATTAGAAAAGTAGGAAAGAATATCGGATGGCCTACACAAATAAATGGTAGTGACCGTTTTAATCTGCCAGACAAGTATATGGCTTCAGAAATGTAACACCCGCGCAGTATGCTAGGCAAAACAAGAAGGGACAGAAAACAAAATGACAGAATAACGAAAGAACCGCAGATAAAAACCTTAAAATTAATTCTTGTAAGATGAAAACTTTTCTGGATTGGGCATGTTTGTAGGCTAAACCGAGAAAGTTATAGGAAGGCGAGGCATAAAGGAGACAAACCTGAATGTAGACAAAGAAGAACTTATATGGAACACTCCCAAAGATTAGGAGAAACGAGAGAGAAAATTTTAGATCAGGGGTTTCCAGACCGTGGTATGTGTACCAGTGATGCTACGCAAGGGCGTTGCAGGTGGTACGCGAACAAGCAAACGAAATTCATGCATTAAATAATCTTTTAAGCAGTTTAATGAAGGATAATATTTTTTTTTTAAATTAATATTGAATGTATCAATTATAAGATGAATAAACACGATATAAAATTAATAAATATGATTTACGATTGTTACGGTATTAAAGGCGAAAGCACTTAGTGTGGAAGAGAACTTAACAATCAAGCCGAGCTTTACGAAGGCTAATATTGATGCTCTGATTGTGACTAAACAACAACATGCTACCAAGTGAAAAATATTGTCGGAATTTCTTATTTTTGATGGAGACGCTTTTATCTACAGAATTTTTAGTGTTTTTTATCTTACTGTTTTGTATATCAGTTTGTTGTCATTTGATATAAATTTCACTTGTTATTTTGGATTTTTAAACTTTATTTTCGATTTATTATTTTTTTAAGCACATTTATTGTGATATATAATGCTTTTTTAAATCAGTTTGTATTTTTTCGCGAAGACAAATCTTTAATATAAGATGGCACGGGACCGAGATGAGTATATTGGAGGCACTTCCACGCTGATAGGTTCAGAGGAGGAAAGTAAGAAAAACTTATAAAGCATGTTGTTCACAATAATGGTATTCGCAAAAGGCCTTTTGTGGATGTATGTATCAAATAAATAATCGGGAATTTTATCCTCTTATTTATTTTTTTTAAGGAGAACATTTTACGTACTGGTGTTGGATATGTCTTCATTGCCCTCATTAAGATTAGACTACCAACATCAGACAAAGGTCTGAAAATAAGTTCATAGAAATAATGATAAGAGATAGCACATCTCACATCAAAAGTCTGAAGCGACTTATTATCTCTATTTGTTTAGTCTTGTTTAGACTGTTGATGCGAGATTTTCTATATTTATTATTATTATTTATATTCTACATTTATGTTGATCTTATGTTTTTCAGTTACGATGATATCTGAAATTGTGAAACATTGACTGATGGTATCGAGACTTTCTGTTCAAATCTAGCGAAAATATTCAATTAAAAGCTTACGAGTTCTCATTAATTAATCCCTTTATTGCCAAATTTTATTAGATATTCCTGTTTTTGTGTAACTACGTTAAAAACAGTAGCCACTTCATTCAGTTTTAACTAACTCCTATAACAAATACCGTGAGAGGTGAGATGTGAGTTCGAGTGGTAGCTGCCCAAAGACCCAACTCAAGCACTACCTAGGCCAGCAATAATAACTGGGCTAGAGATCGGGGCCAGCCTGGAGTAATCGCTTTGTTATGCAGCCAGTCTCTGCTGTAATCAGCCCTGTCTTCTGTCTTTAGATAAACACAAATCAATGTAAATCAGTTTGTGGTTATTATTAATGTAGTATTCAATATTACTATCTATTAACTAGTTAGGATGTTAAAGTCCTTATTTAGCTGGTGATTTATCACACACCATTATTTTTGCAATGATTTTGAATGGAAAGACATAATTAATTGGACGATTGAGTTTTTTGAGGGTGAGAGTCCCATACTCTATTATCTTTAGCCGTATATGCATATACCTTTTTAATAGTAATTTATGTAATTTATTGTATACACATACTTATACTTATATAAGCGTTCCGATAAGGGTTGTCTTCAATGTTCAGCGCAGAGCTTCAAGGCCTTTGATTTAACCAATCATCGTCCTGAAGACCTCGGCCAACCATTTCTACCAAGACACCCTCCATTCACCTCGTTCTGGATCGTCTGCGTTCTCGCTTCCCTGGTGGACCCCAATCCAGAATTCGGCTCGGCCAACTCTCCTCCGACATTTTTCTCACATGACCGTGCCATTTAAGACAACGTGTTGTGTTTGATTTCCTCCATTTCACAATTTCTCCGATCTTTTCATGTTTATAAAATCTTTATCCTGCCTTATATAAATATCCAAATTAGTTACTGCTAAGATACAGTTGGAAGATTCCTTAGGTCTTTAAAACACAGGTAAACATCTTTTCAATCAACATTTTGCCTATTCAGACATCATCAGAACTGATATAAACAAAATCATATATAAATGAAGACCAAATACAGCACAACTCACATCAGCATAAAGAAAATCAACTACAGACAGCACACCAGTCCAAGACATCTGTCCAGATGATCCCTGAATTGGCGAAACGTTGACTGGTTAGTTGTTTATCGGAATTTTAGAGACTTAAGGATTTGACTTTGAAATCTTTAAATTGTATCCAAACAATTAATTTATGTTTCTTTTTGAGTTTTGGTCTTTTATATAAAGAAATTGTTAACAGTATAAAGTTCTGGGGCAAAAAACATTCATTTTGATATTTCAGGTTTTATATTATTTTAATTTCCAGTTTAATAATATTTTTGGATATTCGCTAATGCTTTCATCTTGTAAAAACTCATGAGCCATATTGAAAAACTTGGACATTATCGATGGACTTTAATAACAAACCAATCTGCATAAAATTTGCGAATAAAATTGAAGTGATGTTTTGCAAGTAGACAAAGCAGCAAAAATCCAATCACTGGATCAAAAAATAACATCCACTTACATACCGCCTTCAGATTTGTGATTACACTCATTTTATAAAAAGTTGCTGCCGACTTACTTGGACTATGATAAACGATAATAAACTCCAAATCATAAAAACAACCGTCAGTTTGCTGGACCCCATCTTTCAGTCAGTGTAGAAGAGTGGTTGTCACAGGCTTTAGAATTGGACACTGCCATTTGACTCATGATTACCTCTTGGCATGAGGGATTCGCTGGTCTCTGGAGGCACGGACTCGGATGTCTGACCATATCTGCACAATCACCAGCAATGTGATCCCACCTCATTTGTCGGGAGGAAAGCGATCTACCACCGATGCTACCGCTGCACATAACACATCTTCAAAACTATTCTTAGAATATCTTCGGCAAAAGAAAGAATTTACCTCGACAATGCTATTGTGGATTTTGTTTCTTTTTAATATTTTGGGGATAAGAAAAAAAAAATCGCTGGTCCCTAGAAAATATATCTTTAATTTGTAAGAAAACAATGTAATCCGGTCCCCTCGATAATTCGTATTTTTGTTTTCGTCATCTAAGTAACCAAAATGTCTTATACATTGAATTTTCATCTCATAATTCATAATGGTCATAATTATAATGGAATATTCATAAAAAATCTGGTTAACTTGTGACCTTTTTAACAGAAAAGAGGAGAGTGAGTGAGAGGGGAATCGTTTATAGGTATTTCGTTTTGTTTTTTCTATTAATCTGTCTTTTCGTAGAGTGCGATGTTTGATTCAGTTGGGTTTTGACAAGGTTTTTGAGAAGGTCTAACAAGTCACTTTCCATAAAAAAACAAAGACGAAACCATCAAAGCCGTTGTCTAACGTTATAACGTATCTGTAAGTCTTCTAACAGCAAATTAAAGCATTTCAATACAGGTTAGCATCTAGAACTAGAAGAACATTTTAAAATATGATCTGCCCAAACACAATAATCTAAAATACCAGTTGGAGAAAACATTTTAAAATGAAAGCAAAAGTTTTTGCAGAAACAAATGGGGGCTTTTGCGCGCGATGGTTGGTTTTAGCGCTTATAAAAAAAACGAGATGATATTTTAGAAATTCAATGAGGAAAGTGCGAGTGTGTTAACGAATTTCGTTGTGAGTGAAAAGGCGTGTTGGGATAAATAATCAATTCTTATGAACTTAATAACGTTTTTAATGACGGGATTATTTTATAAGTGTCTCCCCGATTGTTCAATATGTTTTAAGGGAAATAGTAATATAGAAGGAGTAACCCCATATTTGGCAACAGGCATGGATGGATCTGAAAAAACAAAATCGCTTATAACCGATAAGCCCACGAAGCCAAGGTTTATTAAAAACTATTCGCGTTTGTGAATTTACGAAGGTGGAACAGTCGTTAATTTTAATTAAACATTTACATGATTTGAAATGCCCTTTGATATGAAATCGCCTTTCTCGAAATACAGACAAACGAACAAATTTTTAAGATTTCGTCCATTTTGACGATGGTTTATTAGTAGAGGAGATCCTGACGAGAAAATTTTGGCTCCGTTTGAGAAGGCTATGAAGTAGAAGATGGTGTGCCGACGATTAGCTCTAAAATGGCGAAACAATACATCTACAGTCGTCATTCATTCATGCAAAATCGCATGCTGGTTCTGCTCTGAGCGTGCATGACAATTTTCTTTAAGGTTTACATCACAAGAAAATAAGCGATTTTTTTTCAAATGTAAAATTGAATTTTATTTTTTATTTTTAATTTGCTATTTTTTTATTCTGCTTTTATTGACAATCTCGATTATTGGAATATCTCGATAATTAATATTTAACCTTCAGACCATAGAAATTACGAATTATTATGACTCTACTGATTTAAACTTTAAATAAATTTGAAAATTTTTTTGATTTTAATCTAAATATTCTCAACAATCAATTACTTTTCCAACGAAAAAGCATAACATTTTTTTTCATGCATTTATTTATTTTTATTACCTTTATTTATAATGCATATTGATCTTATTTGTGTAGCTGAAGATCTTAATTGCGTATATTGCGCAAAAATATCTCTTAACTTGTCCTGCATTTTTATTACCTTTATTTATAATGCATATTGATCTTATTTGTGTAGCTGAAGATCTTAATTGCGTATATTGCGCAAAAATATCTCTTAACTTGTCCTGCATTTTTATTACCTTTATTTATAATGCATATTGATCTTATTTGTGTAGCTGAAGATCTTAATTGCGTATATTGCGCAAAAATATCTCTTAACTTGTCCTGCATTTTTATTACCTTTATTTATAATGCATATTGATCTTATTTGTGTAGCTGAAGATCTTAATTGCGTATATTGCGTAACTTGTCCTGCATTAGGAGATGCTCGAGAAAATTTCAAAGATGACGATAGCTTTTATGCTAGAATGGACAGTTTATATAGGACTGCACAGACACAAATTATCAAATTGGCTGACGTTACCATGGCGTAGGGAAAAAAACAACACTGTGTGTATAATGAAGAAAGTACAGTTGATTTAGAAGTATAAGGATGAGAACTATAAAACAGCAATTACAATGAGCTTTCAAACAGTGAAAACGCTGCGAACCTTATGAATATTAATAACTATATGGTATATTATATTCTTGGATGTATATATTCATATTTTTCCTTTTCGAAATATTGTTATTTTTTTAATAAATAACAAACCAAAACTTCTAAACGAATCAGAAGGAGATTATGAAATATCCTGTTTCTTAATATATAAATTCTTCTGTTAATGAACTTATTAAGAAAAATCGATATTATAAAACTAAAATCTTAATTATATCAGCACAGAAATATTTATATTACAAATACAGTATATTAATTTTATCGGGACAGAAATATATGTGTCCTTTTATAAGATTCTTAAAAGATTAAAAATAACGAGACCTAATATATCGAAATATATATTATATTATATATACTACTATGATACATTCAAAACTGTCGATTCGATGTATCACGATTATTTATTTCGATATTTACATCCCTACTAAGTAGAGGGTAGCAACTAACTATTAACACTCCTAACTTAAATAAATATATAGTTAAGACCTTAAGTCATTTTAATTTAATAATATTATTTTAGTGGTTTTTCATATCTCTGAACATTAGGTCATACAACTGAGTCTATGCTTAAAAAACAAAAACAAATAAAAGCTACTTTGAATGATATCTGATAACTAGTTTCAATAAAAAATGATATATTCCTATTTGTGGAAAAGTTACAAAATATTTACATGATTAAAACTCCTATTATATGCTGAAGCACAAATATCTAATTGAATAATTATATGGGGATGACTACATCGTAAATAAAAAAACTCCATAAAGATAAATATAAAAGGAAGATAAGAAGCTCCCTAAATTAATGAATGACTCTAGATCGTGATTCATCGAATGCCAAACGAGACCATGGAAGAAAAACCAGCTATTGGAAGCCAAATGATGGGTCTCAGGAACCCAATGGCCGTAGCGAGGTCTGTTGGAGAAAAAAATATCGGTTAGAGACGAGACGACATAAGGTTCCAGCCGTCTGGGGGCTATAAAGGGGACCACTCAGGTTTTTCGTGACCGACTCACTTCCTGCCTCATAGCCATGACCCCGTGCTATACGGGAATTGGGGAATCGAACCTCTCCGAGGTTGGTCAGGAAATCAACGAATCGAACGATAATAAAAGGAATAGTAGGGATAATGCCATGTTTGGTTATTAATCATATATTAAAGCCTAAGTAATAAACCTACGAACGAATGTGGAAATCATCGTTAGCAATCTATGACTCGTGCAATACATGGACATGTGAAATGAGAGAGAGTGGCGACGATTTGATGCAGAAGAATCTTCAATATTTTCAACTAAAGCATAAAACCAAATTTTTCATATTAATAATAATCCCATCATGAAGAAATTTCAAAGCAATTTAATTTTAATATTTTAAGGTCACTTTGCACAAATTAGCTATTTAAATATTGGATTTAAAAATGTTATGTAGTTGTCGTCATACCCCACTTCTAAGGGCCCCTTGTCACTGGTAAAAGAGAGAAAGTTGCAATTGGATGCAGAAAAAACTGAAGCTATCCTTATTAGTTTTACACCCCCTTCCTAACAATCCGTTGCTTTTCCGCGATAACGTTCCTATCCCAATCCATAACACTGTTACAAACATCGTAGTCACCTTCGACCAACACCTGCCCTGGAGTTACCATGCATCTGAAACATTTCGAAAATGCATTATTACCTTTAAACAGTTCCGTAGATTCCGTGAATCCTTACCATTAGGAACCAATCAGCTTCTTATATCTCCTCTTATTTTTCTCAACTTTGTCTATGGTTGCCTGGTATATGGAGGGACTTATCAATGAACTGGAAGTGAAATTAAAGCTTCTTGTGAACTGCTGTTTTATTCTTGGGATCCCCAGACGCGCCCATATCTCTGGCTATTACTTCGAGTTAAAGTGACTCTATCCTTCTATACGACTTCCATAGTTCATACATATTCAAAACCCTAAAAAATAAAAAACCTTCCTATATCATTGAACTCCTTACCCTGCGTTCCACCATCCATTCCTTGAATACCAGGATTGAAACAATCAATATTTATACTCCATCACATAGAACTATAATACTTTCTTTGATAAATCCTAGCTTGCTCTTTTGGAATCCTTTCGTTCGGAACTCCTTGCCTATCCTTGACTATCCGTAAAGCCTTTTCTCTATCTTCCTGCAAACAGCAACTTTTACTTACATCTCTATTTGAAATATATTTTAAACGTTTACATTTATTTTCCATGGAAAAATTTAGTTTCCATTTAGTAATATAACAATCCTCGCGCGGATCTCATTACCGCGTAGGGGAGCGTCCCACGGGTGGCGGATGTGGGGATGGTCGGTGGAAATTCCTTGGAAGTTCCTCCCGGCTAAGTCCGATGGACTCGCTGACCAACATTGAGAGCGCCCCTCCAGGCTTGCTGGAGGGTGTGACGTAGGTTTGAACGCCCTACTCACATATTTTTAGTTCACAAAATACCACAAAAAGTCATGGATCTCTCTGAGGTAAAACGCTCATTATCCGGAAGTAAACTAGCCCCCCGTTCGGGTCTCCGGGTGGGGACTGCTTCAGGGGATTCATGGCGCAAGTTGAAAATTAGAGATTTAGGTATAGGGACGTGGAACGTAAGAAGTTTGAATACAGCGGGTGGGTTAAAATCGGTGGCAAACGAGGTTAAGAGATACAATGTAGATATCGTGGCACTGCAAGAGATTCGGTGGCCAGGGGAGGGTTCGTTAACAGAAGGGAACTATTCTATTTGGTACGGTGGGAGCGGTAATTATTGTTTAGGTACTGGATTTCTAATAAGGAATAGATTGCTCTCCGCATTGAGGGACGTAAAATTTTTTAGTGATTGGATATCTGTGGCCATATTTCAGGGGCGGTGGTTTAAAATCGCGCTGATAAACATACATTCCCCTACCGAAGACAGTGATGATGAAGTTAAATGCGAATTTTATGATAAACTAGAGTGGGTATATGATAAACTACCTCGAAACTGCATGAAAATAATATTAGGGGACGCAAACGCAAAGGTGGGAAGGGAAGAAGTATACTGTCCGACGATCGGTAAAGAAAGTTTGCACGAACATAGCAATGATAATGGGATCCGTCTAATAAACTTTGCTATCTTGAAAAACCTAACAATCAAAAGTACTACGTTTAAACATAGGGATATTCATAAGTATACGTGGACATCGCCGGATTCACAAACACGCAATCAAATTGATCATGCTTTGATACAACAAAGATGGCAAAATAGTATAATTAACGTGAGGTCTTATCGTGGGGCAGAATGTGGGTCAGATCATGAATTAGTAATCGCGAAACTTCGACAAAAACTTAATATAAAAAAAAGGAATGAAAGCCGTATTTGTTCCGAAAATTTTGATCTAGATAAATTGAAAAACCCTTCAATTAGAAATCAATTCGCGGTAGAAATCAAGAATAGGTTTGAAGCCTTGGAATCTTTAGATGAGGATCGCGAAGATGTAGACAAGCTATGGATCGGAATTAGGGATAATATTAAAGAGGTAAGTAATCTGTGTCTTGGAAAAAGGGACAATAAAAAGAATAAACCGTGGTTCGATAATGATTGTCTAAACTTGTGCGAAAAAAGAAGAGCCGCGAAACTAAAAGCTTTGAATAATCCAAGCGATAACAATGTTGCTAATTTCCGGGCCTTGATGAATGAAACGTCCAAATTCCTCAAAAATAAAAAACGAGAATATCTTAAAAACAAAATAATAGAGATAGAAACTAATTGAATTGAAAACAACGTAAGAGACATGTATAAGGGTATAAACAGATCGCGTAAACAGTTTGAACCAGCAATGAATGGAATTAGAGATGAAAATAACAATATCTTGGCCGATCCGGGGGACATTGTGAATAAATTTAAAAAACACTTTGAAAGTATTTTGAATTCGGGAAATAATAATCAATCTCCTCCTTCTGAATATCAGAGTGCTGAACCGTTAATTGAAGAACCGAGTAAGGAGGAAGTCGAAATAGCCATCGGAAAATTAAAATCTCATAAAGCAGCGGGAATCGACAACATTTCCAGTGAAATAATAAAAGCGTGCGGTGAAGCTGGAGTTTCTAAAATACATTTTTTGGTTAAAAATATCTGGGAAAATGAAAAAATGCCCGAAGAATGGAAAGAATCTATACTTATTCCGATTCACAAAAAAGGTCCGAGGACTGAGTGTAATAACTATCGCGGAATATCACTCCTCCCGATATGTTATAAAATATTCTCGTTGATCCTAACTAGTCGAATCACGGAATATGCCGAGGAAATTATCGGAGACTACCAATGTGGTTTTAGACGGAACCGATCAACTATCGATCAAATATTTTCCTTACGGCAAATATTAGAAAAAAAATTAGAATTCAACGGTGTAGTTCATCAGCTTTTTGTGGATTTCAAAAAGGCTTATGATTCCATTGATCGCCGGAAACTGTATAACATTTTGATTGAGCAGGGAATACCGAAGAAGTTAGTAAATCTAGTAGGGATGTGCATGACCGAAACATTCAATAAAGTTAGAATAGGTAATTATTTTTCGGAGAAATTTGAAGTTCGTTCGGGGTTAAAACAAGGCGATTCCCTTTCACCTGTCCTATTTAATTTAGCATTAGAGTATGTCATTAGAAAGGTAATGCTTACCGAAAGGGGTTTAGATCTGGGTGGTAGAATATCCGTGCTGGGGTTTGCGGATGATTTGGTATTATTAAGTGAGGACGCGGAAACTATAAAACTGAATACAGCAACGTTGATGACAGCTGGGAAAGAGGTTGGCCTCAAAATAAATACGGATAAGACGAAATATATGGTTAGCAATAGAAACAGAGGAGATTTTGAGGATATAGATATAGGAGAAAATAGGATTGAACACGTTGAGAAATTTAAGTATTTGGGGTCTGTGATTACTAGAAAAAACGAAATTCAAGAGGAAATAAAGGCGCGGTTAAAGGCGGGAAATGCTTGTTATTTTTCGGTGTCAACATTACTTAGGTCGCGCATTTTGTCCAGAAACTTAAAACTTAGAATATACAAAACTATTATCTTGCCTACAGTTCTGTATGGGTGTGAAACGTGGCCGCTAACCTTGAAGGACGAACAACGCCTTAAGGTATTCGAGAATAAGGTACTGCGTAAAATATTTGGTCCGAAAAAGGATGAGTCAACTGGAGAGTTTAGGAGATTACACAACGCGGAATTGCGGAGCATGCACCCTGTTAATATAATCGAAGTGATATCATCGCGACGGTTGAAATGGGCTTGCAAAGTTGTTGGGCTCAGTAACGAACGAATTCCTAAAAAGTTAATAAACGCTGAGCTGACTGGTAAACGTCCAAGGGGTAGACCGAAACGTAGGTGGGAGGATAGTATTAAGAGTGATCTAAGGAATTTGGGTTTGGAAGGTAGTCGGTGGACCGAGATTTGTAGACAGCGATTAGTGGTATCGGCATCGAACCTCCGGGTTCGCTAAGCCTTTTATTATTTATTTATTTATTTATTTTATTTAGTAATATAACAATAGAAATTACTGTCTACAGCAATCACTTAAGTTTATGCGTTTTTGTCAATCTCCAATACCCTCTACGACTTTTTATATTTTTCTCTAATCTTTAGTTTTCCAACAATGTTACCAATCTCATTTCCAGAAATTAGGTTTCAACCTGAGAAAATATTTCTCCTCTTATCTCGTTTAGTCGATTATCAAATTCTCTCATATTTCATGTTTATCCATTTTTATCACTACTAAGAATGAGAGATAGTTATTTTTAAAAAAAATTAAAAGTACTTTAGAGGAGTAAATTTTGAAAATTTGGCATTTAAGCCTTGTCAAACTATTTCGATGAAGATAAGACCAAGCTAATATTAAATATCATAAATATCATTAGAGTCTTTTTCGAGAAAATTTAAAAAATGTGTAAAATCGACAATACAAAGTGAAACTTCTAACAAGTCAATTTTAGACAAAATGTTATTGTAACATACAACAATGTAACAAATGCTATGCCTATTTCGTTTTATATTACACTCACCTTTTTACGAAACTTGGTTATTTGGACTCAAGGGATCTTAATACGTGTATTTCCACCGAAAACTCGGATACGAAATTTTACACGAACGCAATACTTTCCATTACAATATATCTCATATAAAGTAAGTGTAAGTAAAAAAAATGCGTTCACCATAGACCATAGATTTTCATAAATTATTATTAATAATAAAATATCATAGAAAGTTTACGATTTTTGTTTAGCTTTTATAAAAGGAAGCCTCATGATAGAGGGGGGACATTTCGCTCCGAACGCCAATGCCAACTAGATCGTGACAGGAGCACACGGCTCCCTAAGATATTCCACTCGGATATGCCACAGTTTCTCACAGATCCAGCGCTGGAGGAGACCCCCTTCACCGGAGGAGCCAAAGGAGACACCCTAATGAGCTACTCACGATGCCGTTTGTCGTCAATATTATCCAAGCGTGTAATCTGTTTAAGTCCTAGCGATTTATGAGCTTATTTACTTACTTACCTTATATACAGGGCGTAATGGCTAACAGTTCTCGGCCGTTATGTGCTTGTTAGAATGCCGCCCAGGGTGAAAGCTACTGACAGAGAATATTAAGGGTGGGAATGATTCGGGCCTATTATTCTCTGAAAAATTCTGATAAATCCTATTCTGACACTATTTTTTTCTTAAAATGATAACTTAGTGGGATATGTTAGGATGATTATCGACGGTCAGTGATAGCAACCTATTGAACTATATTACTGATCATACTATTGTCTTTGATTTTAGTGAAGTCGAAAACCTGGTAGGTCTACCACTGATTGCCCTCTTTCTTATTATTGGCTGTTGTGGTACATTATCTTTCTATATGATTATTTTTTCTTTATAATTAACACCACGCCTTGCGGATGGGAATAATACAAAAAGTGTTCTTCAGTGTTCACTGAACAGAACAGAGCCTGTATATATATAGCTGTATATAGTTACATTACATTATATATATAGTTACAATTAGACTGGCTGTCTACCTTAAAAAAAGGGATTTTGGGGCAAGCTAACGACTCAACTTCTAGAAACGAACTGACTTTATTATCTTTTCTACCTGGTATATATAGATACAGAGTTGTTGATATACAATACTTAACTTATCCTTAAGAGTTACATAGTTCTTGTTGTTGTTTGCGTCTTATATATCGCTAATTCCCTCCCTCCAGTTCCTTCACATGGAAGAACTCATAAACTAAATTAAACATCTGCTTATCTTAAGCTATAACTATATAACAAAATGCTTCTATGCTTACTCTAGCTACACGATAGTAAAAAAAAAATATTCTATATCACTTCTTACATTGTTTAATTGGTAATTTACCTTTTCTTTATTAAACAATTATATTAGAAACATAAAAAGTACAAACATAAAATAAAACATACAAACAAGTAAAAATCGTTCCGCTACAATGTGTCATACTGAGCGAGCCGCCAGGCTCGAGTTCTGACGCTATCCTTGCTACGCGTAGTTCTTCAAGGTGAACCGTACGCGATCGAAATGGGTAGTTCACATCCCTGATAGTGAACAAATTATTTTCCCATATCGTTGTGACTTTATAGGGACCCTCATAACGCGCGGCCGTTTTGTTTCTTGCGGTCCTCAATCGCCTATACACAATTGTCTCTAACGGTAATGGACCCTTTTTATAAACTGCAGGCCGGTTAGTTGCCTTATCCACCCGAGTCTGTTTCTCGCGGATAAATTTTTTCCTGATTCTTGCCCATGTTTCTCTGCGCTCAACTCTCGCCTTGTATAGTTTCGCCCTTAGCTCGGCGTTATTAGTTGTGATGAGGTCTCCTCTGTCGCGTCGCCTTTGTCCAAAAACGATTTCCACCGGAGATAATCCTGTCGCTGCATGGATCGTGTTGTTATATGCGACCACCGCGCGTGGCATAGCGTCGTATGGGTCGAGGTTACGTCCAAGATTGAGTAACCGAAGGTGTTTCCCTAAGGTGTTGTGTAGCCGTGCCTCTACCTTTGATGTGATGGGAGGTGTTTAACCGCCATGTGATTCCTAACGTTTTACTCTCGTCGCGAATTTCAGAGTTATCGAATTCTCTACCATAATCTGATATAATTTCATCGGGTACTCCGTAGGTCGTGCACCATTGTGATATTCCTTCCCATACTGCCTTGGGTGTTTTCGCTTCAATTGGGTAGCCCATCGCAATTTTACTGAAAGTATCTATCGCTGTCACCCACGATTGCCCTTCGTTCGAGTAAATGTCTATTTGTACAGACCGTAAGAGTTCCGTCGCGGCGGCCGTGGCTACTTGCTCTGCCACCGGTGGTTGGCGATCGTACTTCGCTTGCCGGCATATTTCGCACCGCGCGATACAGTCGCGTACAGTCCAAAAGTATAATATTTCCAAAAGTTTAATAATTTCAGAGCGCGTAAGGTCTTCTCAATTCCGCGATGGTTCGTTTTGCCAGTGTGGTGGTCGGTGACGAGTTTCTATTGGACCGCTGGGTCGGTGATTGTTTCCACTTGACGCAGACACCTAATTAAAGAATAGCCCACTCCTATCCTTTCCTGTCTCCATAATCTCTTTAATCTCTCCGTTATTAATCGATTTCCCACATACACGTAACAGCTTCGTCCGGGATTGCTGAATTCCACAAATATACGTTCCAGATCATTATCATCTATCGATGCGGGCGTCCGAACTAATATGGTTGATATCCCCTCGTAAACGCTCGCCCGAGTCTCCGTCCCCGAGTCCTGCTTCGATTTTATAATGATCTGAAGCTTCATATCGTTTATAATGTCGTCGATGGGGTCTGTCCGTCGGAGTCTCGTTTTCCTCCGGTTCGCTCTGGACTAACGGAATTTCGGGTCTGCTTTCCGCCCATTCGCGTAAATAGCGTAATGCAAATGGTTCCACCGAGGTGCTTCCTTCATCAATTGCGTTCGTAACTAAATCCCGCGATAAGCAGTCAGCGACCGCGTTTTCGACGCCTTTCTTATGGATCGTTTGGAAGTTATACGCCACGAGTCGTTCCTTCCAACGCGACACCCGCGCTTTCTTTAAGTGTGCCTAGGTATACTAAAAGCTTGTGCTCGGTTAGCAACTCAAATCTTCTTCCGTATACGTAAGGGCGAAAGTGTTCCACGGCCCATACTACTGCTAAATGCTCGTGTTCGATTGCGCTGTATCGCCTTTCGGCGTCGTTCAACTTCCGGCCCGCGTATGCTATGAGTCTTTCACCTTCCTCAAAGTTCTAGGATAGGATGGCTCCAACAGCGACCTCGCTTGCGTCCGTGGTTACTTTAAACATTCTGTGAAAGTTGGGAAAGTGGTCAAGTGGTCAAAATCTCCCGGCATTTCTGAATACTTGCTAACTGGTCGGACCCGAGTTGAAACCGCTTCCTTTTTTCAATATTTCGGTTAACGGGAGGGTCAGCTCCGCTATACTGGGGATGAATTTTCTATAATAATTTATCATGCCCAAAAACCGTCTGACTCCGCGCGTATTCCTAGGCAAAGGAGCTTCTTGAATGATTTTTACTCGCTCCTGATCCGGTTTCACCCCGTTCCGCGAAACCACGTATCCCAGAAGCCTAATCTCATGTTAGCCGAATTTAGATTTCTCGCGGGACTATTTAAGTCCGAACTTGTGTAGTCTATTAAAGACCCGTCTCAAGTCTTTAACATGGTCATCTTCGGTCTTACTAAAAACAATTAGATCATCCATGTACACTTGAGAAAAGTCTTCGCCTAATCCCCTCTGTAGTTCCTCCATGAAACGTTGAAAAGTTAACGGGGTTCCCTTTAACACGAAGGGCATCCTAACGAATTCAAAGTGCCCACGTTCCCATGAAAACGCCGTCTTTCTTATATCCTCTTCGGCCATTCTAACTTGATGGTATCCGCTCTTGAGATGTAATGTACTGAAGACCGTTGCTCCCGACAGGCGATCAAGTATGTCTTCGATACGCGGAAGGAGTACCGTTCGTCCTTCGTTTAGTTTCCGGTAGTCCACTACCACTCGTTATTGTTTCACTTTTCCGCCCGATTCTCCTTGTGTTTTCTCGACCACCCATAAGGGACTATTAAATGGAGAATTACAACGTCTTATGATACCTTGTTTAAGAAGGTCCTCTAACTGTTCGCTAATGATATCCCTCATAGATTGGGGATATCGCCTATCTTTGACATAAACTGGGGTCTCCGTTTTGAGGTTGATACGATGTACGGTTTTCCCTGTGGTTGGTAAAACTTCCTCGTCTCTGTAAAACAGCTCTTCGTTGCGTTACACTAACTGTACTATTGCCTATTTTGTGCACTCCAAGGCCCCAATTCCAATGTTCTCGTTATTCCCCTCTGTTGTGGTTTAGTACCTCCGTTTTCCTATCTCGCAACACCATTTTGTGGTTAACCCTCATCTTTAGAACGGCTAGCTGTAAGATATCGTATCCTATAATTAAGTCATATTACGTCATTAATTTTTCAATGATATGTATTTTGATACGTGAATCACGCTCTGTTAATTTGTTTAAATTTAAAAACGTTTTCCCCAAAGTTTGGCATCTACGGCTTACTGTGGATACCACGCATTTACAAAGCTTCCGACCGACCCAAATACCCAATTTCTTTGCTCCGCTCTTACTGATTAAAGAAGTCGTACTTTCCTTGTCGATTAAAAATTGTATCCCTGATTACCTCAATCTCGCCACGGGCAACCTATTCCACCGTCCCGTCTCTACGCAATTGTTTACTCTTAAATCGCTCAGTTGGTTGCCCCGCCAGTTACCGTGCCCTCAATCCGCACGGGAACGTCCCGCCACTACCTTCGCTCCGAAAGGTCCTCCTCTCCCGAAGACTCCTCACTGCTGTAGCACCTGCCGCCCCTCCTTCCGGTCCGCCTGCTGCTCCAGCCCTGGTTGTTCACCTCCATCGGTTCCGGTCTCTTCTATTTGCTCGAGGATTGCGCCTGGGACATTCCCGTGCCACACCGTTTTTCGAAACTTCGGTTGTTATTAGTTTGTCTCCTCCGTGATGACCGCACCTCCATCCACTCCGTTTGCGTCTTATATATCGCTAAATTATATGTATATATATATATATATATATATATATATATATATATATATATATATATATATATATGCTTTTGTTTTATAAGTAATTTACTTAACATTGAAATGCAAGGTTTTCGGCCCTCTAACTCAATTTATTTTCAGAGGTTCGCGAATTCTAAAAACCTGCGGAAAAAAAGTTGATATCTCCAAAGGCACTTTTCAAACACCAAATTAATTTGTATACAAATTTTCAGCACACTAACTCAATTTGGAGTGGTCCTAGAAGTACGAAGATCCCAAAAATCTGGAGAGAAACGGGAGGAAAAAGTTTAAACTCCCAAAAGGCACTTCTCTAACACAAACACAATTCACATATAAATTTTTAAACCTCTAAGTCAATTTGGAGGGGCTATTGAGGTGGGCAAAATTTAAAAAAACGTGAAAAACATGCCGAAATTTTGACTGAAATTTATCTCTGCCTCTGTGGTATTGTTCTACAGTATTTTTGTATTCGAAGGGGGCTGCTGATAAACATATTGGTATGAGACATTCCCGAAAATTCCGTTCTAGGGCGATAGAAAACGGATTTGAAATGCACCACCACCGCTGCACTCCCTCGATGACCTACGATGCAGTGCAAAAGTACATTATTTTCGAGAAAAATAGGACTTAAAAAGAATCACCCCACGATACTCCCATCATTTTCAGTTACTACAGGAAATGTATTTACTAAAGATACTGTTGGTACTTTATGAAACTATGGTTTTCCTTAACTTTTAATATTTTACGACATCAAGAGTAAGATATGATCATAACCTATAAATAAAAATAACGATGGAAAACGGACTAATCGTAACAGCGATAGGTTAGAAACCTATTTTCTGATTAACTACAAGGAGATCCTTGGTGTATTTTATTATTTAGTCTATCCAACGGGCTTATGATCTCCCATGTGATGTCATGACAACAACTGGAGCATTCATGATTGTGTGAAAATATCCCTGATGGGCAAGCTTTTTATAAACATATATAAATATAAACAACTCAATGTCACCAGATTAAAGTAATTTATGAGACTAAGTTAATTGTATGAGCTATAAAATTTATCAATCCAAAGTTCGTCAATAAACAACCAACAACTTAGAATTATCAGAATTTAAGGGTGATTAAAAGATTAAAGGTAATTATACAAATGTTCAACAACTCTACCAAGCACAATATATGGAAAGTGTAATTGCATCATGAAAATGCAGATTTCGAAAACTATAAAGAAAGAAACAAGAAGACGAATGAATTATATTTAACAAAAAAATAATTGCTGAATATTATTACATCTTTACTTCTAGAAGCAACACTATTATATGAAATAGAACTATCAAGTAAAAAAATTTCTTCATGATCTACGTATCAAGCTACTGCATAGATTATCGCAGTGGTAAGGGATTAATTAAAAGAATTTTGTCAGTTTCTGCCATCGGGAATGTAACTAAATTTGAACAAAGTTGAACACTCGGCTTATATCGCTTTTTTATATACTTATAGATTAATTTTTATATAGATTAACCTATTCAAATTCAATGAGTATTACTACATGATAATATGACGTTTTCCAATATAAGGAGAGCGGACGAAGCAGCTCCTTATTCATTTGTATGAAGTGCCTCCTTGTGAGTTGTGTACCTTTGTGCTACAAGGTGTTCCTTTCCCAACGATAGGATTAGTCTATTCTATTCAGTGACTTCACAACTGATCACAAGGTAGGACTCCGCAATCAAGTGTCAGTCTTCGGCAAGCTTAATCAGAGGAGTAATCGAAGAGGATAGGACTAAGCGCGTTAAAAGAAATTCAAAAAAACTAAATAGCAGACAAATAAGGATTAAGAAGAAATTGGAACGCCTATAAACGCAATAGAGAAAAACACTTTTTCAGATAGTTAAAAAAGGGAGAACTGTGTTTATTCTTAGAAATCAAACATACGAGAAGGGAGGAAACTCCACCACGAGGAAAGGTATGAGAATTAGGCCTTAAGACATTTTCAGCAGTTCCTTAAAGAAAAAAAATCTCGAGCAAGTTGACGAGAAGGCAAATTCCAATATTTTAAACCTTAAATAAATTGGCATATCTTCAATAACAAAATGAAACATTTGTGGAAGTTAAACGTACTGCAGTAGATACCTATTAGCTACTGCCAACAGTAGCTAATATTTGGGTCTCTGGCTGATATGGTCTTGGCTGATATTTGGGTATCTCCATTTCAGGCATACGAGACTTTGATTTATCCGATTCTCGTTTTTCACTCGCATACCAGCTCCATTTCTAAGGGTTCGACATTTTCAGGAGAAAGATTTTGAGCTGACTATTTTACTGATTAGAGGTGGAGAATACTGGAAAAGACGGAATGATAGAGGGCTGTTCATGCCAGCGAACGTCGTGACGGAAGTGTAGCTACGGTAGTTATACGGAAGTAAGCACAGATATAAAGGTTGGCTTCCTTTCTTTCTTTTAAAAATACGTTTATACTTATTGTATGAACTACATTATCATTTGAAAATATATACATTTATCTCTAAGAAATTATTGAAAAAATAAACAATATTAAACCAACATTATAATACAACGCCAAAAACGGACGCTCAAAATAGTACAGAGGGTTAGAATCCTGCCTGGGTTTATTTTCTATAGGTTGATTCATTTTGAAACTTACATTTATTGAGCACTGGCTATCCGGATAAGAAATAAGATACGCATGACATTGAAATTATCATTATCTAGTAGCACCCAAACCCATATCCTTATTACTTCCTGAAATTATATCTACTTCTTGTAAATACCAAATCGACGCGTATTCCCTTTCGTGGCCGGTTTGTAGGAATAATTTCTTAGATCGATTTTACAGAACATTAGTATCTATTTGTCAGGACAGTCTTGAAATCAAGAGCTCAGCCAAGGAGTCGAGATTGAGCAGTAGGTGGGTTTTGACCAGCGGATTTACGAAAATGTTACTGAAATAATTCTTTTATAATAAGACACATGCAACTCATGTGCAACTACAGAGCTCGTTTAATAAATAAATTCGGTATTACTTATTGTCAGTAGTTCAGCTTAATGCAATAACAACAACAAAAAATCCAACTGAGAGAGAATGAACAATAAATTGGTATTCATTTACAATAATTTTGAGTCAAATACACACAAATATTAGCCATCGAACGGATCATTGCTGATCTCTGATAAATTTATTTTCACAAAACTTCTGTGGTGTTTCTTTAAAGAGATTGAAGTATTTTTTTTCCAAAATTGGTTTAAGTTATATTTTATTCTTTATAATGAACTCTACCTTCAAGGAAAAGAAAATAAATCACCCAAACACCACAGAATTTTCAATTATTTTTTTCAGCTAACTTTTGAATTATATATTGATTAACCACAAGAATAGAAAAAAGTACCATGGCATAGATAATATCGCTATAATTCAATATCAGAGGACCTAAGTGGAATGCAAATGCCAAGCCCCAAAAACAAAAACAAAATAAATTAAATTGGACAGGAAAAAAGAAGAATAACAAATATGTTCATATGGTTGGTTCATATAGCTTCAGGGCTTCTCACTAGCTTGACAGGACTGGCCTTGCTTGTAATGTGAAAGATCTGAACATGACTACTTTAAAACTAACACCTGACACCCGTGCACGAAGTTTCCAAATAAACAACTAGGGAATTCTGCGTAAAATTTCTTCCGTCAGATCCTTATTATAAGACGACAATTTATAAATAAGAGAAATTATAAATAACTCAGATTAATAACATGAAAAATGTTTTAAATATTTTAATAGCATCCTATGTTGCTGCTTATTTGTTTCCCATCATTCTTCGAAGAATTATCGTGAAGAAATAACATCTCTAAAGAATGTGTAAGTCAATGGAGAAAAAGAAAACATGTAAAACAGAAAAATAAAACTAAATGACAACAATCACTTTCGCTTCAATCATTGGACTATACAAAAAGAATAAATCCTTAACATATAACTAACAAAGTCCTTATCATAAATTAAGTAACAAATATCCATATTAAAGCACTCCCTGTCTCCAACAACAGCATCCTAACCACGTTCAATAAAATATCAATTAGTTGCGAACATCTTTAGAATGGTTATACAAATTAATGGAAATGTTTTTTTAGATAATAAACCTCCTTCGACAAATTTTCTTCAAGGAAATTCGCTAAAGCGAAAATTGAAACTAACGGCTAAAAGTTATATATATATATACAGATCATACATGGTTTGATGTACCAGTCAAACTCTTTAATGCTTTTCAATTAACTTATGTATAGCAAATACATTCTAAGTGCTAGTACCTCATCCCAATGTAAAACCTATGACACAGGTCAAATAAATTTTACTTTTAATATTCGTTGATTTAGCAAGAAAACAGTAAAATGAAACAAATAGTGAAAACGAAAACCACACTTTCAATCTACATTATCTTTATTTTTTCTCGTTTGAGATTCAGCAGGCCTAGAAACAGGGCAGGTCAGAAGGAAGCTAGATGGGAACAAGGCTACCATCTTGATTTACATTTTAACTTTATATGGAATCCCGCGAGGAAACGTCAGCTTTGAGAAACCAGTTTAGCTCATCTACAGCGACCGATTTCGCAATAGTTTTAGTTTTAAAGCCTCGATAATAGCTTATGAGGGCAAAACATAAGATATATTCCCGCCAGGATAACGGTAAACTGAGCTTTGGCGTGGTAGTTAACATTGATTTCCCCCTCCTTCCTCACTCTTCATTTACGTCTATATGGGTATATTAATCAGAGCCTTACATGTCCTTACGTTCGTCCTTTTAAGGCCTTAAGTGTTTACTTTTTCTTCGGAGCATAACAAGGTCAGGGCGGCTGTGGTGACAGGTGTCGCAGTGCCGTTGCACTTATCCACAGCCTTGCTCCTTGTTTCCGCGGTTGCGTAACAATTTCAGATGAAATATATGAGCGTATATTTAATATATATTTACGAGGTATATTTATAACTTTAAACACTTTGGTATATAAGAAATAAAATGCTATGTATAGTATGACAACCGATAGATAAATTACTTCCTAGATATTCATAATAATCTGCACTCATAGATCGATATGACAATTCCAAATTATAAATTATGAATGGAACCATTGGCCTAACTGAATGGAAGCAATGGTGCCGGGCACCCAGACACTATCCTCAGAAGGCTCCAAAAAAAAAAAACTAGAAATATCAAAGCGAAGATTAAAAATTCCGTTATTATCAATTCTACTGAAAGAAAATCTATAAGTTAATAAAGGATGAAATATGAATGTAACTCAAAGCAGCAATAGAGCAAAGCAATGCGGAGGTAAAGGGAATCTTATGACCTAATATTTCTATCACACCCTGTTACCTCCTTTGTATTTTATAGGGTATTCTAAAACCGTGTATCCTGAAGAATTCACTCCGTCAATTCTCTCTCGCTGACACTACTACTTTTTCCCTTCGTCCCTCCTCTTACAAAGCTGTTTCTCGACTATTCAACGAGGATTTTTGTTTTGGTTTTAGTGTCGCAATCGTATGGATCTGGATAATGACATCGTCCATTTTTCTAGCAGTGATAGAAAAAAAATCAGCCTTATATTATTTTCATTTATCAGTGAAGTGTACTTAGAAAAAATGTTTCTAAAATATTCCTGAAATATTTAGATTTTGGAACAGCCTAATATACTCTGAATTCACTTTATTCTGTGGTTTTTATGTTGATCACATTGTCACATTTCTTTAGCTATATATCGATAGTCTAGATCTATAAATGTCAAGGGACCCACTTTTCTGCTGTTCGCACCCAGGCGCAATGAATCCAGTTACGTCATAGAATGGAAACTTATTATAAAAAATGTCAGTTCCCGAATATTGGTATCCAAAATTAATGGTGACACAACAATACAATCCGTTATCTGTTAAACAAAAATGTATCAACCATTTACACTTGTAAAAGCAATTTCAACCAGTGAATAAAATTGTACAGAGACCGAGCGACCACTTCAGTACCGTCAGCTCTGCCCTTGAGCTTTGGCAGGGTACTGTGATGTTAATTATATGTGTTTAAAATCGCTGCCTATAATTCGATAACTTCAATCGTTGCGGACTAATCCTTATAATCATAACAATTAGAAAAATAAAACAACTATTAGAAGCTGAAAAATTTATAGTAGACACGTTTTAAATCTATCAAACACTCAACAACCTAAAGAGTATTAATGCTTAAGACGCAACACGGCATATTTATTAATTTGTAATAGTTATGTCAAATGAACATGATAAGTTGGAACAGAACCACATAGCTCATATTATAATAATTTTCATGTGGGCTATCAAACTCATTTTCGGATGCAAATTAAACTACGATATACAATAAAACAATCAAGTAGATACACTAGCGGTAGTATTAAAATTACTAGTTCCCAGACCGTTTGATAGGCCTGACGGAAGCATTGCTTAAGAATCGTGCGGATTCCTTCCTCAAATGGAACAAAGAAAGGCATGGAAATTAAATAAAGATTTCGTTTGTAAAGAAATAAACCCTAACTCTATGAATTGCATTTGCTTTTGAAATTCACAGAATTATCATATATTTTTTTCTTTGTAAATTATCAACAATTTGACCAAGGGTCGGTTGGAATCGAATAGACGGACTCTGGAATAACTCAATCAAGAATATTTCCCTATAAAGATGCACAACGCCCGTAATCTCTAGCCTTTCGAGTTTCGGAGTTTGTAAAGTATAACCATATATTTCCAAATTTATAAATTGGTAATAAGACAAAGAATCGACCAAGATGATGTTTGAATTGAGTTTATGTTTAAGATTCAAAATGAAATATCTATCCAGAAGTGTTTATTAGAAGTATTCTTCCCGATAGGTCGAACCATAGTTATTTTTCCGACAAATGATTTGTGAAGATATTTTACCGAGTTTGCTTACGAAATCCAAACGCTAGAGGGGCTATGTGAACCATCAAAGTGCCAAATAGGCCGAAAAGAGGTAATCGATTAGGATTCCTAAAGGAATCATCAAAACTTCACGATTTATTTGTTTAAAATAGCGGAGAAATTCGAAAAATCAAATTACACATGTTGACATCCGCATGATGGTTTAGAAGGATCAATCTAATTCGAGAATGATAAATTACATATGAATCATCCTAGTCTTTATTCATCCTCCGTTTGATACCATATACTCATTGTTGGTAGAAAGAGAGCTTCTGTCAAACCTCCAGTAGAAAATTTCGTGTGCCTGTCAGATTCGACTGAGGTTCGATTATATACCTTTGTAATTATGTCTTATTTGATTTAGTGAAATTATCAACACAATAACAAAATTTTTTTTTGCAAAGATCAGTAGCCTTTTGCAATTTACCATTACCGTTATCATGAGGATGAATTACAGACCTACATTTACGGTCTATTAAACAATGAAATGGGTTCTGTGCGAAGAATTAATATTCCATCGTTGATGGATGCCTAGGGCCCAGACTGCCCGACCGCCTAGAACAATGGCCACAAGCTAAGGTTCAGACAATGGGAAAATCAGTATCCGTTTTAATTACTCGAATGACCCAGATGTACAGAGCGCCCTACCTTTGTTGATAAACAACTCTTTTTTCAGGCCCCAACAGTGCAATCACTATAGAAAATTACATTTCGAGTTAGATAAAACTAGTTACACAAATGGAAACTGTGTCATTCCTCCGAACAACGATTTATCGAGATATTCTGGAGTATTTTACGTTTTCAATCAATATTTTAACGAACGAAATAATAAAAAATTGTTTTTTGACAAAAATTACAAAAAAAAAAAAAACGGTTTTACATAATTACCAGGTTTTTATGCCTAATTTTGCAATAATTAACATTTACAGAAAATTTTCTCGAAAAATATAATAATTTTAATCTTATACCCATATTATTTAGTTTTTTTGTGGCTAATTTATATTTCTGTAACTCACAGATAAATCGTGATAAGTAACATTTTTAAAGTTTTTACAGGAGAGCAATATTAAGTTTTAGATCGCATCGTACTGCTTATTTTGGATAGTGGCCAATATTTATATTTGAAACTTTGTATATTTTACTACCTTTTTTTAGCTTATTTGCGATACTTATACTCGGAAAATATGGACAGAATAATGTAAATACTATAGTTAACTTGAATTAAGAAAAATTTGATTACGACAATAATATATATGTAATATTCTGTTTTATAATTATCATCTTATTTTCACTGTCCTTATTATGACCTTAAAATACAAAAAACTTTATATGTCTTATTTATTACTATAATATTTCAAGGAACAAAATTTTTACTGTATTTATTTCTTGGTGGAATGCAAGAGCTCGAAGTGAGAAATATTTTAAAGATTTTAGATAATAAAATTTCATTATCTATTAATTTAATAATATGGCTTTCAAATTTTTTTGGAACTGAAACTAAGACGAAAAAATAATTTTTAGCTTTTTTTTTTTCAAATAAGGAGCAGTATATGCCCGTTACAGAAATGCTATACGATTCTGGATCATGCTCTTAAAATAGAATAAATGCAATGATGATAATGAGTTTTAAAATATCTTGTTCAGTAGCGCCTTCGAAATGGATTTTTTTTAAAGTTTCGTTCATTTTTAAAATATATAGTTCCAGTTTAATCGCGAAGAATTTGGCTTGAGTAAATTGTAAATTTAAGTACCAACAAAATCTAAAATATTCAATGTAATATACATAAAGGAAAATTAAAAAGGATCCAAATCATTCTACTTGTATAATTTCTATGTGCAGTTTTCAGTTCTCCCACCTTGAATGAGTGAACCGATTTTGTTGCTTTTAGTATTCATTTTGTCCCCGGATGCCTGGGTACCGAACCGAATACTCTGTGCGCAATAGTCGAAAAACATGGAAAAAAAGATTCCAAAAGGGCTGGAATATTTGGTCTTCTGGCAAAAAAGGTTACGAAGAAAAGAAAAGTTTATTTGCCCATAACCCAAAAATTATACACTGTATAGTGAATGCAATTATTTGCGAGGAAATCTTATGAGGTACTCTGGGGTAACTGAGCCCTTGGGATAGTAACTGGGCAATGGGATGCTCGTATCCATATTAATGGGAACAGTATTATTTGGCTGGCACACCTTAATCTTCTTTGTTTCTCTCTACTACAACAGGTATTACTTCACTTGAAGCTATTTTTATAGTTGTGAGAGGTTCAACAATTTAAAAGAAGAAAGTATTACAAACAAGATTGTGTGTTTGAATGTTTAACGGGCTTCCACTATTTCTTGGAACTACCATTATTCTTATTACTAGGTAGACATAAGCATAATGAATGATTTTACCTAAAAGCATACTTAGTACCACTCCGAGGTTTGTTCTTTTCTGGTAGAGGTGGTCCAGTTACCCCGAAAAATATTCAAGAAAGGAGTAAAAGGGGCATTTCATTGGGGTAACTGGGTCCAGAGGGGAAAAAAAAATTAAAAATAAACTGCAATGTTGCCTGTTTTTTTTTTTTTTTTCTTTGGTGAAATTTAGTTACATTAAGACTTGTCATATACTCAAAACTTCTTGTTCTGTACAATATATAAATGCTACAATTAAGCACGCTGGGGCTGCGTACAATTAGCATGATAGGCCAAATCCTAAAATTAACTTATGCTAATTTAACTTAAACTTATACAGTTAAACAAAATCTTGTAATTATAATTTTTAAGAAATACAGTTAAAGAAATTATTCTAATTACAAGAATTGATTGTAATTTCTTTGAGTCTTTTGTAATTAGATGGTAAAAAACAAATTTAAAAATACGTTACTTTCTATTGTTATTTGAATTTTTCTTTGCCGTTTTTTTCTAACTCCCTTATTAGGGTCCCGATACATCGTAATGGAACCTAAAAATATATTTTCTATATCAATTGAATGTACAATAATAGGCCTACTTACCCCAGACATATGCTGCAGAGCTCTTATAGAATATAGAAAGGGGTGGTCCAGTTACCCCAAATTCACGGTGCTAAAGGGCCAATAGGACAAGATAAATTATATATTCATATATAAATATACAATAGTTTACAGTTTTATGAAGGTAATTAGAGGTCAAATTGTAAAATCATGGCCCAGTTATCCCAGAGTACCTTATTAATAGGTGAACCAGAAATAAAAAAAAATCAATCATCAAAATCGGATCATTATTACCAAAGGTACAGCGCATTGAAGCCACGTTTATAATGTAATCTACGCATGGTCCTGTAGAAACCCTTTTCTTTCCTTTTTTTTTTTTTTTTTTAATTTTTCGAATAACTTGAAAACTATCCATCTCCTTAATAATTCTTTTCATTTGAAAGATAATTATATTATAAGCTAAACGCAAGTTATATAGAATTATTAAACGTTTTTACTTAATATTTAGGTTTATTTAAACCTGTAGGAGTATGGAAGAAGATCGCATGAGTTCAGAGTCATAACAAATAAAATTTCGTTAACTTTTAGCATTTAATTTTCATAGTAATTTATTATATTGACTGCAGTTATCTAAAAGAAAAATGTTAATATTGTTTAAGCATTAAGAATTATTTAAATCTCTAATAGTTCTAAGAGCTCAAATCTTTTGAAAGCATTTGATTAAAAACGTTTGTCGACGGCAATAATAGATAGAAAAAAACAGAAGGCGTTCTAGGATATTTAAAGTTACAGTTATAAAGTCGTTCTATGGCTCATATATTTTTCAATTTTTATTGTAAAACTACCTGTAAAATTCAGCCTGAGTATGCTCGCTAAACTCGAAAAGTATTCGGTCGATTTTGAAGCGGTTTTCACCATGATTTAGAGTATTTCCTCCAGAATCATTAAATTTTTCGAAATACTTACCTAAATGGGAGAAATCGGGAAAAATTATTTTAAAAAATTGGTTATTCAATTATTTCCACGAGAATGCCGCTGAGTGGTCAAAACATGAGGGAAAAAACCCTAAATCGCAACCCTCACAAATTGCCGATTCAAGTATATCCCATAATTTTAGAATAGTTCACTTGCCCATTTCCAGCGTTACGCGGAAAAATAGCAGTTTTACAATTGTATTTTCTAAGCTCAAACTCCAAATCATATTCTGAAGTATGGAATTTGATGTCAAAATTCTGAGTCAATATTCATACCAATTTATTTATGAATACGCAATGATATTGTTGGCACATCTATTTGATATATATGACACTTGTTGGTGGTTGAAGGCCTTTTTTATGTGTATTTTTTGAACTTTATTGAATTGTTTAAATAGTTTTTTTTTTAACCGCAGCCGAGCGCAGTGTTCTAATTTGTTTCTCTTAACCTATTAAGTTTCTATTTACGTGAGAAAAAGTATCTAGTTGTGAATATCTGCGAACTTCGATTTTAATTCGTAAAAGCATTGTTCTGACTCAACGTGTCCAGAAAAAGATCTCGGTGGAAAGTTTTCAAGATGTTCTGAAAATTTGCTCATTTATGTTTATTAGGGTTCTGATCACGAATTTCAACTTTTCCAACTCAAATTTTATCTAGAAGTATTAAAAACATGCCAAAAAAGAAACTGTTATTTTTTGTTCATTACTTGAAACCATTGATTTGAATATTTTCTAATATTCATTTAACATTAAATTAAACAAGAGTAAATTATCTACAATTATGATTTAAAAATTATTTGTTTAGCCGCTCCATTTTGAAGCTAAAGCTGAATCGAAAAATTAGTAGGCACAATTTAGTCCAGCCAAATGGGGACTAGAAAGGGGATGAAAAGTTATGAAGACTCCTAAAAATCTAATTATTTATGCTTTTATGGTGCTGATTGTAAATTTCAACTTTACCACCTCAAATTATTCCCAGAAACAAAAAATAAATAAATAAATAAGTACTAAAAAGATCAACAAATAAATTTCTGCATTTCGTCTCCAAATTTCATTGTTATGAAACTATTGAACTATTTGTAGAACTGCATAGATGGTGAAACATCCGCAACATTTTTCTGCTTGGTAGACTATGATTTCAGCCGCTATTTAACCTATTGGAAAAAAACCCAGAAAGCTAGAATAAAAAATATTGAGAACATGGTAATAGAGCATTCCCGAAATTTCAGCAGGTTCGCTACTAATGAGGATGTCATCAACATGCTTCAAGTGAAATCCGATCTTTTTTTAATAAATTAAATACAAAAAAAAAAAGCGAAATCTCGATCTTCGAGATGTAATTACCTAATATACTTGCGCAATTAAAAAAAAATTATTGTATTATTATTTATATTTTATTTATACACTATGTTTTATATAACTTCTGCTGAATGGGGGTTAGCAGCATCCGATTCAGCATTTAAAACAACACTCTTGCATTGTTATTCAGATAAAGTCAAGATGAGAGACTAGTTTTTTCGCAAAAAGGCCGGTTTTGACCACTGTGCGACGTGGAGGTACATCTAGTTATTTTTATAAAATATTTTCAAGGAACCATTTTAGGTTATTTTTAGTTGACTAGCAGTTCCTAATTTCTTTGGAATGCATTGTGGGACTGATTAGATTTTAATGAATAGAATAATGCCAAAACCGAAACGAAAGAGTTGCTGATGGTTAACTGTGAGCATAATGACATAATAAGTATGAATGCGACCTAGTAAAATAGGTTCAACACGAACCAAAGCGACCCATTCAGCTACCAGGTGGAGGGCAAAGGGAGAACAGGAGGTCAACGCTACCACAATTAGCTTGGATATAACGTGCAATTGGGAAGCTGGCGGATACAGACCGTTACTGATGATATCTAGGCGGATCCGATGGTTCCCATAGTTTACTCCCCACTCCAATCTTCTCATGCACCATTCTTATCGCATCATCTGGCATAAATCTGCAGAAATTTCGCTAGGTAAAGCATAAACTTTCGGCGGATCAAACTGCTACCCACGCCCGGAGTAGTGAAGAAAGCTGGAGTCGATGGCGAATCACCATCTGGATTTAAGATATATGACATTCCTGAGAGGTTAAGGCAACGGGTATTCTAGATGTTCTCCAACAAGGCTAGATAACAATATAGATTTTGTGCTATAGAACCTACTCAACATATATTTTGAGTATGGGATAAGGGATTGGAGCGATCTGCTATGTATTTATTTACAAATATTTATACTTATCAACTTATTTATATATAGAATATTCAGATCATGTGGATCTATTCATTATTAAGCAATAAGGAGCTTTTATGATCTTACGAAGGATTTAGAATTGGATGGATTAAATAGGAGAAAAGATGGATAGTTCGGTGAACATCAATGGTTTATAAACATAAATCCCTATTTCAAATAGTCCAAAGTTCGGAGACAAAGGAATGAGAATAATGAGCGAAAGATAAATAATTAATATACCACAACCTCATTTTCTAAAGATATCCATAAGATCAGTTATTGATAATTGAAAAATATCGCTGAGAAATCAACTATAGTTTATAATGAAAGCGGATACAAAGAATCAGTTTGTGTTGGTCAATTATAATTTGGTGTAACTCAGTATGTAGAATTTTGTTATTTGCGTACCAAGGAGCTTTTTTTTATTAGTCTGTTGCCGAAATAAACTGGTGAACAGGTGTCTCGTCAAATTGTGAATTCTATGTGTTGGGATTTGCAGTGATTTAATCATTTTCCAAAATGTGTGCCATTTAGGCGAATTCAGAAATTTATTTTGTTAAGTAAGGGAAAAATTAATAAAAGAAATGAATCCTTCGCGAATTCTCCAACTCTGTCTTGTAGTGTTCATCGAATTTACACAACACTCTACTTCAACCGTTTTATTTGTTCTCTGCCTGTCCTCATTTTATCTTTCATCCTCACATTCATGGAGACACACATTCTAAAAGATTGAGGTGCGATACATATTTTTGGTTACACAGTTGTTTAAAACAAAAACTGCATGTTTAGGAGTAAATAATGAGGCTCGTATAATTGAGGATCATGCTAATGATATCATACCATTGGAGAACTTTAATTAACTTAATCCCCAACTCACTAAAATCCCAACGTCATGTATATGACCAAATAATAATCCGTGCTTTTCTACCATCACTTTTCATATACTCAAACTCGTTAACAACGAACCTTAACTTTTTAAGCATTCCGAATTCCAATGATGTTAATGAATTCAAACGAATCTGATTCAATTCAATGAATGTACTTCAAAAATTGAACAGGGAAATATAAGTATATTAATAGGAAGTCAGGAAACTAACTAAATTAATCAAAATTGATTCTATAAGGATACTTAATCAAATCTAAATAGATAGAGATCACATCTGAGTGGTTAGGCTGAAGGACTGGGGCAGTTGATGACCACGGAACTAACGATGATTGATCTAAGAGATCCTAGGCATAGCTCTGGAATAAGATAGCTATTAAATGCATTAGTATTAATCATAAAAGGACTATCAAGGTGTACACGATGAGTGTGAGAAATACCGTGGCCATTAGTTGGGACCAACCGAAAGAGCCGGTCATCCTGACAAATTGCTCCTGAGCTAACAAAGCTAGAGATTTTTTTATCCACTTTATAGACACCTTATCTCAATCAGTTTATTAATATACGGTTACAAGTTGTTATAGGTGGTTGTTTATTTTTTATGTTATTGTATATTTTTTTATATTGTTTAGTATAACTAGTAATTATACCCGCTTGGTAACCATATAATGACGCGTAAGTAACTGTTAATAGGATCTTCTTATATTTACTATGTTTCGAATCTATAAAAACTGTTGTTTGTTAAAAACTTTAGGACCATTATAAAGTAGTCACATCCTAGTATCCAAAGCCGTGTGGTTCAGATCGGTGTACTAGAAAATTTTTTTTAGGATACCGTTTGATGCTCACTGTACTTTAAGCTATCTTTCAAAATGCCTATGTATTTGTATCTGTCCATTATTCCGTCAGTAAATTACTATTTACCGAAATCAATAGTTGAACACCAACCCCACACCATTACTAAACTTCCACAGTTTTAAAAAGAACCAATTGTGTTTTTCATGTTGAGCTCTTAAATTGGCTTACACCACACCATTTTCCTCCCAACTGAACAAAAAATGAATCGATTAATAGCAATTATAAAGGGTTCACAATCACAATCCCTAATTACTAATTACTCTTCTGACTGTTTCGAGCCAATTTTTTTTTTATTTATTGAAAATAATACAAGCTGCCACACTCAAGGGCAATGAGTATTAGGGCTGAAGTACACATTCACACTGTATGTACAACTATGTATACAATAAAATAAATATAAAGAAAAATAAATTGATAAAATAAAGGACACTGGTGATAAATAAATATACAATTTTAACAAAAGAAGATGTGGGGATTTGTGGGAATGTCCGCGATGTATAGGATATAGAGGATGGGACCTAAGACGCTGCCTTGTGGAACTCCGGCTTTGATAGGGTAAAAATCGGAATATTCAGTGCCGCAGCGAACTCTAAAGGTTTGATTAGAAAGGTAGGATTGCACTACGTCCAGAAAGGCACTAGTGCGATATTGCTTGCTTTCAAGTGCAAAGGATATATGGTCCACAACGCGAAGACCTTGTTGGACTGTGGAATGTCTAGGGCGGAATCCGAACTGGTGTAAAGAGATTATTTGGGATTCAAGAAAGGGTAGGATGCGTTTGAGAAGTATTTCTTTACATACTTTTGAAAGGATTGGAAGCAGGCTTATTGGTCTATAAGATGAGATATTATTGACAGGTTTGCCTGGGAGCTCCCTCCCCTGGGAGCGGGGTAGCTCAGTGGGTAAGGTACTGCGCTACTAATCTAAAGGTCCCGGGTTCGAGACCGGCTGAGGTAGATAATTATTTATTCTGTATTCAGCCGTGGATCAACCCTGTGGGATCGGGAGACCCTCCTGGGGCTCACCCAGCCTCTATAAAGTGGGTGGGTACCCTTAATTGGGGGAAAAACCTCGCGGGTGAGCGTGATCCCGGCCGAATCACCTCCTTGCACAACCGTTGGCCTAGAAACAGTACGGCCCTTACCGAGCACTGAACCCAAGACCCTTATCGGGTTGTAGAGGTACAAGTTTTTTTTTTTTTTGCCTGGTTTAAGAAAAAGGATGATTGTAGAGTGTTTCCTTATTAAGGGAAAATGGGTTGTGCGAAGGATGCAGTTGTATAGGTAGGTTAGGAATATAATTGCTTTTTTTTTTTGGAAGCTGTCGCAGGATTTGGGATGTGCGACACCCATCTATTGACACACACAGATACTCTGGTTTCTGGAGGTCTCATTCCGTTATTATTTGTCGTTTTTTTTCAGTAGGTAACTAGTTTCCAAGAGATTTCTTCGTGTTCCGTGACAACATTAAAACTATCAATATCACTAGATAAAGTATTAGAAATCGACAGTTTCTAAATGTTTCTAAATTTTTTTTCGTGACCATGGGGTTTTCGGGATTTTAAATTTCGAAACAATAAGAACTATAAATCATATAAGATTTTGAAATTTATTTTTATTTATAATTTTTGGGAGGCTTGAAGTTTGCAAGTAATTGATATTTATAGGATTTATTAATATTAATACTAATTATAATTTTAAATTGATAAAAAATGTTACGCTAACGAAATATCGAAAACTTTTCGGACACACTATATATATGTTCGAATGATTGATGCTATTATTCAGGCAGTCAGTATAAAACACTTTGATTAAAACCGCACTATTTGCATAACATTCAATATTATTCTAAGTATTCCGAAGCTAGGAAAGCAAAGGCAAATTTTAACGACGAGATCTATAATTTCAGAAACCCAGTGCTTGAATGGGGGGACGTGAGAGGAACTGGTAGGATTCCCATAGTCATATTTTGCCAAAGGTCACCGGGCTATAGACGTTATTAACTTCCAGGAGTATAAGTAGAATTGGTGAAGTTAGAATAGAAATTAGACCAGGATATAGAAAAGGTTAAAAATGCTCAGTTGAACTTTATTAAACTTAATTAATGAGAGAAGAACCACACGCATACAAAAAAAAAAAAAAAAGCTATGTTATTATTAAAAATATTTCCACGCAAATACTCCAATCCAAAGGCTTTCAAATAACAGTAAATAACTAATTACCCATTCAATGTTAAGCGAATTCAGACATCAACAGAATATAAAAAATATTGCATTGCATAAATACAGACATCTCACATCGAGATTGTAAAAAAAGACTAACCAAATAGGAATAATGCTTCACTCCAAGAGAATTTAACATTTAATTATATCAAGAAGGAATGAGATGGTCCGGGAGGCGGTCAAAAATTGGAACACAAATAGTAAAAACTATTTATTAGGAACCGAAGTTTCGACCCACTTTGCAGGTCTTCTTCAGGGCTGAATAAACAAAATACAAAAATAAAAATAAAACAATGGTATATTTAGTGAATGAATTAAAAATTAAAATGACAGTGAGAAAAATAAAAACAGTGATGAATTTGTAAAATGAAACTGACAGAGTAATGGCAACAACTAAAAATAAATTAGTGAATAATAATGCATTAAGTTGTTTAATAATAAAACTGGCTATAAAATACTAAAAATAGGTAAACTAAAAGAGAAATCACATTAACTAAAAATTAATAACGCTGCTAAATAAGTAAAAAAAAGGGAATAAAAATAAATAAACAGATAAATTTAGAACCTTGAAGCTCCATGTGGGAAAGAGCGACTTAGCAAAAAGCAAAGTAATTAAAGAGACTGTGTAGGAGTAATAATTAGAATGCCATTAATAGTAATATAGAGAAGGCAGTGGGGAGGGATTGTCATTATAAGTGGGGTAGTAACGAACAAAAACTATTTACAAAAAAGAAGAAGTTTTCAGTACATTAATAATTTTAAAAATGCTTTTGAAACAATAAAGGAGTGGTGTAGGGATAGTAATGAAGGTTAAAGAAAAGGGAGTGGGTGGGAGTCGTCAAAATAATTAGGGTTAATCCTAAAAGGAAGTATTGAAAATAGAAGAAAAAGATAAATCTAAAGTAAAAGTAAAAGTCAATATATAAGATGGACAAAGGAGAAAATAAAATTTAATTTGATCAGAATTCATGAATAAAGAGATTGAGGTAAAATTCCATCTGTAAGGGTTTAATGAACAAAATGTATGCATGTACAAAAGAATGAATAAGTAACGGATAGAAAATTTTCTACAATGCCCTCACAAAACTGGTTATCTTGAAGGTGTAATTATAGGTATGATAACAAGAAGATTTTTTTTTTTTTTATAACAATAACCTTTATAAAAAATAAAAATAAATAAGGATCCAAAATTGTGATATAATAAACAAAAAGTGACAAAATCAAATTGTAAAGAAAATATTTAAAAATGTACAGAGTACCTGGTACCAAATTGAAATGTAATTACATAGGTAATAAATTGAATGCTGGAGAAAAAAAAAAAGAGTAAAATATGTAATATAAATGTTATTACAAAATTTAATAACAAGTTAATCTTTTGCAATCTTATTACAATTTAATAGTAAGTAACCCTTAATTATCAATAATTAGCATTGTTAAATTACTAAAAAACAAGTTTTCCCAAGTGTAATCAGTTTGATAAACAGCTGTAGGAAAGTAAGTATAAGAGACAGAATAAAAATAGAGAAGGAAGAGACAGTTGGGGAGAAATTGTAAGAATGATAGGGCTATTATTGTATGTATCTAAATTAAATATATCGATCTATTACATATATATTAATTAAATATTAATAAATCTATTAAATATCACTACTATATATTATTACGGTAGTATAGATCCCTTTTCCGGCTCTCAGGAGCGATGGATTTTGACGGGTGAGGTATCAAAAGAAAGGGAATTTCACGGAGAAGTGACGAATCCTGATTTTGTTCCTTAAAATCTTACAAGGGCTTAAATAAAAGTGATGAAAAAACTGGAAGGTTTCAAAACTCTGACGACTGAAAGTCGGCGGATCGAGACAGGATAAGTTGGGTTTTAAAGATTTTGACGCGGGCATCAAGATCATATACGCTCCTATGGAGCGTATTGGTCCAGCATTTTAAAGCTTAAAAACCTACCGTTTTCGAGATAACGCACGATATAGGCCCGCAGGGACCCTATGCCATCTTGCGTAAGTGTCGTTGTCATGGCAACTTTATACCTTTTAAAGCCAGTTAAGACTGTTAACAAAAACGTATTAATAACTGTGAAAAGGTTTTGTAAATAAAAAATATTGTTTTTATGTTTCCATGAATGATAGAATACTACAAACAGAAAGTGGTTTAGTAAGGTCTTATTGCTTAAATGTTAAACTGAGGGGGTACTTTCCAGTAGGGAAAGTTAATTACTTAGTAAGTATTAACTATTACTTGAACATAGTCATTATAAACTATTATAAAGCTTCGCCAAATGTGTGTTAAATAAAGTTTCTTGATAATATTATATTGTTTATCGCTTATACTTCGATTTCATTAAGGATTCATTAAGATATGTAATGCGAGAGATCTCGCTCGGGTATACTAGTCACTACTATATATTATTACGGTAGTATAGATCCCTTTTCCGGCTCTCAGGAGCGATGGATTTCGACGAATGAGGTATCAAAAGAAAGGAAATTTCACGGAGAAGTGACGAATTCCAATTTTGTTTCTTAAAATCTTACAAGGGCTTAAATATAAGTGGTGAAAAAACTGGGAGGTTTCACAAATTTGACGACTGAGAGTCAGCGGATCGAGACGGGATAAGTTGGGTTTTAAAGATTTTGACGCGGGCATCAAAATCAGATACGCTCCTCTGGAGCGTATTGGTCCAGCGTTTTAAAGCTTAAAAACTTACCGTTTTCGAGATAACGCAAGATATAAGTCCACACGGGCCTCATGCCATCTTGCGTACGTGCCGTTGTCATGGCAACTTTATAACAATTTGAGTCTGTTTACAAACACTTTTAATGAGTATAATATATTGTTTCCCATTTCCAACCCTAAAGGGCACTGTTAAATATAAATGGAAAATGTTATAGCTGGATCTAATTGCCTAACTGCTAAATTGAAGAGATGTTTTTCAGTCGGGTAAACTAATTATTAAGTATGAACTGTAACTCCAACATAGTCATTACAAGCTATGTAGCTTCACCAAATGTGTGTGTTAAATAAACTTTTTTTTTTTATGTTTACTCGAATAAATATGTTTTCCTAATATCGCTTATACTTCTAATCCATTAAGGATAGATATCTAATGCGAGAGTTCTCGCTCGGGTATACTAGTCACTACTATATATTATTACGGTAGTATAGATCCCTTTTCCGGCTCTCAGGAGCGATGGATTTTGATGAATGAGGTATCAAAAGACAGGAAATTTCACGGAGAAGTGACGAATCCTTATTTTGATTCTTAAAATCTTACAAGGGCTTAAATAAAAGTGATGAAAAAACTGGAAGGTTTCAAAACTTTGACGACTGAGAGTCGGCGGATCGAGACGGGATAAGTTGGATTTTAAAGATTTTGACGCGGGCATCAAGATCATATACGCTCCTACCGAGCGTATTGGTCCAGCGTTTTACAGCTTAAAAACCTACCGTTTTCGAGATTACTGAGGATATAGGTCCGCACGGGTCTTATGCCATCTTGCGTACGTGTTGTTGTCATGGCAACTTTATATCAATTTGAGTCTGTTTACAAACACTTTTAATGAGTGGAAAATTATATATTATCTCCCATGTCCAACCTTAAAGGGCACTGCTAAATATGAATAATAAACATAAATAATTTTATAGCTAGATCTAATTGCCTAACTGCTAAATTGAAGAGATATTACAGGGGGGTAAGCTATTTACTTATTAAGTATGAACTTCAACATAGTCATTACAAACTATGTAGCTTCACCAAATATGTGTGTTAAATAAACTTTTTTGGTAATATTATATTGTTTGTACGAATAAATATGTTTCCCTAATATCACTTATATTTGGAATTAGGAATTAGAAGATATCTAATTAGGAATTAGAAGATATCTAATGCGAGAGTTCTCGCTCGGGTATACTAATCACTTCACTACCTACATATTATTACGGTAGTATAGATCCCTTTTCCGGCTCTCAGGAGCGATGGATTTTGATAAGTGAGGTATCAAATAATGCGAGAGTTCTCGCTCGGATATACTAGTCACTACTATATATTATTAGGGTAGTATAGATCCCTTTTCCGGCTCTCAGGAACGATGGATCTTGATGAATGAGGTATCAAAAGAAAAGGAATTTCATAGAGAAGTGACGAATCCTTATTTCGATTGTTAAATTCTTATTAGGGCTTAAATAAAAGTGATGAAAAAATGGAAGGTTTCAAAACTTTGACGACTGAGAGTTGGCGGATCGAGACGGGATAAGTTGGGTTTTAAAGATTTTGACGCGAGCATCAAGATCATATACGCTCCTTTGGAGCGTCTTGGTCCAGCATTTTAAAGCTTAAAAACCTACCGTTTTCGAGATAACGCACGATATAGGTCCGCAGGGACCCTATGCCATCTTGCGTAAGTGTCGTTGTCATGGCAACTTTATATCAAATTGAGTCTGTTTACAAAAACTTTTAATGAGTGGGAAATTATATATTAAGTATGAACTGTAACTTCAAACTATGTAGCTTCACCAAATGTGTGTGTCAAATAAACTTTCTTGATAATATTATATTTTTTATACGAATAAATATGTTTCCCTAATATCGCTTATACTTCTAATGTATTAGGGATTATGCGAGAGTTCTCGATGGGGTATACTAGTTACTATATATTATTACGGTAGTATAAATCCCTTTTCCGGCTCTCAGGAGCAATGGATTTTGACTAGTGAGGTATCAAAAGAAAGAGAATTTCACGGAGAAGTGACGAATTCCAATTTTGTTTCTTAAAATCTTACAAGGGCTTAAATAAAAGTGATGAAAAAACTGGAAGGTTTCAAAACTTTGACGACTGAGAGTCGGCGGATCGAGACGGGATAAGTTGGATTTTAAAGATTTTGACGCGGGCATCAAGATCATATACGCTCCTACCGAGCGTATTGGTCCAGCGTTTTACAGCTTAAAAATAATATGTTTCCCTAATATCGCTTATACTTCTAATGTATTAGGGATTATGCGAGAGTTCTCGATGGGGTATACTAGTTACTATATATTATTACGGTAGTATAAATCCCTTTTCCGGCTCTCAGGAGCGATGGATTTTGACTAGTGAGGTATCAAAAGAAAGAGAATTTCACGGAGATGTGACGAATTCCAATTTTGTTTCCAAAAATCTTACAAGCCCTTAAATAAAAGTAAAGAAAAAACTGGAAGATTTCAAAACTTAGAGTCGGCGGATCGAGACGGGAGAGATTGGGTTTTAAAGATTTTGACGCAGGCATCAATATCGTATGTATGATCCCTTGGATCATATTGGTCCAGCGTTTTAAAGCTCTAAAAACCTACTGTTTTCGAGATAATGCATGATATAGGTCCGCACGGGCCTTATGCCATCTTGCGTACGTGACGTTGTCATGGCAACTTTATATCAATTTGAGTCTGTTCACAAAACCTTTTAATGAGTTTAATAAATTATTTCCCATGTCCAACCCTAAAGGGATTAATAATGAATATTATACATAGAAAATGGTATAGCTGGATCTAATTGCCTAACGGCTAAATTGAAGAGATATTTTCCAGTGGGGCAAGCTAATTACTTATTAAGTATGAACTGTAACTTCAACATAGTCATTACAAACTATGTAGCTTCACCAAATGTGTGTGTTAAATTAACTTTTTTTGGTAACATTATATTGTTATAACCACTAAATCCCTTGAGCGACATGGACATTCCTAAATTTTCCATGGTAAAATATAATAATACCAGGATAATATAATAAACGAATTAAAACACCTTGTTTAAGAAAAATAAATAAATATAAATCTTTTATTAACCAAAAAAATAAAATAAAAACATTAAAAAAAAAAAAAAAACTATTCCAGCCGGACTCAAAAAAAAAAAAAAAATTATTATCCTTAGTTTAATTTATAAAAGAAATTAAAGAAATAAAATACAAATCTGGAAAATTAGGTGGGGCAGCCAGTCCTATTTTCTTGGTTCTTCCTGTTCGCCGGCGACGTCCTTTATTTTCATCTCCTTCTCGGGAAATTCGCTATGCCCCCTCGTATGACGCGAAGCTCTAACGTTTTGTACGCACACAAGAAAATATCTCATTAAACCGTACAGAACAGAAAACAAAGTCCGCACCTCATGCTTTTAGATAAAGGTCCACATCTATCGTCACCTGTCTGCCCCCAGCTGGCGAGATCTCTGATTCCTGCATACCGCTGAACAAACAAAATGGAATTTTATTACAAATCAAATGAAAACATTTAAAGTTTATTTTAAGCTTAACAAACCAAAAGTAAATAGGGCACAGAATTGTAATACTAACTTAAATTAAAAAAATATTTTATTGTATTTTTGTGAGAAAAGTTATAATGAAATGTATGCTGCTGAAAATATTTCAAGTAATGTGAATTTCTTGGAATTATTTTTGAAAATGGATAACTAATTATGACAGGGTTGCAGGTGAAAATTATGAGATGCGCGCACCAGATGTTTTAATGTTAGGAATTATACTCTTGTATATCAACAACATATACTGTCCTACTATGAAACAAAACGAAAATTAATTGGATACATGGAGAACTAAGCACCAATATAATTATTTTAAATATTTTGAATTTTTGAATTTTCATTCTGTAGTAGTAGAAGATGTACATAAAAAAACAAACAGTTGTTAAAGCAATAAAATAAAAAATCTACGAGTGGAATTCGCTTGAGACCTTAATCACAGGTTTTAGATAACAATGATTAGAGCAGAATACCCCCTAATTTTGACTTTCCTTGGCCGTGTCAATTATTGTGTCAGTTTCTTAGCAATGAGTGTTTGAAAAACGCCAAGTTTCTTCTTATTTCATGAATCCTCACAATGAACAGCATATTTTTTAAAACCCAATAGAAAATAATTTATGATTTTTTTTTTTTTTTACTTTCCCTTACCTATATATGAAATATATAGTAAAGAGAATAATTGCAATCATGAAAATTTTCGAATTCGAGTTTTCAAGGAAATTAAACGTTTTAAGATCTCCTGAGCCCAAATAACCAAGTCTTGCAAAATAGTCTGTGTTTATGTGAACAGTCTATTTCAAAATGAAAAGTCGTACGAAACTGAAACTAGGTATTTAACATGGGTATATTCATGGGATGTTACAATAACTTTTTCATCAAAATCGATTAACTGGAAATGCCACATTATATAATCGATTTTACGCTTTTTTACAATTTTCTCGAAAACGGCTCCAACGATTTTGATTAAACTTATCTAAAGTCTTCTCCTCAAAGCCTTGTAACTTTTTATTTATGTAGTAAACCACCGAGAAAATGCAGGAGAAAAAGTTAAGACGAAAAGAAAATTTGATTTGCCCATAATTCAAAAAGTATGGATTTTATGATGATTTATTTGGATAATAATATAAAAGGTAAATAAATTCTCTAAAAAAACAAAAAGAAATTATCTTAACCGGACCAGTATTAGCAAAGATACAGCGCATCGGACTAACCGGAAGAGGCAATATTTTCATGAATTTTACAATTTTCAGAACGGCTCTAACGATTTTGATAAAACTTGCTGAAAGTCTTCTCCTTGAAGCCCTTTAGCTTTTCCATTTTAGTAAAACACCGAGAAAATGCAGGAGAAAAAGTTAAGACGAAAAGAAAATTTGATTTGCCCATAATTCAAAAAGTATGGATTTTATGATGATTTATTTGGATAATAATATAAAGGTAAATAAATTATCTAAAATACAAAAAAGAAATCATCGAAATCGGACCGGAATTAGCAAAGATACAGTACAATACAGCGTACAGCGTACAGCGTATCTTATGAGGACTACAAGACCCTAGATGGGTAACGGTTAGGAGACTAATGCGACTGAACCTCCTCCCACCAATCCGCAAAGCTGTTGTCAACGATACGCTCTGTAATAATCTAATGTAATAATACAAATGTAGAAACTAACTTAGTAATTTATACTTTTATATTATTTAATGGAAACAAAATGTTTTCATGGAAACTAAATCGAAATTTTTAAAATTTATTTTCAGCTTGACTAACCGAAAATATATAGGTAGTGTAAAGAATTTTCGTACTAAAATTGTTTAAAAAACTATTTTATTGTACTTGTGTGGGAGAAGATGTGAAGAAGTGAATGCTGCTGAGTTTATTTCAAGTATTGTTTATGTGAAATCTCAAAAATTGTGTTAAAAAGATAATTATTATAGGGCAGTAATGGAAAGCTGTGTGATGCGTTGTGCGATGCTGCACCAGATTTTTAAACCTTGTTAAACTTAATCAAGTTTATTCCACATACTGCGCTAGAATTCTTTCAGTCGGCAATAAAATGCTTAAAAAACCTACAGCTTTTGTAAATAGATCTGTCTTACTAGTTTTAAATATCGAGCTCGAAGCTATGGATACGGAGTATGTAATGGCAGTATCTCCAGCATTCTAAAAGATGGAAATTAAATTTCAAAGATTTCAAAAGGAAATTATTAAGCAGCTTTAAACAAACAGCCATAGAAGCTCACTAAGGGGCCGTCTCCAAATTCACTTAAGGCTATTTACTTCCGTAAATAGACGGACAACATGTATTTACGAGGTCCGTGATCGCCTATCAAGGGGGAACACGCGAATAAAGTGTCCTCTTGTGGCGATAATGAGCGTGAAGATAGAGCTGACAGAGATTTGTCGCTCCTCGGAAGCCGACAATGCCAGCGGTGTGCAGAGTTGAAAGGCGACTTGTTGCGATTCTTCGAGATATAGCAGGGCGTGCTATTTATAGGAGCGTGGATTGCAGCCTGCAAGATGGCACCCCATCCATCAGCTCTCAAAAGTCTCCTTTATCAAGGTCCATTATAGCTCATTAAGCCTTAAGCTCCGCTCTCATTACGCACACATCCCAACCTCCCTCTGATAGACAATGCTCTGAGCATTCCTAGAATCGAATGCCGAGCATATTCTGTCTTCTCAGAGTAATGGCGTCGCGATATATTGAAATGAATCATCTCTAAAACGCATGTTGAAACTGAATATTAATTTCATCTACAGATTGTTTAATGCATTTATTAATACATATTCACACCAGTGATGTATGACTATCATAGGATCTTATATTACAGTTCTTATATTATAATAACATATTGTTATAACATATGTTATATGTTATACAGCTATCTTGTTAATGATAATTATAATTTAATGTTAGTCAAGAATAGAAAATGTATCTTGTCTTGCCTTGAAATATGTATATCCACTAAAATACAAGTTTGGCTATCACACACACATTTTGAGTTTTTTGCTTCATTCCAATGGATTTTTTTTTAGAATATACCAATTACCTTAGACGTGCCAGTTATGGACATCCATTAGTAGAAACTTCTAGCTATAAAAAAATAATAAGACTTTAGTCAAATCTTGGGAGCGGGGTAGCTCAGTGGGTTAGGCACTGCGCTACTAATCTCAAGGTCCCGGGTTGGAGACCGGCTGAGGCAGATAATTATTTATTCTGTATTCAGTCGCGGATCGACCCTGTGGGATCGGGGGACCCTCCTGGGGCTCACCCAGCCTCTATAAAGTGGGTACCCTTAATTGGGGGAAAAACCTGGCGGTTGAGCGTGATCTCGGCCAAATCACCTCCTTACACAACCGTTGGCTTTGAAACAGTACGGTCCTAACCCAAGTACTGAGCCCAAGACCCTTCACGGGTTGTAGTGGTACAGGTTTTTAGTCAAATCTTACTTGATGAAATCCAGTTGATAGAGTCTAAGTATTTAAGCATTATTTGCTCTGCTTCTTATTAAGAGTATCTCACTAAACAGTAGTTTAGCTTAAGAAAATGTGAGTATTTTCTGTTATGATATGATATTGGAAATTTGATAAATTTGAATTTCGTTCAATAATTATTTGAGTATATTTAATAGTATATGTTTTAAAGATTACTACTTGTAGTAAGATCAAAAGGTTAAATGCATTCTAATAGATCAAGAAATAATGATATATGTAATTTTGTAAAAGCGATAACAAATAGAAATATCAACAGTTTTCATAGAAGGATGCGGAATTATAAACTGTTGCCATAATTTCCAGCACCAAAGGATTCGTAATCATAGATGTACCTATTTTTATAATTTTTCCTTTATGATAGGTTTATTTATAACTTTTATAAATGAATAAAAAAAACTTTGATGAATAATAAAAGGAATTGTTTGCATTTCTAAGTTACTTTTTATGTTAATTTCGCCTGTTGGAATAATATTGACTATTGCTCATAACACTAGAAGCACCAACAATTTTCTGCAGATGTATCAGCATAGAAAACGTATGTTTTTCATTTATATGAATATTATTTTTTGGTTCATGTTAATTTTTGGTATAAAATACGAGGCTCAATAATGGCTCCTTTACTATATATTGTATTTACTCAAGACAACCTGTGAATAATGGAGTAATTGACTGCTACCTACGCTGACGACATAAAATAAAAACATCGAGATCCTATATATGCCTCACAAACTTTCTAACACCGCTTACATAAGTTAAAAGATTGGCGTAAACTAAAGAAAATTCGACTAGAACATGAAAAATCGTAACAAATAATATCCTATTTACCTTTTGAAGAAATATCTTCTCAACAGATCATATGGACAGCCTCAAGATTACACAAAATGACACATGACATTACATTGGACTTAGCTTCGACCTAAGGATGATTTCGGATCCCTTGTCAAAATGAAACGTAAGACTCTAAACAAACGACTGAAATTATTAAAATCTTCAAAATCTTCGAAAGTTTAAATAAGTATAACGTTTAAATTTTTGTTATTGTTAATTTATTATAATTTCTTTAGCTATTTAAAAGTTTAAATTTTATTTTATTGTAAGATAAAAAAAAAGTTTAAAGTAAAGTTTTAAATTTGTATTGTAGCTTCTTTTGTTATTTAAATGTTTAAGATATTTTTATTTATTTTATATTTGTATATATATATATAAATATTTTTTTAATTTTATTTTATTATCTGTTTTATTTTTATTTAATTTTTTGTTTTATTTGTTTATCCAATCTATTTTGTTAACTTTTAGTTATTTTGTTAATTTTTTTTTCTTATGTTAACACATAGTACATTCAACTTGTAACATAAATTATTTTGTATTATTTAAATTATATGTATAAAAAAAACTATATATTTTGTTGGCCTCTAAAAGGCATGGAACATGTATTCAATAAATAAACTCTCCTTTTATGGTAACCCTATAAAAGGAAAAGGAAAAAAAAATTATATATATATATATATATATATATATATATATATATATATATATATATATATATATATATATATATATATATAATTAAGTGCAACGCAATGTGGAGGGCTTCGGCCAAATCACCCAGATTACACAAATACATTCCGCAAATAACACTATACAATTACAAACAAATACACATCACACATATGTGACGAAGATGGACAGATTCACAATTTTAGGCATATCCTTTATGACTGCAAATTATATGACAGATATTTAAATTAATTAATACAAGGCATGTTACTAAAGCATGGTAATTGGCCTGAATCAGAACATATTCTTTTTACTAAATTTAAGACAGACTTAAAAAAATTATAAAACAAATTGACTTTTAACGACTGACCGACTAGAAGGGCAACCTAAATTTCTCTTATTGTGATGGTTAAAACTTATTTTTTTTTTATTTATTTATTTATTTTATTTACTTTTTTGGTTGTTTTTTTTATTTATCATTATTATTTTTTTTTGTTTTAAAGTAAAAAGAAAACAAATATATTTATTTTAAGTTTAAATAAGTGTAACGTTTAAGTTTTTATTATTGGGAGGTTTGGAGTTTTATTATATTTTCTTTAGCTATTTAAAAGTTTAAATTTTATTATATTGTAAGATCAAAAAAAGGTTTAAAGTAAAGTTTTAAATTTATATTATAGCTTCTTTTGTTATTTAAATGTTTAAGATATTTTTATTTATTTTATATTTGTGTGTATATATATATATATATATATATATATATATATATATATATATAGATATATATGTTATGAGTGGTAGTAGGATAGTATTACTTCTAATACCATGAATACCAAACATAAACAGAAATACAATACTAATAATAAAATAATAAATACAAAAAAAACATCATTAACAGAAATACAATACTAATAATAAAATAATAAATACAAAAAACACATCAGTAACAGAAATACAATACTAATAATAAAATAATAAAAAAAAATACACCTTCTGCATTTGAACTAAGCTCTAAACCTGTTCTTAGAAAAGAGGACTTCATCCTTGAGGTTGGTGGGCCTCCCCCCGGTCTCGATGCATCTTTCAAGGCTCTGCAAATTTGTTCCTCTGGTACCCCTGGTGTCGACCAGATAGTGACGATTTTGCATCGTCCCAGCGCCGAGAAATCCATTTTCATTATTCCGGACGTCCTCGTTTTCCAGATTATTTGCCGCGGTTTATTGTTGATAATTTCCTCCCTTTCTTCCAACTCTGTTGGCCGTTCCACAACTTCGTCTTCCGTTCCCGACGACTCTAGTGCCTCTTCTGCTCCCTGCGCTTCTTCGGTGTCCATTCCCGAACGAAACGCTCCTGAAGCTTCTCCTGCCTCCGGCTCGATCGCATTTACATGCAAGGTTCGCGATAGCCAGTCCGCTACGACGTTATCTTTTCCTGGTTTATATATTACTTCCAGATTATACTGGCTCAATATCTCCTTCCATCGCGTGACCCTAGCCGAGGATTCTTTCAGTTTCCCCACCCATAATAGAGGGCGATGGTCCGTATGTACTTTGAACCTCCTCCCAAATACGTATGGTCGAAAGTGTTCAACCGCCCACACGATTCCCAATAATTCCCGCTCAAGTGCACTATACCGCGCTTCCGCTTCTGTGAGCCGTCTACTTGCGTACGCTACGGGCCGCTCTCCCTTCTCTCCCTCCTGCGACAACACCACCCCCAATGCATACTCACTCGCGTCCGTGGTGACTGAGAATGGTCCAGCGAAATCTGGGAACGCGAGGACCGGTTCCTTCTGCAGTTGCAGCATGCATTCCCTAACATTTTCTTCCATCTCGGGCGTAATGCAGACTGTTCTTCCCTTTTTTAGCATTCCGTTCAGTGGTACTAATTTCTCGGCCATCTCCGGAACGAACCGCCGATAATAGTTTAGGGTTCCCAGGAGTCTCCGGATTCCCTTTATATCGTTGGGGACTGCCATCCTCGCAATCGCCTCCACTTTCTGTATATCCGGTCGTACCCCCTCTGCGGATATCGTATGTCCGAGGAAATTTATTTGCCGCTGCCCCACAAAGTCCTTCCTTAGAGAGTTTCAGACCGAACTGCCTAATTCGTTCAAATACGCGCCTCAAATCCTCCACATGTTGTGTCTCGGTCTTGCTGAAAACCAGGAAGTCATCCATATAAACTTGGCACATACCTTCGTCTAGACCTCGTCCATGAGTCCATAACTGAAATGTTATGGGTGCGTTCTTCAACCCAAAAGGCATACGAGTAAACTCATAATGACCCCTTTCAAAGGTGAACGCGATCTTCCCCTGATCCCTGGGGTGCATCTCTGAATTTGGTGATACCCTGATTTTAAATCGAGCGTACTAAACATGGTTGCGCCTCACAGCCGGTCTAAAATATCTTCCAGGCGCGGAATTGGATACTTTTCATCCCTTGTATTGTCGTTCAGCTGCCTAAAGTCTACCACCACTCTATATCGTTCCCTTTTTTCACCCTCCGTACTTTTCTTTTTCACTGCCCATAAGTCTACGACGTGGACCATGGCCACTCCTCTCTCGCCTCCCCATTTCCTTAACCCTATCTCCACTTCCCCCTCTATTTTAAAAGGACCGCTCAGTGTTACCAATTTACATGCCCTTACCTCCGGTGTCCTCTTTCCTGTACAAAATGTTTTAATCATATTCCTACCTATTAGTGTACATGAACTTCCCGTATCAACCAAGCATTTACACCCTCTCACCACCTCAATAATAGGCAACCCCCCACACTCGTTCACTATGTTGTTTATTCTGCTATGGTTGCCTCTCCTCTCACACCATCCTCATTCTTGGCTTCGCTCTCTTCTTACCTCTGCTACTCTTCGTCCTTCTCTCCATCGCCTGCTCCTTCCTCCCGCTTCTTTCTTGTCCTCTGGTTCGCTCACCTCCGTCTCCGAAGCAGATGTCCCTGATGACCCTGATCTTCCCATCTTGCTTCTTCGTCTCGGGCGCTCGCGTCAACCATTTCCTAAGCACATTACAAAAAGGTTCTCTCTCTCGGCAACCCTTCCCTCTTACCAGTGTCACGGGCTAGCTGAACCTTCAGATTTGTCGATAGGAATGCCATCCTACCTTCCACTTCAGCTGTGTTTAGGGTCTCCCTCATCTTTTCCGTAATTTTATTGAACCGAGCTAGTAATGTCCTGGCATATTGTCCATTATTCTGATAGGGTTTCTTTGTCTCCCTAAACATCTGGAGAATGTCCTCCTCGGGCGCCCATTTACCTCCGCCGAATGCTTTCTTCAAACAGTCTTTCACGACCACCCACGCCGTGTCTTCGTCCGCTTGGATCATATTCAATATACTTCTTTTAATGCGACATACCAAGGCCGCTCGGAGTGCGTCTGCGTCCATGGCATCTACTAGGTCCTCCGCCATCTTGGCTTCTATCCGTGCCATAATCCTGTCGCCTCCTTTTAAGAAATGGTTCAACTCACCTATTTCTCCGTTGAACCTTTCTAGATCAGAGACGGCTTTTCCCAAGTCTTAGGACGTCGCCGTCTTTATTTTCGTCCTCTCTAAAGAATTTGCCTCGGCTGCCGCTAGATTTGCATTGGTCGCTACCAACGTTTCTGACGATAATGGTGGCGTCTCCGGGACAATCAATGTGGCTGGTCCTAAGATTTCCCCGTGCCCGGTCTCTTCATGCATGTTGTCAGGTTAGAGAGAAAAAAAAATAAAAAGAGAGAAAATATAAAAAAAAATTATTTTCCTGTACCTGTTTATCTAAAGGTCCCGGGTTTCGGCACCACTTATGGTCTTCTCGGCACAAAAGACAAAAAAAAGGAAAAAGAGTAGAATAAACACTCTCGAGAACTGATTAAACACTGACTTTATTTTCCTATCAAGCCTCTATTAATAGTATTATATATATATATATATATATATATATATATATATATATATATATATATATATATATATATATAAATATTTTTTAATTTAATTTTATTATCTGTTTTTTTTTTAATTTAATTTTTTGTTCTATTTGTTTATCCAATTTATTTTGTTAACTTTTAGTTATTTTGTTAATTTTTTTTCGTATGTTATAAATTATTTTGTATTATTTAAATTATATGTATAAAACAAAAAATATATTTAGTATGCCTCTAAAAGGCATGGAACATGTAAATAAACTCTCCTTTTATGATAACTCCATAAAAGGAAAAGGAAAAAAAAAATTTATATATATAAATTTTTTTTATGTTACTTATATATAACTGATATATATATATATATATATATATATATATATATATATATATATACATACATATAATTTAGCGATATATAAGACGCAAACAACAACAAGAACAGTGTAACTCTTAAGGATAAGTTAAGTATTGTATATCAACAACTTTGTATCTATGTATACCAGGTAGAAAAGATAATAAAATCAGTTCGTTTCTAGAAGTTGTGTCGTTAACTTGCCCCAAAACCCCTTTTTTTTAAAGTAGATAGTCAGTCTAATTGTAAATGGTGCCGAAACCCGGGAGATTTCTGAGATATAGTCACGTGACTTAAGCAGTTAGCGGTCTACTATCAGTGATTATAAATTCAGTGAAGAATTATGGGCGAATCAGAACAGTTGGAATATCAACTGGCTCAAGCAACAGTAGAGCGGTCAAAGTTAGAGTCGCAGCTGACTAAGGCGGCAGAAACGACGCAGTTAGAACTGCTGAAGATTTGAACTCAAGGACTCAAAACTCAGCGTTCATCCACGAGGTAATTAGTCAATTACAACCTTTTACCGGAGTAGTAGGAGACCTCGAGCATTTCATCAAGGGAGGTGACCAGATTAAGTGTTTAAAAGTATCCCGGAAAGAAACAGGTACGCTATTAGACTCTGATGTGAGACTTCTAGAAGCATCTTTAATTGGTCGTATCTCGAGGAGAGTTTTAAACGCCATCCAAGACGACCTGACACACACGTGGGACACGTTAAAGGTTCGATTGAAAAAATTATATGGTGGTGGAAGATGGACCCCAGAAGAGGACGTATTCTACTTATTTATGGAGCGGCGCAATCTAAATTCGGCTAACATGAAATTAGGTTTCTAGCATATTTAGTTTCGCGGAACGGGGTGCAACCGGACCGGGAGCCCGTGAAAGCCATTCAAGAAGCCCGTTTACCTAGGAATACACGCGGAGTCAGACAGTGTCTGGGCATGATAAATTATTATAGAAAATTCATTCCCGGTATAGCGGAGCTGACCCTCCCGTTAACCGAAATATTGAAAAAAGGAAAACGGTTTCAACTCGGGTCCGACCAGTTATCAAGTGTTAAGAAGATTTTGACCACTCGACCGTTACTAGCTTTCCCCGACTTTCATAGAACATTTAAAGTTACCACGGACGCAAGCGAGATCGCTGTTGGAGCCGTCCTATCCCAGAATTTTGAGGAAGGTGAAAGACCCATAACATCAGCAGGCCGAAAGTTGAACGATACCGAACGACGATATAGTGCAATCGAACGTGAGCTTTTGGCGGTAGTGTGGGCCATCAAACATTTCTGCCCTTACGTATACGGAAGCAGGTTTGAGTTACTAACCGACCACAAGCCCCTAGTATACTTAGGCAGGCTCAAAGAATCCTCTGCGCGGGTATCGCGAAGAAACGACTCGCGGCGTATAATTTCAAAACAGTTCACAAGAAAGGAGTCGAAAACGCGGTCGCTGATTGGCCATTTCGAGATTTAGTTGCAAATGCAATCGAGGAAGAAAGCACCTCCGCGGAACCATTTGCATTGCGCTATTTACTCGAATGGGCGGAAAGTGGACCTGAAATTCAATTAGTCCAGAGCGAACCGGAGGAAAATGAGACCTCGATGAACAGACCCCAGGAGTTACCGGAAATCCCCAGGCTACTCAAGCTTAGACGTAACCTTGAACCATACGACGCTATACCACGCGCGGTAATCGCATATAACAACACGATTCATGCAGCGACGGGGTTATCTCCGGTGGAAATCGTTTTTGGACAAAGGCGACGCGACAGAGGAGACTTCATATCAGCTAACCACGCTAAGGGCGAAACTATACAAGGCCAAAGTCGAGCGCCGAGAAATATATATATATATACACATACTTATAGTGTGAATATCACTACTTTTCAGGAAAGAATAACAACTGTTACATTCTTCTGTGTATAATGGCCAATTTCGATTATTTTTGTTGATGTATTTCTTTTATCTCATGGTCTCATGCATGATTATAGTTTTACCTTTGTAATAATACGTATATTCGATACTTGACTATGGAAGCTTCAGACTTACAGAATTTGAGTGGAGAATCTGGCCATTGCCACTGCCGTTTCAACCTTCGCGGAGGATTGTAAGGATGGTGGAGCTGGATAGGGATTGAACTAAGGGATTAGGTTGGTGAGCAAGGTTCTGGTGAAATTTGGAGAATTTGGATGGAATAAGGTCTAAAGACAAATGGGATATTGAGGTCATGATGCAGGGTAATGTTGGTTATATGTAGGGAGCATTAATTATTGTTCGAAGGACTTTGGACTGAAAGGATCGGATATGTTCGAAAATTAGGCTGTAGTTCGAGTCCATAGGTCCAGACATATTCCAGAATTGTCTTGTAAATTAGGAGTTTGTTGTCAGCTGAAAGCTGAGATTTTCTGTTTAGAAGTCTTTTTGATTGGCCAAATCGTCGATCCAATTCTTGTCTTTTAAGTCTAGTATGTGGGTTCCAAGTTAGTCTGAGAAAGGAAGCGGTATGGAGTTAGAATGAACTGCCAGACAAGATCTACATCGTAGGGTAAACATGACGTGTTTGCATTTAGATTCGTTTACTTTGATACGCCAATTATTACACCAGTGTTCGATCAGGGAAAGGTGCCTTTGCAGGTTTAAGGATGCTGTTTCAGGATCAGAGTTGGATGATAGGATGGCGGTGTCATCAGCAAATGTTGCCAGGAAGGTTTCGGGATGAATAGGAATGTCAGCGGTAGATAAACCGTAGAGGATGGGTACCAAGAAGCTGCCTTGAGGAACACAAGCCTCAACTGGATAATGGTTGTAAAATTCTATTCCACAGCGGACTCGGAAGGTGCGGTTAGAGAAGTAGGATCGGAGGACTAGGTATAAAGTTTGAGGTATATGGAAAATGGGACTGAAGATATATACACACATATATACCATACATAGAGAGAATAATATTATAGAATAATGTTATAAAAAAGTTAACGATTCGTTCGTGCATCCAAGTCATATTCTACTAATTTTGATTTTATTATCATATTTGCATTATTCTGACTACATTCTTAGAGGTTAAGTACGGTAAATAAGCTAATAGGGTAGTAAAATATGTATCTTTTCAAATGCAAAGATTGACCTCTGTCCATAACAAGCTATAATATAAATGTATAGTATAAAAAACAATCTATAGATATAAATGTGATTTTCACTTGACTTGACTTTCACATAAAACCGCCTCTATTGCACTTATTATATAACATATAAGAACATTATAAGAACATTAAAAGAACAATATAAGAACATTAAAACCTAATAAACAAGCATCACATAGCTGTGAGAGAGGGAATGGGTATGGATATCATGAGACGGCATGAAGCATCCCGATGACTTCCAAGCTTGTGAAATAATTAATATTTCATAACCTCTCCGAATACCTATTACACATAGATTGCGCAACTTGTTTGGCAATCATTGACATTCTCTTAAAAGTAATAAACGGAATAATAAATGCTTAGCACATCTTTCGTTGGCCACAGTAGTAGGTGTATTACAAAATGTGCTGAAAGTCTAGATGCGCCTTTCGATATCAGAGAGTATCACGGATGATGACAGTTCCATCCTTGTAGCTGATGTAAACAACTGAGTCAACCAGGCAAGGGATGTCTGGAATGGCTTAGGCGCTCAAGAACACAATGAGCGATGATATAATTAAGTATACATTGAGATTCATATATGACGAGACTATCAAAACTACGTATTAAATATGACACAATGATCTGTGCAATTTTATGAGATGTTTCGTAATGCTGAACTAGCAATGTAATCGTATATATAAGAAGAATTTAATTAATATCACAGATATACCTGGGCCGCTAAGAACAAGAAAATAGAATCAGAACTACAGAAATACAGGACATAAAAATAAAATAAAAATGTTTTCTATTTCAACAAGCAAGAATGAACGTCAAGTTGATTACATAATCCTTGAGCCGAAGACTGAATAGACATGTCCTTTCAATGCTGTTATAATTGCTCGTGTATAAATAAAGAAAAAAAATAAGAAACAGGGCTAACGAGAACATATTCGTATGAGTCCATTGTGAATGATAGATGAGTCAGTGGTTATTGATGATCAGTCCCTGTGCGTTCCGACCTCGTTCGTCGGTGAATCGAAAGGAACCTCTGCATTGACGTAACAGATGATGGAAAGTGTAGGACAAAGAGTTGTCAATTAGAGTAAGTTATTCGAGGTCGACGAACTGAGTCAAAACGTCGAATGGCATGAAAGAGATCGATTAACTAGTGCCTAATGACATCAGGATGGAAGGCATCTGCTCCGGGCATCAGCAGTAGCCGGCTCAATAACGCCAACGAATGAGACTACCATAACATGCCCTTACTTGCATCTTATAGTCAAGCAGCAGCCGAATACATTAGCAACATAAAACAAAACTTTTAGCAAGAGAATTGCCTTTGTAATTTAATAAATATTATTAACAATACTGTTGATGAGTAGCAACCATTTATTTCTTCATTCAAGTAGTAGCTCAGTCATCACAAGGAAGCTGATTTGGCATGTAGAGAAGCAGTAGAAGAAATATTAAAAATGAAAAATAATTTAAATGTACTAAAATAACATTTGACAAATTTCTCCCTCAATGCTGTATTTTTTTATTTCATTTAATACATATATTTCTTTTGTTCTTTTAATGGAAGTACAAACAATCTTAACGATAGTAATTCAACTAGCTATTATTTTAAATATAAATTATACTATTAATGTAGTATTACCAAAGTGCAAGTCTTTACAGATGTTTAAATAAATATTAAATAGTTTAGTACAGTTATTTAGGTAATACCCTTAACTGTGATTATGTAGGACAAAATTTGAAAATGTTTCCGAAATTATATTATATTACATACTATATCACATCACATTATTATTAATGGAATGAATATGTGTTATATATAAAAAAATTAGCACAGCATATAGTTAATTTGAAACTGATCCCTCTATTTTTTCCTCATTTATTGTTACTGCAACTGATTCTACATATAAAATTCTTTTCTATCAATTTCTATTGAATAAATCATTTCTTTACTGATTTAAATTTCTATATATATATAATAGAAAAGGAAACACTTATACCAAGAAAACAATGTAACGTACCATACCATCGTTTATTGACAGTACACCATACTTTTTCAAATATTGTACAAAACTTAAGAATATATGAGGCACAAATGATGCGACTTCCAGGTAGGGGTGGGATATCAAAAGTAAAATAAAGATATCGATATCGGTTAATAATATCGATATCACGATATTATTAGCATAAAAATATCGATATTTTAATATATCGTTATTATTTTTATAAATTCAAATAAAAAATTCTAAATGAAATGAAAGGGGATAAGGAGATTATCTGTGTCTTAATATTTAAATACTGCTATAAATGAACTTAATAAAAACAATCTCTTAATTATATCGGCCCAAAAATATCGATATTCAAAAATATCGTAAATTTTTTTGTTAAACTAAAAAATTTCTGAACGAATCGAAAGATGATAAAGAGATAACCTGTTTCTTAATCTTTAAATCCTACTATAAATGAACTTAATAAAAACAATATCTTAATTATATAGCCACAGAAATATCAATATTTCGAAATATTGTTAATTTTTTAATTAAATTTAAAAAACCCTTCTTAATTAATTCGTAGGTTAGAAGATAACCAGTTTTTTAATATTTAAATCATGTTGTAAATGAACTGTATAAGAATAATATATCTTAATTAAATCGGCACAGAAATATCGATATTCGAAAATATCCTTAATTGTTTATTAAAATTAAAAACTTCTGAGTGAATAGGAAGGAGCATAGGAGATAATTTTATTCTTAGTAATGAATTCCTGATGATATCCAATTTAATAAAAACAATATCTTTATTATATCGGTACAGAAATGTTGATGTTTTAAAAACAATATCTTAATTATATCGGCAAAGAAATAACAATATAGTTGTGTAGATATAATCAAGATATTGTTTTCATTAAATATTATTAACTTCAGCACTCTAATGCTATGAAACAGGTTATCTCCTAACACCCTTCCAATTCATTCAGAAGTTTTTTGATTTTATGAAAAATTAACAGTAATTTGGAATGTCGTTATTTCTGTGCCGATATCATTAAGATATTGTTTTTATAATATCGATATTTCATTGCCGGTATCATTAAGATATTGCTTTTATATTAATGGTATTTTTGTACTGATAAAATTAAGATATTGTTTCTATTAAGTTGAATAGCATCAGAATTTGAATATTTTGGAGCAGGTTATCTCCTAATTGCATTCCAATCCGTTCAAAAGTTTTTTTTTTAAATTTATAATAAAAATATATACGATATATATCCTCCCTTCTTCCATGTTCTCTTCACACCCCTTTTGTTTTTTTATTTTCAATAATGAATCTGTGTAATCGAATAAGAAAAAAAATTTAACCCTCTTTAAAAATTTGAAGTTTTACCTTTCAATATAGAATATAGAATAAATAAAAAAACGCAGCATAATATTACACAATGGTACATATACCATTTACCGATTTACCAAATCGTTATATTTAAAAAATATCTGGAGTTTCCATACATCCGACTTTTCTTATTGCTTTGGTTTAGTGTCCAGACAGTTAGATTATCTTTCAAATGAGCATCAGATATGTTCCGCGAGATGTAGCGTTCTGAGTTATTGAGTTTCCATAGAGATATGTGCAGAAAACTGTATAAAACATATCAACCAAGTTCAGCAAAGAAATTAACACCAGAATAATGGCGAGTATAGAGCCTGAAACTTGAAACTTCTCAAATCCCAACTGTTGTTTAAAACATCGAAATTAAAATTATGGACCTCTGGAGCGGAAACCTAATGTTTGTCCTAAGATAGTTGACGTAAACTGAAAGTGCTCGAAAGTAATAATAAAGGAAGCAGACTAAGATGGGCTGGACGTGTGTCAGAATGGAGCGTGAAATGGTACTATGGTGATATATTTGAGCGCACATCAGTGAGATAAGAAGAAGAGGAAAACCAAGAAGCTGGTGGAAGTGGAGGATAGACCCAAGGAAATATGAAGTGGAGAGAGATGCCTAGGAAGCTGGGTATACGCAATTGAAAACTCAGAAGAGCAAGAGTCACAATAGCGCAAAACAGTTAGTCTAAAAAGTTAAATACCCTATATCTCAGCTAGTACTGATCCGATTTCGATGATTTTTTTTTTCTTGTGTATGTTTAGTAGGAAATTGTATTACTTTTCGATTGACTACAACAAAAACAAAGCAAGAGGGTTATTAAGCTCTTACTAGGCTATGAAGAGATCATGAAGGAGGAGGAGAAAGCATTTTTCTTTGGCTTCTCTAGTTATGTGTTGTCGATAATATCGTGAAAAAATATCGATATTCTGTCATTGTAGGAAACTAAATATTGATATAATAATATCAAATATCGAAGAAAAAGTATCGATGTCCCTGGTATTATACCAGGGCCGGATTAAGCCATGTTGGGGACCATAGGCAAGCAAATCTGGAGACCCCTCTCCTCTATACAATTCAAAAGCATTTTATTAGTACATTTGTTATACTGTCCGTCCCTCTGACTCTGTTAATTTTAATACTGATTTTATAATAATAATTCAAATTTAGCAGGTAAGTCAGGAAGATCGAAAGGAAGATGTCATTTACAAAACAAAACTATTTATAGACTATTATAGCGATTGTAATTTAATACAATTAATGCAATACTAGCAAATAAAGAAAATAAACTAAAGATATAACAATGATTAGTTTCTCAATTAACTAAGCTGCTATCATCAATATCAGTCGCATTAAAAATATTCAAATATTAAATCAAGTTTTCAAAACATAATATTTTTTATGATTTATATATATCACTGTTTTACATTTATCTGAATGTCTTTCCTACATTCTCTCTGATCTAAAAAGTATCGCACTTAAACGCATTGAGCGAGCCGGAGATTCTCCCAGTATTCTTTTAATGCAAAAGCAATAAGAGCTACCAACACAGATGGAGAAAGAGAGGAGGATTTATTAGGAATGCGTTCTGAAATTATATCGAAACATTCAGGGGCGGATCAAGATAAGTGGGGACCCTAGGTGGACACTTATTCCGCTTTGCGCTTCATTCGTCCCTGCTGAGCGATAAAAATTCCGGGACTCCCTCCAAAAAAAAAGTTTCAACTTAGAGGCCATCGATATAACATTTTGTTTTTAGATTTGTTCGATTATTTCATGAAGGTTTTTATTTAGCCTGTTCGTTCAGTTCCAAAATCGTTAAGATAAGATTTTAAGACCTTTGCCTTGCGGGACCCCAAGCGGCCGCTTAGTCCGCTTACCGGACAATCCATCCTCAATAACATTGTCAAGTAATTCTAAGGTAGCGTCGGAAGAATTTTCTGTATCTGTCAGTGTACCTGAGTTTTATTTTATGAAATGGGTTTATTTTTCATTTTTCATTCTGTTTGTATATACTTATCCATCGGATAATATTTCGTCATATAGTTTCATTAAGAGTCATCAGCTCATACTCATACAAGCAAAATGAAAAATGTCGTAGTGATGGGGGAACATCCCCGAAACGTTGACATTGCTAGAATTGAACTTGTGAAGTGAACACGAAATAATTATATTTGGAAAGTCATAATTGCTCCTCCTTTTATTAATTATTGGAATTCCTAATATATTTGAATACAAAAATAATTATATTATTTCATAACCTTCGCAGTTAACATTATCCTTACATACATACATGCACTTGTATTTTCTTTTTCGTCATTTTCCTTTCGATATAAGATATTTTTCAAGCGGTTATCGGTGAATATCGATATTTTCCTTTCTATGTTCGAACCCTACGTGTAGGATGCAGTCCCGGATTAACAAAATAGGCAATTGCCAATGACCCTTGAGAAAGTTAATTTAAAGATGTTTTAATTTGCTTCCCAAAGATTTTAGCTTTATTTTTAAAGAAATAAGTTCACAAAATAAGCTGATATGGTATGTGCTTATTTAAAATCGATATCAGGCCTGACGCGCTCGGCTACAGCTGCCAGGATACATACATCAATCAGAGCTCATTTGGCGACCACGCTTGCAGGAGTGCTTCTCATTTGTCATCCTCCTTAAGTCTTCACAAGTATATCTTGGATGACGAGCCAATTGCTGCCTTCAAGTATGCAATGTGTGGTCCTGTACCCGCTAAGTCACGAACTTAACAGTTAAGACCACCGTCAAAGGTTGAATATGAATTAAAATTATTTTTAAAATGAGATGCTCGTTCATTAAATTCTATCACGATAATATACCATTTAATAAGTCATTTAATTTTGCTGATGAATAAATTGCACTTACACTGCAACTTTGAATTCACTGCAATTTACCGGTTGCAGTATGGGATTAAATTTATGCCATAACTTGGACTAGATCGCCGTCAAAAGCGAAAGAGGAATTTCTCTGTCACCTAGTTGAAATTCCACATACAGACAATAAGAATCTCTCTGTTCTAGTGGATTTATCCATTTTCGGGAAAAAAAAAAAAAAGAAAAAAAAAAAATCTTCCCTTAATATATTTTTACTACACTAAAAATCTCATTTTATATTCATTTTCGTGAATTTTTTTAACCAATTTCTTCTTTACTGAGGTGACATGCTGTGAAGACAAAAATGTAGTGCATATCCTTTTTCATTATTTTAGTTTTTGCTTTGTATTGAAATATGCAAAATTATTAGAGTTAGAGACATTTTCCAAAAACTTGTTTTCAGCTGTGAAGAAAATTTATAACTCTGAAACCAGTTGATTCTCAGTCACCCAATTTATTTCATCTGTTTCTATCATGTAGATCTATAAACTGTATTAATTTCATAATTTTTTACACAGTCCATTTTAACATATTCAACTTTAAATATTGCTAAAAATGATTTATGGCCATTTTTAAAAATTCCTATTGAAAAAAAAAACAAAGTTTTAGAGATTGAAATTTCTACAGCTTGTAGTAATGATAAAACTATACAAGACAAAAAATCATAGTTGAGTCTCTTTTCTTTATTACACTTTTACTGCGCTAAATGGCTCGTTTCATATCAAATTTTGTGAATTGATATAAGCACTAACCTCACTATTTAGGTGATGTGTTTTGGGACAAATATATAGATATATATTTTTTTGTTTTAACATCTACAAAATTGCTAGAAAAAGCTTCAGTTGCAAGCTAGCTTAAAGTGGCTGCAAAAGGAAAAAGTACGAGCCTGAACTATTTTTTACGTACGCTACTGAACTGTTTTTCGCATGGTTTGAACCTCGTCAAATGATAGGGAATAACTGGCAGAAAATTATAAAAATCACAGAATGATTTCAAATGGATTGACCAAATGTGAATAAATGAATCAGAGAAATGAATGGATAAAATCGATAACGCCATAAAGATTTGAAATGTTTGTAAGATAACATATTTCTATTGCTATCGATAATTATAAAACGAAAAAATCAAGGTCAATCCATACAAAGTGATCCAAAATAAATTAATTGGTTGCTTCACCATTTTTATTTTTTTAATAATTTTTATGTTGGTTCCTCCATGTCTTTAGAGATAAAAAACCGTTGGGGAAATTTTTCTCTCTTGACTGTTTATAAATTACAGCCATTTTTCTTCAGATCTACCGCCCAATTTCCAAAAATGCAGCAATTTGTGGTTTCGTCGGAAAAAAAACTATATGGCTTAGAAAGATCAAATAAACACGATTTTAAAGGTAATGCTTTAAGCTAAAAAACGTATTCTTATTTAATATGTTCCTACAGGTAATATTAATGCTATACTTTAATGCTCAAATAAATAAAAAAAAAATACCTTTTCAAACCATTTTTTCTATAAGGAATGCTATAACCAATTTACCTACTAGTGCGGTAGGTAGGTCCTTAATAGTAGGTCAACCAGAATAAATATCAATTCTACTATAATAAATGTATCCTTGATGATTTTTTAAAAATTTTAATTTTTTCAAAATTTAAGTTTTAATATCTCCGATGGGACTGGAGTTAAAAATCTGAAATTCACAAAAGTTGAAGTATTTTAGAAGAGGTTTATGGTAAATAAAAACATAACTAGTTTATATGCTAGTTTAAAGCTTGGCGACTGTCCGAAAATGGGGAAAAACACAAAATTCAAGCATATGCCATTTTAAATAATATGATTTTAAGATAAAAAAATTTATTCTTAGTGAATTTGATTTATTTCTACTCTTATAATTATTAAAATTAATTTAAAAATTACCGTTCAAATTTAAAAATGTCCGTTTTCAAACAATTTTTTCTAGTAACAACCTCTTTCATTGGTGTGTAGGTCCTTAATAGTAGGTCAACCTGAATATACCAATCCTACTAAATGTATCCTTGTTTTTTTATGATTTTTTTTAATTTTTTTAGTTTGTACATAGAGTGGCTATCTTCAGGATGACACCGCAATTGTTCATACCTTTCAGAAACACGTTATAAAATTCATTAAAAAAACAGCCAAATGTGTCAAAGATAATTTATTTTAATGATGGTTCCTCAAGCCCATATAAAAAAATTTCCAATGTCTGTAGTCACTTCTCAGACTTTCAGTCTGACAGAGTGGAATTCCTTTGCCTGAGGACATGGAAAAAATCCATGTAACGATTTTGGAGGAACAAAAAAAAAATATAAGTTACTGTTGCAAGTTTGCAAAGACCTATTGGAGGTCAAATCATAACATATACTATCGTCTATATGAATAAATTTGCAATGAATAAAATCTATTAAATTTATATTAGTAAGGAAAGAAGAAGTTTTCAGAAACTATGATTGACTTCAAACCCGGTTTGATTCCTGTCAGCGAATAATTGGAACAAGAAGTTTTCATAGGTTTGTTCCAATTTCAGAAAGTATCATTAGATGTTATGTGTAGTCAAATTCTGACCCATTTGAAGTCCACTCAATTTACAGATCGTCACCAATAATATTTTCGACCAAAAATCTAATCGCATTATGTATTAATCTATTTTACTATATTTTTATATATTTTACTTCAGGACCTCGAACAATGTTAGAAAAATCAGTTGGTGTCAATAAAGAGTGAGTGTATGTGTCAATGTTCATGCAATTACAAAAGAACTTTGCGAAGATACTTCTCAGATAAGGCTAATCAAAAATGATACAGGTAAGTCATACAAACATTGCCTAACAGAAAAAAATTGCAGCGCAATAACAATTCAGATAACAACAATATAATTTTATGTAAGTAATTATGCCATCTAAAACCTAATACAAAATTAAGTTCACATCTTATGTAATTATATATAGTTAGATTTTGTAAGCTTTTTGCTTGAAAAATGTTATTATTAATTTTAGTAAATAAAAACTTGCACTATTCAGACGTTACGTACTTGCTGATTCCTTATTCCTTACGTGTTTTCCTCTATTTTCGAACAGTTAACTAGCATAGATCAAGCAAATAACCAAGCATAGTTTTTATTTACCATAAACCTCTTCTAAAACATTATAACATTTCTGAATTTCAGATTTTAAATGATCCATCGGAGATATAAGAGCTTAAATTTTGAAAAAAAATTGTAAAAATTAAAATTAAAAAAAAATAAGAAACAAAGAATAAATTGATATCTAAAGTAAGATTGATTCAGGTTGACCTACTATTAAGGACCTGCCCAGCACACAAAGAGGTAAGATGTTTATAGAACTCCTACTCATACAATAAGTGGTTTGTAAACGGAATTTTTTTAATTTGAGCGTTAACCTTCAAGTCAATTTTTATCATATTAGGAGTAGAAATAAATCAAATGTACTAAGATTAATTTTTAAACTTATAAAATGGGATTTTTTTTATCTTTCTAAGTCATATAGTTTTTGAACTATCGACGAAACGGCAAATGCTCGCATTTCGTGTTTTTCTCCATTTTCGAACTGTCGCTAAGCATTAACCAAGCAATAAACAAGTAACGGTATTACTTACTATGAACCTGTAATAGGAAAAATGGTTTCAAAACACAATTGTTTTAATTTGAGCATTAAACTTCAGATCAATTAAATGTACTTAGAATAAGTTTTTTTATCCTACAGCATTATCTTTAAAATGGTCTTTGTTTGATCTTTTTAAAACATATAGTTTTTGAACTATCGACGAAACGTCAAATGGCTACATTTACGGCAATTGGCTTGAAGAACTGAAGAAAAATGGCAACCATTTATAAACGGTCAAGGAAGAAAAATTTCTCCAATGGTTTTTAACTCTAGAAACATTATCTAGAAAAAATTAAAAGTGGCGAAGCAACCAAATTAAATATTTTGGACCACTTGGTATGGATTGACCTGAATTTTTTGTATTTCATACTTTTTCTACGTTTTTTTTTTTTTTAAATAGTTTTTCGATACTGAAATTTTAATATCGATATTACGGTATATTGGGGAAAAAATCGGACAGAAATATCGATATTTTTTTTTTTAAAAACCTCCATATATCGATCCTGTTTCAACATCCCTAGTTTACATTGAATAACTACTGAAGTAAGTTAAGATTTGTGACAGAATTCATTATCAAGGTTCTATATAACAGGTATAAAACTGGTGATTTTTAAGCTTGTTACACGGCTAATTGTAACATAAAATAACATTGAAACAAACAAAAAATAAAACAATCAATGTATAATCTAGCATGCTTGTTAAGAAGCGATTAGTTAGCATACGCAGCTGGGGAGCATAGCATGACAAAGTGTACACTTCCTTGTGTTTTGTTCCGCTGTAAAGGAAGGAAAACAAAAAGGACCAAAACAATAATAGTAAAAACAATAGTGATGGTTAAAAAAGCAGTTGAGAGACCTCGCGTGGCCGTGGCCTATGGCTCCCTGGAGGGTAAACGACAATACCCCAGCCTTCAATCTAATCAAGCCACTAACAGTTACAATATCGGCTTTCTGGAAGGGGATAAAAGCCTAGGCTAACGGGAACACTTAAGGCACATCAAAAGACCAACTACAATGCTCTTCCTGGGAGTCTTAAGGTACCTCGTCCTCTGAGGGGCTCTTCTTTGAACTGTACACGTAATGCTTAAGTAGATTAATAATTGTACGTACCTTCCGATATTAATCAATGAACCATTAACATATTATAATAAATAAATACTAATATGATGCAGAAGAATTTGTATTTTTCAACGCACTAATTTCAGAAACTACCAGTCCGGTTCGAAAAATTCGTCTAGCCTTAGATAGACCGTTTATTGAAGATAAATTTAGGCTTTATAAGATCATGCTATGGCTCACAGGAACGAAGCAGTAACCATAAAAAAATGTCATATCCGAAAAAAAAAGAAAGAAAAAAAGAGTCCAACTTGTCATGACTAAAGTCCGGATTTGTATGCAAATGCATATTTTTCCTGATACGTTTTTCAACCAAAATGATCGAATATCTTTACAAACCAATACATTTGGCGTAGATATACCAAATTTTATGGTGCATACTTGATGGGTTACTGCATATTTTTGCTTTATTAGTCAAAAATTTTTTTTGTTAATAATTTGTCTCCCAAATAAAATAGAAACTAAATAATTAAACTATGAAAAACTATAAAAAACTAAAAACGTTCAATGTGGTATAAATGGTTTGTTTTTCAATTATTATTGAAATTATCAATTATAAGATGGAAGAAACCCATCAACGATGAATACAAATAATCTACGATCGTAATCATAGTAAAGACAAAAGCTCACAGACAAATTCAAGTTTGTATCGTTGTGCTCATAACCGCAATGAACGTGTATTAAAAACAATTTATAGTATATTATTGGCATTTCAAAATCAACTAAAATTAAAAAATGAAATATATATATATATATATATATATATATATATATATATATATATATATATAGTAAAGTATTCTTAGAAAATAATATTTAGCATCGTCATTTTGATAAGTTTTTTAGAACTATGCTTTCGAGTACTTTCTTTAACAAAGCAGAAAACACCATCTTGCCCTTCTCTTTTTGAATTTTATATTCTATTCTGTCAGTCTGTGTGTTGCTTATTTTGGCTTATAGTCTGTGCGTATTAGTTTAAATGAACTACGATTTAATTATCGTACATACACCAAAATGCACAAAGCAGTAGCATCATTTAATTCCATGTTAAACATCTGAATTCAACGGGAGGGTTTTTTTTTATGCAATAAATACGAGTATGTGCCATGTGATAGAAATTTTCAAATCGACCAACACGTAAATACAGGTACTTGCATGTATTATTCTTGGAATTTTATACTCTAATTTGAGTTCTGAATATAACAATGGCTTATTGTACACTGTACGATTGCATGTGAATGCTTCGTGGAATTTTCCTACATAGGAGACCTCAGTACCTTTTGTCGAACCTATTCAAATCTAGACATTTCAATGGAATACAAACGTACTTTATTTTGCTTGGTTGCAGCTCCTCATTTAATCTTATAAAAACTCCATTTTCGAAAAAGGATGAAGGCGAAAAATGTATTTCACAATTATTTTAATTTTTAAGAATTCTGTGTTAAATTTTTTTTTCAATTTATCTATGTTTTTTCTTATTTATATTACAGATTATAATTTTTAAATGATAAATTGTTTATCAAATCAGTAGTTATAGCCTTTTATTGATTTTTTTCGCGTTTCTGAGATTTAAGGTTTGTTTCCATGTTTGTTTCAGTTTTAATTATTATCCAAAAGAACAAGGAAGTAGCTTATTTCATATAATCGAGTTTCATCATGACGTCTTGCCTTCATATAATCTCTGTCGAGTCTTAAGTCCAAAGTAATAGGCATTTCATTAGAATCCGTTTCTTGTCGAAATAAACACATAGTCTTGATTCTGATCGAAATATTTATAATTAAAAGACTAGTATATTTATAATTCAAGGGTTTGCTGCAAAAAGGATCCCAGTTTTCAAATTTTAGGAAAACTATAAAAAACATCCGAAGATTCAAATTTCTAAGTTATGTGAAAAAATTATATCCTAAATTGTTCATACATATTAAGAAAGTATTTTCAGTCAAAAATTTAACTTTCAGACGATGTAACGCAAGTTTGATTGTTGGAGCTACCTCTTTTTTGCCATAAAAGTGATGCCATAAAAGGAAAAAATCACTTGAAAATAAAATTACCTATACATAGTATAAATCCAATTCAATATATTGTCACCACCACCATTCAAGAAACTAATGAGAAATATCGTATTTTTCGAACGTCTTAATTTTATTGATTTACCGAATGCATATTTATGAGAAATTATGCATGAGAACTAATGATTGGAGCTACAAAATTTTATTACAAAACGAAAGAATTATATTTTTGCCACAAAATAGTACATTTAAGTCCTACTTCACCTGGGATGGAGATAACTCTTTTTTGCAGCAAACCCTTCCATTATAGAAATTTGTTGTTAATGTTGTTATGCTTTTTATTTCAAAGTGATGACAGTGAGATCACTGTATGTTTGATGTATAAAGAAGTAGCTATTATTATTAAATAAAAAAGTTTATAAATAAATTTCTCGATACGTTTTTTCTTAGTAACTGTAAAGAGCTATGGCGTTTTAACTAAATTTATCATGATTTTGTGGCGTCATCGACTAAAAAAATAAAAGAACTGTTTTACAACACTAAATATCGAGTGCTTTTTGTTATTTGGAATCAGATCTTGTATTGGAGCTTTATCAGAGAGATAAGGGTTTATGGCCGTACTGTTTGTAATTACACGATCTCTATTTGAGAAATACCTCTATAAAAATTTGGTCAAGGCTAGTTCTACCTCTTGAGAACAAGTGGATAACGGTAAATATTACAACAGCTAAGAGTAATTATTTTTTAATGCCCTACTTAATTAGAAACATGATAGTACTTTGTACTGTTTAGATCGATTGTGTGATTACGATTACTGCCGATTATCCAAGTAATTAAACTTACAATATTTTAAAAGTTTTTCCAAATAAAAGTAGTAAACAGGAAATATTTGACGGTCTCGACAATGGTAACATTTCTTTTCACTAGCTTCAGATATAAGTAGTAATCAGTAGCTGCGGGTAATTCAAAGAGCCTTTCGCAATCGGCTTATAATTTGTAAATCTCTTGAACAATACTTTCTATAGATTCTAAGGTCAATTACAATTAGAATAATCTTCATCGTTTCCGCTTGCTTATAAACTTGGTGATATAACTTAAGAAAATCATCCAGAGTCTCTTCCCACAGACCTTGTTTCTATATATATTTTTTTTTTGTAATTCGATCTATGGGCCCATTCCAAAGACATGCCGGAACCATCTGAAATGTCTCTTATCCAATACCTCTTTTATTGCCGTGGTAATCAGGCCATCTCTATTAAAATCATTTCGGATGCAACCCTATTCCATTCCTATGGCTGTATCACAAGCGTTGGTAATAGGGATATTTCTGAATTGGTAAATGGTGAAATGTTTGTAGGTATAAATGATAGGGCATAGTGGAAAAGTATGCTTTTATTTACCTTGACCCTGATTTACCAAAATTTTAAACAAAATTTTTGCGATGTTTGTTCAGGCGTATGTCTTGTGAAAAAAGAGGGTGGGGGAGAATCCCGACTTTTTTTTGTCCCTGGAGTATTCGAAACGTGAGCATTTTTGAGAATATTGGCCCATATAGATCACAAAAATTTTCGATAATCTCATCTGGTACTACAAAACTAAGACAGTTGCTGTTACTAACGAATCTGACTGACCAATAGGTAGTGCACTCTAATCTGTTTTCTTTTCCACATTCATCAAGGGGGGGGGGGAGAAATAATGATATAGCTACATATTTTTTTTTGCCCTACAAGACCAACAATATAACTGCAGAATATATCTGAACATTTAGATTTTCTATATCCTTAGGTTTTGTGTGTGTAAAACATATATTACAATTTAATCACGTGGGTGAACACATTATGAGTAGGCACCTATTATATTTTTTTCATAAATTTAGTAATAGTACAGAGGTATTAAAGAAACAAATACTATGAGAAAGACAAATTAAAAATAATTATTGTGTGGCACGAGAAAAGATGAAATATTGGTATATCATGAATAGGGATGGCAACCAGACATTAATGGTTTTATAACGATGTATGGATATCACCGATTTTGTCAGTCTAGGTTTTTGAACGATGTATCAATGTTTTTTGTTTTTTTTTTGTTTTTTCACCATTAAAAAAAATCTAATTGAAGAGATGACCCAGACGATTACCATGGTAAGATGATACTCGTACAAAAGTAAATATGCTATGACTTCATTTAATTCCCCCTCCATTTAAATGATAATAACATTGAACTAGTTTTTTTCACCTACTAAAATGTGTATTATTTTGTATATGTATTATGTGAATAGTTTAATTTATGCTTTCTGGGGTGCTAATTGTAAATTTCAACTTTGCCACCTCAAATTATTAACAGAAACAAAAATATATAGATTAAAATAAATTCTAAATAGTTAAAAAATAAATTTATAAATTCCGTCTCACAATTTTATTGTAATGGAACAGCTAAAATATTTGTACAGCAAAGATGGTATAATAACATAATAATTTAAACATAATAACATATACTCACGGAAAAATCCCAGGAAGCTAGAAAAAGAAATATTGAGAGGATTGTTACAGAGCATTCCTGAATTACCAATGTGGATATCATCAACATGCTTCTAGGCACACCCGATGATTTTCTTAATAACTTAAGGACAAAATTATATTGCCCTATATTTATTGCCCTACGTTTTATATTTAATTTATATCAACTATAAAAAGATATATTAATAATATGTTAAAAGTTTTCAAATGATTATGCTTTAGTAAATTAATATTTGGCCAATGTTCATATAATGTTTTTCAACTGTCCCTTTTATTTACCCATTTATTTTTGTATTAAATCTTGAAATGTTTAACTCCTATTACATCGGGCGGGATATACTGCATTCGATTCAGCGTTAAAAAATGCATTAAAACATACCTCTTGTAGTGTTATTCAGATAAAGTCATGATGAGAGGGTAGTTTTTCTCTCGCAAAAATGCCGGTTTTGACCACAGTACGACGTAAGTAGGCCATAATACTATGTAATTAGAACATTGCACTGAAAATAATTAAAAATTATATAATAACTTCAATTCTGATTCGGAACACGCAACAATGATACTAGTAAACATTACCTAAATTAAAAAAAATAATAATTATAAAAAAAAAAAGATCGTTTATCCAATCGATCTGATCGATACTTGTTAAATATTTACAATATTACGGATGGGTAAGATTAATTTAATAATTCTATGTTGAAGTACATTGAACAGTGCAAAATGCTAAAAATAAATTTTAAAAAAATGACAAAGGGGCTGATATTATGCATAGCACTTGCGATAAGCAGAAGGCTGTTTGAGCAGCTGAGAGGAAACAGAGCACGATAAGAGGGAAGGTCGGTCTCAAGTCCCGTGGGTAAGCAGCCACTGTTCTCGTTATATTAACAATCTTCGAAGCTCATAGTAGGATAAGAGAAGACGCCGAAATATCGTCCCTCTACGCCAAATTCGAAATTTCAAATTTAAACTAAAATTTAAAATTCTCCCTCTCCTCCCCCAAAAATATCCAAGCAGCTCTGTTCTATACCAACAAATGTTGGTATCGTTATTGGACAGAACTAGATAATCTTTTCTTTAAGTAAACAAAAACAATACTTATTTAAATGTTTATGTTTGATTTTAAAAGAATGAAATAAAATTCATAATTCACCGTTTATTTAAAGTCAAATAAAGCTAAATAACTCTCCAAAACAAAATTTATTTACATTAAAATACTTTCATGAAACTTGACGTGCTATTAATCCATATTTCTCCTCGTTTGTCTTCAGACGATTTGAAAAACCTTGAGGGAGACGAATTTAGGTTTCGATCTATGAAAGCAATGGGAGCTTTCTCTACCTGAACGAGTAAACATACTAGCCTCGGTAAATTTGAATATGAAAACAATATATTAATCTTGGAACAGTAATGATAAAATAAAAAATATCTTTTCCTGATACACCAGAATATCGCTCTGAAACTGATCAAAAACTATAACCAGCTTCTCTTCATTCTCTAGTTGAAACTTAGAAAATACTGACCAAAATCCAAACCGTCACAACTGTTTTACTATCAACACTCTTCTTGGTGGTCTTGAAGTATATCAAGAGTTTTTCAGCAGGCAGCAGCAATATCAACGCTATAAAACTGGGAAAGGATAAATTTCGGGCACCTTACTCTAGTAAACTTTTTGTTTTATATTGTAGGAAAATGCTTCTTTTTTTTTTTTAATGATTTCTTTTCTGTTGTGTATCTTCAGAAAAATGTTTCACCATAAGTAAATAAAAAGTCATTTCAAAATAAATCTATTAAAATTTCTGTAAAATAAATCTTTTAAAATAATACCGTGTCGCTTCTACAATTACAAATTGAGGACTCCCGCATTGAATAGAAGATAAAATTTAAAAAGAACGCCAACTTATTTAAAACTTCGATAAACATATAAAACGATTTATATAATATCAATGAGGTGCAGTAAACAACATTTTATTTTTATTTTCTACATTAGGGATTGACCACAGAAGTGTGAGGACTTGCCCGTGGGCGATTTCACCGTGTCATACTCTAAACATAGTATACCCGGATGATATCATCATCTGTGTTTAAAAGAAAAAAAAAACGAGATTATAAATTCATGAACATGTTTCCTTGAAAAATATCGCGAATGTGATGGGATACTAAACGACATTACTGCAATTATTTTTAATCAAGGCTATTACATGTCATGAAAGTAAAATGCGAATAATATTCACAGCATTTGTAATTGAGATAGCATTTACAAAGAAGCATTTCTGAGCCTCATAATCTTCCGATGCCAAGGTTTTTCAGAATTCTGGATTTCAATAAAATTTGAATTTTTTTTTCTCATACATACTTTTTCCTTATTCCGATATTCCTGTTTCATTATAAATATCTCCACGAACTTTTATTAAACTTTGTTCAGGGGCTAACAAATTCTACCCAGTAAGTTCATATAAATTCCTCATCATTTATTTCTATAGGGCAAATATGGAAAAACTAATGCAAACAACCAATTTTAATGGAAAACAAATTTAATGTCATAATTGTTTTTTCTATGTGTTGCGGAAAATTACAAAAAAAAAAGTATATAGAAATGGAATTTGGCGAAATTGATACTGGGCCTTTTGTACACTAATCTATGGAGATATAAAGATGGTTATTCTTTACTTTCAGGCTGAATCGGACGAACCAATTTTGAAATAAAGATATGTGAAGTGAAATACGTTTGCGCATGCATAAGCTAAATCAGTGAATATTTGATTTGGGACCATCTAGGTTCCAACCCGCGAAGTCCCTGAAAATGTCATCAAAATCAGATTAGCGGCAGTAGATGTTATGCCCGTATATGCATTTGATTAAAGACAGTCATACAAATACAACTACAAAACCAAATTTGATCCTTGATGTCTAAAACGTAAAACGCGATATGAAATTTCCGACGCAGCGGATAGCATTTTATTTCATTTCCTGTATGAATACACCAATGCTCTGACTTCGGTAATGAGGAGGCAAAAAATAATTAAAAAAGGGTCATTTAGCATTACTTATAATTTCATAACATTACTGGTAATATTTATGATTTCATCTATATTCAGTTCTGATTAATTTTTATACGCTCATGGTTTTAATTAACGCATTACATGTTAGTTATCTTATATTTCACCCATGTGTTTCCATTATAAATGATTCTATTCACATCATAACTCAACTATATTCAATTTTTATAGTCGGTTGTTTTTATAGCCCTAACGAAAGACTACATTTAGGCCCAAACGTCAGAACACATAAAGCTGTATACAATTATTTACAGTGTGTTTTTATTTCTTACCGCGCCTCCCAGCCATCAGAATCTGGACTTCACCACCGGTCAACATTATCTCCATAATTAAAATAAATAAAAAAAAAATTATGACTAAGAATGATTATCAGTTGACATCCGCATGATGGTATAGAAGGATCAATCTAATTAGGGATTGATAAATTATTTGCCACTTCTATAAATTTATTTTATTGAAAACTAGTTTCGAATGTTATACATTCATCCTCAGTTCTAAAAACACACAAAAAAATCAAAAATAAGCAATTCAAAATATAGTTGGTATTATTATACATATTAAATTATATAAATCAGTATTATAAAACATTTATGAATTATGAATTTAATTAAGACAAGAAATCAAATACATATTGGTACTCACCAAGGTTTAAATGGATTATATCAAACAGAAAAGTTTGTACTGGTTCCTTCTCGCATTGTACTAACAATGAACATTACTGGGAAAATCCTGACCCTTAAACCGTTTACCTAAAACATCCTGCCTATTTCTCGTTCATTGTTAATACAATGCGAGAAGGAACCAGTACAAACTTTTCTGTTTGATACAATCCATTTAAACCTTGGTGAGCACCAACATGTATTTTATTTCTTGTCTTAATTAAATTCATAATTCATAAATGTATTATAACACTGATTTATATAATTTAATATGTATAATATATGTATAATACCAACTATATTTTTAATTACTTATTTTTGAATTTCTTGTGTGTTTTTAGAACTGAGGATGAATGTATAACATTCGAAACTAGTTTTCAATAAAACAAATTTATAGAAGCGACCAACCAGTTTTTAAAAATTATTTAAGGGGAAAAGCTAATCAAAACAGCCATAAGTTTACCAAATAAAATAGCAAAAGTTTCTCAAAACAGATAGTGGTTTGCTAAAGTTATCGTATTGCTTTGACTGTCTTTCGTCCACTATGAAAAGTTTTCTTTTACATAAAAATAGAAAAGACGATTAAGGGAACAAGAGATCCGATAGATTTTTTTTTTTTATAGGATCAAAAGTTAGGACGAAACCATGTCTACTTTTTTAAACTATTTTTTGGGACACAGAAGGGCCCTAATATAGGCAAATTAACTGAATTACCGATGAAAAACATAAAAATAACTAATTACCAAATTTCTTTTTATTTCGATAATCGAGGAAGTAAATGTATTATGTCACATAAAATCGGAAATAAGCAGATTAGGTATAGGCGCAAAGCAATTTGTGAAACAATTGAAGAAACAACCGTTTTTTGCCAATGCATTTAATAATAACATATTTATTTGTAATAAAGTGATACAGTCTAGTTGTCTCATTTTCATGATGCAAAGACTTAATAGGTTTTCTTAAACAAAACTATTGCACTACCCTGCTTAGTAAAATTGCAGTATCTTACTGACCAAGAAAGTCACAAGTTAATGCATTTCTAATAAGCAAACCATTTGCTAGGATTAAACATATTGCATTTTAAGACACTAAAATTAGGAAAATAATTGCATTTTCTGTATTTTTAACCAAAGAATGATTTTTTCTGATAACAGTGATATGCCAATCTCAAAAATTACTTTGCAGAACATACTGCGTCAATACTAAGCAGGAGAAAGCATCTCTCTAGTTTGGATTTGTGATTAAAATTTACTGTTATATTCATTATTATTACGAAAATTTCACAATTATCGTAGTGATATGGTCATTTTCTTATTGTGTTTCGTTACCAAAGTTAATGAATTGCTTCGTAAGATTCATTTTCAGTGTACCTTGACGCTACATCTTTCATTGATATTCCGAGCAAGGGTGGCTTTATTCTAATTTCCGACGACAATATCTTCTTAGTTCCTTCCTATTGAAATCCTTAAAAACCAAAAAGCCTTACTATATATTTGACCTTGTGACTTTGATCCTTGATTAGGTTGTTACAAAAGTCCTTGTGTATGAACACAACTCTTAATTCTATCTCTCATAATCATCCTATGAGATTGTTTTTATTCCTGTTATTTATGCCAATGTTTACTATGACTAATCCTTTAATTTCTTGTGACTTGAGTTGGCTTTATGGGGTCATTTACATTTTTAAAACGCACCTGCAATGTCAGGAGAAAAAATCGTGTTTCGTGGTCTTTTGAGACATTACTGAAAAAAGGTTTAAACGCAAAGGCAGCCGCCAAAGAAATTTGTGCCATTGAAGAAGAGTCAATTATCCATCGAAATACTGTCGCACAACCCATATCAGGTCGCCCATCGGTCGTTGGTGATGACGTTCTTGAATAAAGTGTGAACCAGGACCCACATGCAACTACTCGTGATTTGTCGACCGTTGTAGGGGCTCAAACCATTAATGTGAACAGCTAGACAGAGCTGATGCAGTTTTGTGTGCATAGTACCCCGCTTTGGTCAACAGGAACCAAGCCATTTTGCAACATGACAATGCCCCTGCATATCGTTCTCGTTTGACCAAGAAAAAATTATCGAAACTGCAAGAAGTAAACGTTTTGCCTTATCCTGCGTACAACCCAGATATTGGACTATCAGATTATGGTTTATTTAGATCAATGGCTCATTTTTTAAAAGGTCGGATATTTGATAATAACGAAGGCGTAAAAATTGGAAAAAAGAGTTCTTTGCCTCAAAGCCAAAGAAGTGATACGGCATCAAATCCAATTACTGGCAGATATCTATCCCCATCTGGGTGAAAGTAGTTGAAAACAATGGACTTTATTTTGAAGAGTGGTATTCAATAATGTTTAAAATATTTAATCTGAATAAAGTTATACTAATGCACAAGGACTTTTGTAAGAGCCAAGTAAAATACAAGATCCTAACCTATCAATTTATATACACTATCTCATTGAACATCCCCCTTTGAAAAATCCTTTATCATTCGAGCTACCTTATTTTGGAATTCCTTACCCATCTCCATTCGTAAAACCTCTTCCCTATTTAAACACCATTTATTTCTCCATCGTCTAAACATCAATCTTCCTCATATATGAGAATAATAAATGTCTATGTAAATATGTAGAGGAGTACTAATTTTAATGTTTAATTTAATCGATGTAATTTATCATTTGTTTTTTAGTATATAATTTTATCTAGTTCCAGTAATGCAGCCAGACAAATGATGTGTTCATTGTTCGTTTTTTGTTATTGTTAGGGGACTATTCGTTCCAGAATAAAGATTAATTTTTCATTTCAACCAATCTGTGACTGAAAAAGGCATGTACATGAATACATGCCTATAAGCATTACAACTTTTAAATTTTTAAATAATACAGTCAGATGGCTATAAAATGTTATCACAGTAGGCATAATAAAATCTAGTCATAAGAAACATATTCGATAACATCCATTTCAAAATCACGGTATAATATAAGAGAATGACATTAGCAGGAAGAGGTGTTGCATCATCAGTAGATAGGGATCTCCCCATTGGTCATCGCTGTGGGTGGCTCGTTAGGAACTATCTCCGACCAGCCATCCACCAGTCTTCCTTAAGCGAATTTACACTGAATGTGAATAATAATATGATTGTGGAAATTCGCAACTAAATTCACAATAAATTCAGAAACTAATGCTAAATAGGAATTATTATAGCATGAAGATTACTTGTGGAGAAACTGCGCGTTAGAAGTACTCTAAATGGCTATTCTATCCCTGGGCCATCTTCATTTCAGACGTCTTAGAAGATTATCGAAAGTAGATTGGGAAGTAAGATTTCTAAACCAGAGGGTTGGTGCGGTTAGGGAGTTAAATACATCTATTATGTATATCTATTACGGGTAATTTTACTTGTGACGTAATAAGGAGATTCTTTGAAGATTTTGGGACAGTAAAGATCAGATTAGAAAGAAATTAGTTTCGTATAGCCACGAAGTTCAACAGCGCATGTCCATGAGTACCCATATAGTCAAGTAAATTATCTTTTTTTGCAATGAATCAAAAGCTGTACAACTACCAAAGCATCAGCACAGTCAACCAGTTTTCTAACCGCGAAGTAAGACAAAATGCAATCAGGCGGAGTGTGTACAGGATGAAAACCAGGAAATTTTAAGGACTCCTTCAGCACCTCAAGAGAAACAAAAAAGTTCATCTGGACCATGTTCATATAGTCCGATTTTTTAAGCGATCACTCAAAAACAATTCAAGGTAATGAAGTTCCAATAGCACCATCGCAAAATGGAGGCTTTCGGAGGGACCAATCGGGAAAAGCTTTAATTATTATTATTTTTAAATCACACTTTACTTGCTACCGTTTTTCTCGGCCCCCTGCTGGGCTACAGATACCTCACTTCTAAGAAAACTTCTAATTTGATTATGCTTTAATTTCATATAAAAGTCAAGGTTTCTTTTGGGATTGGTCCGTAATTGGCTCCTGATATGCCGAAAAGTGTAGTGTGAAATAAGGTTTTCCCGACAAGGAAGTGTTTTAAGAATGAAATTTACTAAATTCACTTTGTTTCAAGTCAATAAAATAACCCGGAAATAGAGTATAAATAAAAGGCTTCTCTGTGAAATAAAACAAAACTTTGCCAAAAAATATCGGTAAATAAACCAATATAATACTGAAATTAAATATGACATTAAACTGTTGCTGAAAAGAAAAATAATTAACATGGACAAATTAAAATGAATAATGCTTAAATATTCAAAATAATTTTACCACACCACCAAAAAAAAGAAAAAAAAAAGAAAAAAAAAAAGAATTTGCTTATTAAAATAAATTTTCAAAAAAGTTCATCTCTTTAAATATCATATTTCCCGTGACTTACGGGACATTTTTATAAATCAATATATCTCCGGATCCATAGTTACTGTACCGAGAACTGGAGTATACTGGACAGGCATTTCAGCCGAATACTGTCCGAATAATGCCAAAATGAAATATTTATCCAGAGCCGAAGGCAAGGAGTGACTGTATGGTAGGATTGAGACCTGTATAATAATACTCGAATGGAAAGAAAAAGAAGAGCAATTATTAGGTAAATGTTTAAGTATAAGAATAAATAAATGTAATGTAAATTTACAAGTATCAGAATCGATGAACAGTTTCTTTGGTTTATCACAGTTTCTTGTCGTATCATTCTTCAATTAAGATTATATTTTGACCGTAGGCATGACGATGCAATCGTATGGTTGCTACGGTGAAATCGTAGGTATTTGATCAACTGAACCGTGGTAGGCGAAAAACTATCGACGGGCTCAATAGCTTCATTTACGAAGAAGAAAAGAAACATCAAAGGATTTTTTTTTTTTTTTTTATCTCTTAAGGTGCAAATGATCATTTCTACCACAGAAAATTGAAAAAAAAACAAAAAAAACATGATGAGAAATCATTTATCCAAAAGTTTAAAGCATTGCGCCAGTAGACTGCCGGATTTCTACTGTAGAATAGACACAAAAAATAAATAGTTATGATAACGTCCATAATAATACATGTCATTGTTATAATCATAACACTAAACAAGATATATTCTCAGTGGACTGAAGTAATTTTCACCAACTGACTTTAAAGGAATTCTTAAAGAGGATTGCGTGAGTTGAAGAATCGGAGAGTAATAGGAGTAGTGAGGGATGAGGATCTTCAAGATGTATTTATTTACCAACTGATGAAATTCCTCCTCAGTGAGGATGTAGATTCAGGCCGATACCACTCAAGAGAACTTTTGAAAAGACGTGAGTGAAGATGACAAGATGTGGATCGATAATAATTGCAACCTAATTCTTTTGGACCTAACCTAAGCAAGCAACTTCTTAATTTAAGCCGTAACTCAGTTAGGATATAAATTAGAAAAATCCCGAGTCAAAACCTTACTATTAGAACAAACAGAAAATTTTAAACAGCACTAGGACAAACCATTTATGTAGTTCAATAAAAAACAAAATAAAATTTGTGTATTTCCATACCCCCTGAACTTGTTTAAATAAATACATACAAACATAGCATTTCTGTTTTCGTGACAACTACAATCTTAAAATAGGTGTATTCGATTTGAAAAAATCTCTTCAACTTCAAACGACCTCAACATTGGAACCTTTTAAGCCGAGTCCTTTCTAAAAGAAAAAAAATGAATAAAAATAAAAAGATAAAAAAAAAAAGAAAAAAAAATAGATAAGTTTTGAGTCTACCCACCCACACATTACGACAGATCCTTTCGTTTCAATTACTCACAGTGTGTCGGAGTAATTTACTATTTTATCATTGGGTAACATCTGGCGGCTCTGTTAAAAGGCAATCTACATACCAATTAGGACGGAAGTAGCAACACAACTCATCAATCCATATGGACCGTGAACAGTGAAAGTAACCATCGCCTAAGATAAAACAGCTTTCAAAATTTTGACGCATACAAATTAGATACTTAGTAACGGATATGTTCTATCCAAACTAGAAAATAATCATTTTTTTTTCGTAATAGGAAATATGCAATCATTTGGTAATACGGAAAATGTTCGAGAAGCAATACTGTTGATCCCGAATAACGAAAATGATATATTAACTACAATGAGGAAAAAGTATAGATATTGAGCTGGAAAGTACCCTCAAAATATTGGATGCTAAATAAACTAAAATTACGTGTATGCTTTCTTAACTCCACTGAAGATTCATACTGGGCAATTTCTTTTTTTTTTTTAATGCTATTAAAATATATTTTATTTTTTTAAAGTATATAGATATAAAATTTCAAAAACATCATGTAGTACTGTTAGAAATGTTCTGCAAGGATCATTACAATGGCCATCATTAACCAACATCATATTTTACATCTTGAGATATTTCTTCTTTAAGTATAGCATTAATCCTAAACGTTTAAGGTTTATTCTCATATATTAGTCAATAATGTATGAAAATATTAATTATATTTTGTTCAGAGCGAACATCACTACTGCCAAGCAGAAGCCACTGATATTGCCAGAATTGTTGCCATAATTGGTATTATCAAGTGCCATACATTTTTCTGCTAATCTTACTGGTAGCTCAAACTGTCACTCATCTTTACTATTAGATAGTTGATGTTTTAAAATTATTTTATTTGAAATAGTTTTGTTCAACTAGTAAAATATGAAGAATTATATGTATGTGCCTCATTAAACTCTAAAAGATTTAATATTTACAAATTACAATCAAATTGGTAGATATAGACCGTAAAATCAGAAATAATATAAATTTTACAAACTAAATGAATTTTGAAATTAATTCTAAGAAACATACATTCATATATAATTATTATTAAAGTATCATATGTTATAATTTATAAAAAGTATATAATTTATAATAATATATTAGTTATTATCAAACCATATTTTTTCTATCGCTCATTAAAAAAATCTTTATAAGTTTTAAAAACTTTGAGAAACACGATAACGCTTTATATAAAATCAATTTTATATTGGAATTTTATATTTATATTTATCATTATTGGAAGAGAAAAGAGGAGGGGTACAAAGTGGTCTGAAGAAAGAAAAGAAATGCAATCGAAAATCATGAAGCTGCGATGGCAAGAAAGAAAATAAAGACTCCAAAAGAGGCCTCACCAATGATATTCGCGTGGTTCTTAGAGGTCGGTATGTGATTAAAAAAAAAAAAATCAATTTATAATACCCACAAAATAAAAATTTTCTTCAAAAAGGTATGTATTTACTTTTCCATGATGTTGTTTTCTTATAACTGTATTTTTTTTTCTTTTTTGATACAAGACTGCTTGTAACCATTGGTGGAAGAGAGAAGAGAAGCACTCTTGCAGTTATAACTGCAAATTAAAGATTTTTGTCAGTCATTCATTCATTTATAATGATCACTTTATTTTCTCTCGTAGTGTCCTAAGACTATAGGTAGTTAATATTGAGGAAGTAAGATTTTGGGTTAAAGATAAATTTTTTATATTCTTTTTGCTTTTTAGTAATCCTTTCATAAATCCATTTATAATGGAGCTCTTAAGGGGAGAAGTTAATTTTGGAGAGGATTGATAATACAATGGGCGTTTTCATACGGTCCGATAAATCGGACGTCGGACCAACATCCGATTTTTCAAAGGGACGTCAGACTGCAGAGAATGTAAGATCTGACTCCAATTATTATTGGACCGTATGAAAGGAACGCATGCTTTTCCTTTAAACTAAATCCGAATCGGATCCTCAAATTAGAAGTGTTCTAAAATTCTAAAGTTTAGGGAAGTGCTTCTAATAAGAGACCAGGATAATTTAAAACCAGAAATATAATGATACATAAGGAAACTTATGATAAATAAAAGATGTTGACATGAAGTAGGTATATGAATTCTGACATAGTTAATTTAGCATGTGATTAACTCAAAAAACAAGAACTTGAAAATGGGCACAGATACTGAAACGTAATTAATAAGTGGAAGTATTTGAATAAATGATATTAATCAATCAGGATTATTAATTGAAATTTTCTGAAAACTATAAAGCTATAAGAAGATAAATTACCCTTTTGTTAATTAATATATATATTTAAAAAAAAGGAGGGGCCATTTATTTCAAATATTATCAAAACTTGTAAAATAAAAATAAGCATTTCTACAGATATAATAATCATTCTTAGTTTATTACTGGTATGCGAAATTTGTAATAAATCATCTTATTATAATAATGATAATTTTTTATTTTTTTTTATATAAAAAGCTTTAATAAGTTCAGTGGGGCTCTAGTACAAGTATTACTTTCTAATATCTATGATTAAGTATTGCAAGATATTTATGAAAAATATTTAATTTATTCTGTGACGGATATCCCTTAAGAGTAATTCTGGACCTCAAGGTAAACTTTTGTACGTAACATTTCCAAAGTTTTACAAGAGAGCAAAAATAATTTTCAGATCGCACCGAAATGGTTTTTGTTGATAGTGGTCAATCTTTATATTTGAAGTATTGCATATTTTATTATCATTTTAGCATATTTATTTACTGACTTATATTATTTATGTACTTGAAAAATATTTGAAATCGAAGTTAGTCAAATTGGACTTACGAGAGTTTACCTCTGGCATACAGAATTGTTAGATACAAAGTAACTGAATTTTACGTTTTGGCTTAGATAATTAAAAGTAAAAAAAATCTGTTTAGTATCTAATCAGTAATAAATTTTATTTCTGAAACAAATAAAACAAAATTGCTCAGGAAGTTGTAACTGTATGTAAATGCAATATGATAACTATAAATTTAATTACAAATATTCTATAGGAAATAATTCACATTAGTTTGAAAAGCTGTTACAAATAAAATTCATTTTATTACGAAGTTTAGCTTGACATTCAATAACAACTCCAAGTACACGTTTACGTGTTATATAAAACAGTAATGAAAGTTTTCTAAGACTCAGTGCGAAGGAAAAAAAAGCGAAGGATTATCATTCTAACAATTTTCACGAATTCTTGAATTTCCCAAAATAAAATTACTTCTAATAGTTTATACATAACTGTTTAATAGTCGAGTGTTAACAAAAACAGTCTAATCCAAGGATCATAAAAAAAACCGAATTCCTGCGTAAAGAGATAAACTCTAAAAGTAGAGATGATCTCATAGGATCATTAATATTCCGCCCGCTCTTCAGGAATTCATATCGGCAACAGTAAAATAATTCGGCGTCCTCTGGGCTATTAACTTGAGATGGCCGTTATTGTAGGTGATAAAGGAGATAGGAGTAGGGTATATAATATGATATGACGCGCGGATAGAAATCGTGTCAGGAATAGCAATATCAGTAATAATGGTCATTATTCATTCACTTCTGCGGACATCAGATAAAAATGGCGTGTGTTCGATACATTATTATTCAGTTTCACACCTGAAGTATTAATTGAACACATTAACCGGTGGCCAAGGAAAGATCACCGTTCCCTCAGGCTAGCATGTAATTCTTGTTTACTGGCAGAAAGTTTTGCTCAATACTTTACTCAACTCTAACCTTTACTTTAGAACTTGGTCTGTAACTTTGAGAGGCGAAAAGATGAAAGATATGGAACCATAGAATAAATTATTTGATTCCATGCAGAGCCAAAATTTTTCCATTTGTTTTAATTAGTCTTTCTTGATTTTCCAAGAAAATTTTAAGCCTTTCAGAAATTCAATTTTTTTATATTTTTGTATTGTCAACAACGTTTCTAATCAAATCGGCTCATCATCAGGTTCCCAATCTACAAGCATCAAACGAATATCTATACTATTATATAAAGGTGAAGAGTTTGTGTGTTTGAACGCGCTAAAATTTCAAGAACTACCAGTCCGATTAGAAAAATATATTGAGGCAAACATTTATCGAGGAAGTCATTAGTGTTAATATCATAGCACTACGACCAATAGAAACTGAGCAGTAATCACAAATAAATTGCTAAGAGAAAAAGTGTCAAACTTGCGTACGTGTCAACTTCAAGTTTATTACACAAATGCTTTAATAAGTAAACAATTATTTTAGTAGATAAACAAATAATTTTTTATAGCGGTAACTGTTGAAACTAAAAATCTGATATTTTTCTTTAAGAAATATACGATAATGGAAACTTCCCAAGAAAAAAAAAGGAAAAACAAAAATAGTTGTCTAGTGGGACTTTTCTTCCAAGTATGAACGGTTCCACAATGAATTAAAAAGGCACACTGAAAGATTTATTCAGAGCATCCAGAACTCTCATTTCATATTGCGAAAAAAAAAAAAAAGTTAGATGAGAGATCTTTTTTAATATTCTTTTCTGATTGATGAGATACAGCTCTTCTTCATGTCTCACGTATTTTTATTTTCCATACCGTATAGGAAATTATGTATTCGGGTCAAATTTTCGATGTGCAGTTTTCAAGAGATCTCTACGTTTTAAAACTACTCAGACCCTCTTACGTACTATAATGTACTAAGACCCTGAGTCAAAAAATCTTACGTGTTTATGCCACTTATTATTTCTTAAACGGGTGAGCCGATTTTGTTGAGTATTGTTTCGTTTTGTAGAGCTTTGCCCTCCGATGAGTTTGTACCAAATCGGTCACCCTGTGCGCGATTGCGACTACACAATAGCTGAAAAACGTGTTTTTCTATGGATTGTAGCGCCAAAACGGCTCTAAAGATTTTAATGAAACTTTTCTAAAATCTTCCCACTAAAGCACATGTAATTTGTAAACACAGCGCAACCCCGAAAACAGAAAAGAAAGTTATGAAGAAAATAAAACTTTATTCGCGCATAACTCAAAAAGTATAATTTTTTTGTAATCATACAAAAAAGATACTGAAAAATCATTCGAAAGGTAATTAAATTTCTGATAATAGAAAACAAACAAATAATCATCCAAATCGGTCTAGTATTATGAGTGATATGGCGTTTTGAACTTTGTATACTTCTCATAAATTATTACGCACTATGCACACCGGTTAGATATACATGAAAGATAATTTGATTGTTTACGAAACTATATATATAATTTAGTCGGACTAATACCAGATATTGCAAACATTTTTTTATTTGTTTTTAATCCAAAGCAGTAAGGAAAGTCGTCTGAGTGGACACATCAGATATTTTTTATTAATCTTTATTCACAAATGCATTGATAGTCAAACAAAGTTTACTGCTGTGAATCTATTATACAACATTATATATGAATACAATTATAAGAGTATTAATAAAAAAATAATTAACTAAGCTATATAAAGTATGTTTTTTAACAATTTGGTTTAAATGCTTTCCATGATATGTTTAAAGGCTTTCCATAATACTAGAATCATTCAACAGAAGTTGATAACACAGGAAGACAGAATAAATAATGTCCCTAACGGGTAAAATATGAATCATTTACCTATCATTAACCTGGTCACGATCTTTACACACACAGTTCAAAGTGATTAATTACACTTTAATAATCTCAAGATCAAGGTGAACTATTATACTATTTAAATATCCCGCTTAACGTCGCAATATCCTAGGATGCCGTAACTGTGGTAAGGACACCGCAGGGAATTCCAATAAGTGCGACGGCCAACGGACGGAGCGTATATACAGGTAATTGAGGGTACGGACAATGGAACCCTGTCCAGTGTTTTATTTGTAATTGGACAATAAACAAGGCCTCATCCACAGTGCCATCAATAACTCCCCGCTGTTCGTATTGTCCTCCCTCTACTTGTACCATCGTTAAAGTCTCCTCGCTATCCTTTGATCTCTTCTATTGTTTAGATTGGTATCGGCAAATATGACTCACATCCGCCAACTAGTTCCAAACAATGTGATATTTCACGTTAAGAGATAAAATGTCAGCCTGAACAGCCCTCAGAAATCTTGAAACTTAAATACGATGACATCTTTTCTGTCGCATCCGTTTTTCCTATTTGAACAGATGTGATCTAGATTTTTAACTAGTGAGTCAAATGGAATCCATACAAAAGAATGAAAACGAAAATAAACTCTAGCTTTACATCACTCAAACCTCAAACTCTCTACTGTAATCAGGCCTATTTGGATATGACATATTTATGTATAATTAGAGCTTAACTAAACTAACTTCCACGCGTATCCAACCCTAAAAATAAAAATCCTGTGCAAAATTCAAAAGACTACTTCCAATGCAAGAAATAACATCATCTATAACGTTCTCATTGTTCGATATTAGCACGAAATAGAGACGCATATACAATTCAAAACAATATCCATTCGTAAAATTCCCGACAGATTTCTGAGTACCCTCCGAGTCATCTGAAAAGTATATGATCCTATGATATTGTTTATAATAGTAACTTAAGTACTATGAATGCGATATTTTTCAATGGATCATGTTCATATCATGTTATTCTTGTTAGATATCCTCTATTAATCAAATAACAAGACGAAAATGCATATTCCAAAAAAAAAAAAATGTACCATAACTCATGAAGGATCTCGGGTTCAGCACTTGGTCACGGAGCATGGTTTAGAAACCATACTCTCTTATCATGCATATCAGAAACCATACTTCCTTGGCATGCATACCCTAGTATCACTAACATGCGGTTAGTAATTAACAGTACAGTATGACAGTTATTTAGTGGTAAAAATCATACAAGAATTTCAGTAAAACTATAGAAAAAAAGACTGTACCAGTGCTAACGATAGAATGCCTTTTGTTCGATTCTTGATAAGAAACTAATGTTTTTCGATCAACGATTATGCAAGCAGGTGATCTGGCCAGGACCTCATGTAACCGACACAATCTTTATCTAGTTTATCAAAATAAATTAGATAAATACATGCATATAAATGTGCATATACATAATATATAATTTATACGTATACTTATATGCATACTTTTTTTGAGAGAAAATGTATCTCATAACTACAACAGTTATTGGCGAGCATTTTTTTTTTCTTCAACCATTTTTATTTATTAAGCTATCCACAGGAATTCAATTATTCAGTGACGCAAGCCATTGAAATTAAAATTCCGAACAAAACTATCTATATTTCAATTTCAATGGCTCATGCTTTAATGTTTGAATATTGTAAATAATTATAAGAGAAAAAACATATATATATGACAATCTATTGCCTTAAAAATAATCATTTTTTTTTTCTGTATGACCTTATTTCTAGTGACTAATGAAAATATTCTCATGTGTATATATATATATATATATATATATATATATATATATATATATATATATATATATATACATACGAATATATAATTATATATATTTTTAAGGCAATAGATTGTCATCAGACTAATTTAATTAGGAAAAAAAATTCAAATAAATTTAGAGTTCCATCAGCAATTTGGCGATGGAGAAGCATCTTTCAGCTAATGTTCCTTGGAGCCTGCTTCGTAAAATTATCGTAACCAGTAAATAACCATTCATCAATGTTCAGTAAATTCATTCACACAGTTGTTTTGTACCGTCTTATCAATATTAAGAAAATATCACCCTAATTCTGTAAATAAATGTGGTAAAAAAGAAGTAAATGGAATGAGGTCATAAAAACTGAGAGGATCGGAGAGCTGAAGTAACGACTTGATCTGGTTGTTCCAGCGGGTAGCGAATACTGGTTCTTGAACTCAATGGCTCTCGCAGTTATTTTACCTCAACCAACATCTCATTTTCTTTTTAACCACTAGAATATAACTCATTTCTTTCTTTTTCTTTTTTTTTTTTATGGGGCTTTCTATGAGGTAGTGCATTCCTTGGTAGTTGAAGCAGTAGTCAGTTACAGGATTTTGTGGTTTGAGGTTATTATACCGCACAGTCAGGGTATACCAACAATATTCAGGTACAGTAAATGACACGACTAAGCAATACAGAACGAGCTAGTGAAACAGTTTTGCAAAAAATATTTGCAGCGATCCATACATATCATAAATGGGATATGTATTTCAAGGAGTTATATTAAAAAGCAATAAAGAATATTTATATAGTTGTAATTTAATCTAAAAATATCATTTTTGTTATCTTCAGTACAACTATGCCAGATTTCATGTTATAAGCAGTATAATCAAGTCCTACGGTTTCGTATTGTGATAGTGAACTTCGGAAAATTGTAAAGAAAGGGACGGAGAATTCAAGTGAAGCAGTTCAACCAACATTAATGCCTGAATCATTGACTTCTACTTATTCAGCCGGGAGTATAGACATTTTTAATATAGACACGGTGAGCGACAACACTGAAAATTGATGAATGGCCGTACAGCTCATATTTACTAATATTTACGCACCAACACAACTAGCCTCTTGTTTACCTTGACTGACAAGCTGTTCATAATGGGCATAGGTTTGTTAAAATGAATACGGAATCACAAGTTAAAAAAATTAACGCAAGATTGGATATTTATGTAACTTTTCAAAAGGCAATCAGAAATGAAATGAACGATGCCTGTTTAATATTTTCCTCATTTAACAGGCTCCTGTTATTATAATATTTCGGGCTAGCATGAATTAAAGGAATTGTCAAGAAATCCACTCACCTAATAACAGTTCAATACCCATTGTTATCAAAATAATCAGAGTGCACCTCCACGTGCAGTAGAAGAAAGCGACCTTCTTATGAATATATCTTCACAAGATGATCAAAAAGGGATATAAAAAAAATAATAATATGAAATTGCAACAATAAAAAAATACATTAGTAGTATTAGGTCTATCCATAATTTAAAGTGTCATAGCACTATATTTTCTTCTAATCAAACGCTGCAAATTATTACACTATCGTTCATAATATCAAATAATTTATATATCAAAAAAAAAAAAATATAATTCCAGAACTGTTTATATTTTTCCACTATAACCGTAAATGGCTGAGATAAGGGCGGATAAAACTTCTAATCGATCAACATTTTGAAACAAAATGGCGAATGATAATGGAGAGTTCCGAAGATCAGCTTGGGGTAAACATTGGTTCAAAATCTCAAAAAATCGGTTTAGTAGTCATGCGGACTACTTTTGTTTTTAGGATTATGTATAATGATTCCAAAATACATTACATTTTTTCCTCTATCTTCATATATATAGATCAAGATATGGGCGTATGACACCTCTTATCGGTCGAAACTAAATGAGAATTGGTAATGTCGAGTTCTGTGGATTATTCAAGGGAGATCTGTACACTGGGGCTAATCTAAAAAAAATTGGCCCAATAGCATCGGAGAAAGCCGCTGAAGGCGCACAGTGGTCAAACCGTAAAAAAAAAAAGAAGCTGAATCGCAACCCTCTTGAAATGCTGATTCCTGTATATTCCATCATTTTAGAATAGTTTATGAGCCCATTCCCAGATTTACGGAAGGAAATGGCATTTTTACAGTTGTATTTGCTCAGCTCGAACTCGCTAGCTATCATAAATCCGTATCCTGAAGCATGGAATTTGTTGTCAAAATTCAGAGTCACTAAATTTTACTAATGTATTAATGAATATTCAATGATACTGAGATATATGGCAATTGTGAGCGGTTGAAGGGCTTATTTATATGTATTTTTGTACTTTTTTTAAATAGGTTTTTTTAAAAGTGTGCGGCTTTGGAGCACTGAACATTAGACTTCTATTTATATGAGGAATTAGTCGAGCGTGTCCAAAAAGGGATCTCGGAGGAAAGATTTGAATTTCAACATTTCCATCTCAAATTTTTTCTGGAAGTATAAAAAAAATGCAAAAATAAAACTTTTTTTTGCTTTTTAACTCAAAACTTTTTTCAACTAATTAGAATAACTTCTTTTATTCATTTTATATTAAATTAAACTTCACCAACACGCCTCAAGTGACATTCTATGTTTTTATTAATAAATTATGAACAAACCAAAAAACGAAAAATTTTCATGTCAGAAGATCTGATTAATATAATAGCGAAAAATTAATAGTTTATATTTTTGTCTATTGGACGTTTTCTTTGTATTAATACTATACTAAAAGTTTTTAAATGATTACTTTGAAGCAAATTTACTTTTTATTAATGTTCACATTTTTATTTCCAAGTTCTTTTAAATTACTTCTTGAAACCTTTAACCCCACTGAATCGGGGTTTGCTCCATTCGATTCACATTAAAAAATACATAAAAATAACCCTATTTTTGTGTTATTTTCCTAAAAAAAAGATGAGAGACTAGTTTTTTTCGCAAAAATGCCGTTTTTTGACCACTGTGCGGCGGAGGGACGGATTTTTAATTTGATTTGATTTTTGTATTCTACATATCTTGAAACACAAAATCAGAAATTTTAAAGAAAAGGGAGAGTAAACAATTATTTTCTTGGTCGATTAGAAAGGCTCATTATTGAAAATAATAAACCAAAAACGTATTGAGATACCATTTATATTCCAATACAAACAGTAAAACATGTTTATAAATTCAAAAAAATGTGTACGGCCTTAGTTCTGTTTTCAGACAAATTCATGTCCCGAACACTTTTTCAGTTAAAAACTCTAAATATTAAAAATATCATGATTGGGAATAATGTTCCCTAGCTATGTTCATTTTGAATTAAGCATTGCAGATAATTTTTGCAGGCTTATCAAGGGTGACGACTGAAGGTAATATATATATATATATATATATATATATATATATATATATATATATATAAATATATATAATTTCTCTTAATTAATAAAAAAAAATTTCATCCAATTCAGCAACTTATCACAGGACTTACAATGGGCACACTTGAAGAGAATACCGAACCGTAATGAGGGCGTGGTGGAACTCAGCCCCTTAGCAACTGGCAAAATACTAATAATATAACTGCCTTAATGCAAAAAACAGGTAAATCTAAAAACATAAAATTTTGATGAAAACCAAAGGCAACAACGAACATTAGTAATAAAATAAATAAAATAGGCTTTGAATAAATCACACAAATAAAAACGCATTTAAAAATAAAACATTTCTATTGCCCATATTATGCATAACAATTCAAAATACACTAAAAAAAAATTTTTTTTTTGACACAGGCACAAAATAGATAAGTTTATTTATTAAAGTGTTAGTTTTTGACCGCACCCCCCCGACCAACTTCTTCCTTAAAAAAAAAAGTGTTATTAATTTCACAAAGTTGGTCTTAACATTGATTAACAGCAATTTTCTTTTTCTCCCTAGTTCAGCCCCGATATTAAAAATATGTTCATTATTTGAAATACATATACAAATGGACTTTCTCAAGGCGATAATTAGGAGATAAATAGTAGAAACAACTTGTATATGTTTTAGATAAAATTGGTATATAGCAATTATCTGGTGAAATAAAATCATAAACATGCCAACAATTTTTTTTTTTTTACGTTTAACACATTGTGGTCGTGCGTTTTGTGCCGGTGCATTATTATTGGAGCGGTAATACTATGAATGAGAAAAGGCAACAACGGACATTAGTAAACAGTATAGCTATATTTATCTCGTTCTACCATCCATCTATACAAAATCTATTTTTACGTTTCCCGATCGCAATGTGTTAAGATGTGAAAAGTTGTGAAAAAAATAAAAAATTGTATATAATCGCGTTTAAAGAGACGGAAAAAATGAGTTTTAAATAATGCGAGTCGCTCAAAAACATTTCAGAAAAAAAATTTAAAAACCTCGTAATATAGCCAGTCTATTACATGGCTTGTCATTGTCGCAGGGACTTGTTTTGGACTTTAAATCGTGGCTTTTGTTAGTGCCTACCAACAATAAAAATTTAAAAGTCGAAAAGGATTTGACCGACGGCCAAAACTGATTTTCCAAAGCGCTGTTTGCTCCCGAGGAGTTTCTCTACAACTCTATTTTCATGAATTATATTTGAGGTTCCATTCAATACATGAAAAACGCTTTTGAACTTAGAGATCGTTCTGGCTCCAGCCGTTAGAGGTGAGGTAGCAAAGGGGAAGTGACGAAGGGTGTGGGGAAAGGTCTCTATCACTTTCCAGTGCTCGATACCCGGCCGTCGGAGAACTTTCCTCTCGCCCTTCGTCACTACCGGGAGAAGTCATAATTTTTTTTGCATACAATTTTTATTGTGAGCAGACACTGAAACAAGCCACAATTAAAGACCAAAAAAAGTCCCTGCTTAAATTTATACGACTTAATTCTTAATATTATCCAAATTTAAACGCTTCAGCCACAAAGCAGGCGGGAAGAAGCTATGAGACCCAGCCCTAGGAACCGAATCCTGTGGGAAACACAATCAGTTCCTGAAGGAGTTAATGAATGAGTCCGCGAACAAATGGAGGAGGTGTACAATAGTAGCCGACAAAGGTCCGCCCTCGGGGTATCGCATTGTTTTAAGGCCACCATCTGAATCATAATTATAGCAACACATCAATAATCTTTATAACCTATCTATGTTTTAACGCCGTCCTCATCAGGAAGAAGAGAAACTTCTAGAGGCCAACGCATCACAACAGGCAAATGGAAGACTCTGCTGGAAGGCATTTCTATTATCCAGGTAGATTCAAATCGCTTAAAACCATGCTGCTTTCAAGTCCAAGCAATATCTTATTTTTTGAGGATTTGCTAGCAGTGGAATTTCAATAGTTGTTTCTACTTGAAATACAATTTCAAACTTAAAGGAAAATTAATTACGTTAAGAAAATATGTTCAATCTTAATAAGGAAACCATCACAAAATATAATGCAATAAACTTAATTTTAGAAAACGCTGCAATCCATAAATTAAACATTCATAAAAACTTAAAAAAGTGAAGTATGAATTCCTATACCTAATCCTAATTATTCTCCTCTGATTAATTAATTCATAATTGTTAATATAATAATAATAACCAGTGCTGTCGTGAAAATAAGGACAAATAAAAAAAAAATGGGGTGAAAAACCTGAATGGAAAAAGCATTCCCTTACTTGTAGCTAACATTATTTTTTATTAAATAAGATCTCCCATCAAGCTGCTGTTTATTCTTCATAGGATGATGTCTTGCATAAGAGCAGTGCCCATATCTTTTACGAACCTGCATTTATGTTCTTGTAATTTGCCTAGAGTTAGGTTGAGTTCATTAACTATGTTAATGACATTAACGTGGTAAATATGTGGTAATATGCTGCTAACGTACCAAGATGACTCTGTTGTCAGCCTGTATTTCAAACATATAAATAAATTTGTGAGGTTTGAATGGTTTGAAGAAAGTAGGTAGTTGTATGTGTTTTGATTTTGTTTAAGTTTTAATTTAGAACATCTTGAAAAGATTTAAAACACCAGTCATAGTCTTAGCTTAATAAATTATTCCTTCTTCTCAGTTTTCGCTTTCAGACATACATTTAATTACTTGTTTTTTCTCTAGTTTTGTTCTTTTTTAACCAACTTATTAAAATAGTAAAGGATACGGATGAATTCTGCACAAAACTTACGTTTAAAATTACCGGCGTTAGAACGCCGAGTGTATACAATTAGTAATTCTGTATTAAGTTTCAATTGCACATTAATAATTATCAAAGAAATAAGCTTTTTATTATTAAAGTATTCAAATTTTTTTTTCAATTTAATAATAATTAATGATTCATTAAGATAATACAGATTTTATAATAAAAAAATATCTGGTGCACGCAACACACAACTTTCACTTTCCTCCTAATTTGAAACAAATTTTTAAGTTTCCATTTTGTTTCAAATGAAATTTCATTTAGTCTCTATGGAAACATTTAACTTCCGTTAGATGATATAAAAGTTTAAATTATTATTTACAACAATTGATGTTTATAACTAAAACAATCAAAAACAATTAAAATTTATAACAATTAATGTTTCAATGAGGATAAGACCTAGATATTAAGGACCATTTAATTGTATAATTTGTATTATGAGCTTCTTCAAAATCGTTGCAGCCGTTTTCTACTAAATTGTAAGAAAGTGTAAAATCAATCATATAAAGTGCCACTTCCGGTAAGTTCATTACGCTATTTCTTTGCTAATTCAGGTCCGATTTCGATGATTTATTTTTTGTTTTATAGGATATTTTATTTCCATTTATATGATACATCATTTACCATAAAATGCATACTTTTTCTCTGCATTTTCTCGTTGATGTATTGTATATATAAAAAGTTTAAGGCTTTAAGTGGAAGACTAGGCAAGTTCCATCAAAATCGTTGGAGCCATTTTTGAGAAAATTGTAAAAAAGTTAAAAATCAATGATATAAAGTCGTACGTCCGGTAAGTTTATTTTAGCGGATCATAGACACATACCTACCTTAAATATGTAATATCAGTTTCGTACAACTTTTCGTTTCTGAGCTTCGCTGTTCACACACACGCACAGCTCATTTTGAGAAACTTGGTTATATGAAGGAAAGAATGTGCATCTTGCCTTCTTGGATCTGGAGAGAACATTTTAATCTGTCCCCCGAAAAGCTGTTTAGAAAGCATTATGTAGAATGAAGGCTCTCCAACCCAAGGGCGTTAGTGGTCCGTCTCAATGGACAACAGTCCAAACCATATTTCTATGAAAAAGGTGTCTAACAAGATGATAGCCTAAGTCCCCTCCTCTTTATAACATTCATTGATGAAATACTCAAGATATGCAAGAGAAGAACACCAAGGACTACGTACATTGTAGGATACAGGAAGCTTATCCCAATTTTGGCACAAACATTTCTCTTTGCAGACGATATCGTACTCATCGCAGATTCGAAGGAAACTCTACAGAACGTAGTTGTAGAGTGGAGAGAAGAATTACTTTGAATGGAGACGGAAATCAATGCAGCAAAAAAAAAGTGATGCAGATTGGAAGAAATGATGAAGAACTGAACATCACCTGCAATAGGGTTATCATGAAATGTGTAGATTCTTATTAATACTTGGGGACCCTTATTAACAGAGACGAACGCATTAACCAAGTATCTAAAATAGAGTTAATAAAACAAATGAAGTCTTCTATCAGATTAGTAAAACATGATTGGCAAAAAAGAGGTCGACAAAGGCACCAAGCTAGTTATCCTTAAACAATATTTTAACCATTATTAAACGGAGCAAAACATTGGACTGCCATCGAGAGGCATTTCTCAAGCGGAACAGAGACGACGTTCCTCAAGAGAATTGTAGGTAAAACCAAGAATAATGCATCCGAAACGAAGCCATTCGTGATAAGCTGGATACAGTCTCTGTAAAGGCAAAAATAGAGTAACGCCAACTTAGGAGGTTTGAACATGCTTAGACATGGTAAGAAAAATGCCTGAAATCTGGAAAACCAAATAATGCATGGAGGCCAGGCCGGACGTGCAAAGACCGTAAGGACGACCTAAGATGACATAAAGAGAATACTTGGAAGGATTGGGTAGAAGGATAGGAAAATCGTGGTCCTAGATGCGCCAAATTTTCGGAGATAGGAATGAGTGGCAGAAGTGGACCGAGGCTCGTGCTCTAAGCAGAGAGGCAAGAGGAGCAAGAGAAAGAAGAAGAAGGAGGTTATTTAGACTCTGCAGACCTTAAACCGTTTATTTTCGTTGATAGTGAAAGTCAAAAAATTTCATGCGGTTGTGCACTTTTCATATAAAAAAGAAGGCTACTGTTATTTTTAAATTTTATCTATTCAAAGCTACCTGATTCGCTATAGTTGTCGTCTTGGATTTCCATCATTCAATAGAATATCTACATATTTAGCTTTTTCATTTGCCAGGTATAAACTCTTTATACCTTATCATTAACTCAATAATTTGAGTATTATAAGTTTAAATCTTGATTACGTAATCATATTTGGCAGAAAAATGCCGATTGTTTGCTGGCAAAATTTGCTTGCCATGTTTTATCTCTTAACCAGCATAAGAAGTTGGAAACGCCTTAAAAATATGATGCTGTTAATGTGTAAACAGTCTAAAATAGAGAGAACAAGTTCAGACTGTGGCCAAGCCATGGTGTCTACGGGCATCCTCAGTTGTTTAGAATCGAGAAACATTCGAAACGTCTTTCTGATCTGATGTGTATGACTAACATTCCAATAAACGGGCGTGATCTCTTTGCTTACAGACAATTTAACTGGGTTGTAAACATTTCATCAAATGCCGTTAGCTTCCAGCTGGAGCTTATTAAGGCATTTCGTCAATATACGTTATCCCGGATTTATTCCTAAAACCGCTTATTTTTGTCTCTAAATATTATTAAAATTACTGATCTAGAACAGTGCGTTAAAAGTTCATAATATGCATGGCATCTGAAGAAATATCTGAACCTAATCACAATATCATATTTAAAGTAAGCAATAATACTTTAGGTTTAACAAAAAAAAAAAAGTATTAATAAACTCAACTTTTGTATATCTTAGAGCTAGTTCGTGCTACCGAAAATGCTTCCCCAACAATTTATTAACTAGCTCCAAAGTTAATCCATTAATCTTTTTCTTAAAAAAATATATTTTTCTATTTAAATGTTTTTTTCTAAATTTTCAAAAACACCAATGAGTTTTGATAAAGCAAGTAATCATATTTCATATTAAAAATAGAAAGATGAAATGTAAGAAACAGTAATGACCAACGGCTTGTAGAATTTTGTGTAGATATGATATGCTCATTGGCAACTCCTGGTTCAATCATGAAACGATCCACAAGGTTACATTTAAAAATAGAAGAGAACAAGGCATGATTGACTCTTTCATAATTGGCCAGGGTCTTCGAAGATTCTTCACCGATTTTAAAGTCGTAAGGTGTAGAACTAAGTTCAGAGTAGCTTGTACTAATAGCTGATATTGAAGTCATCGAGCAAAGAAAGATGTTCAGCAAATCATATAAACGAATAGATGCTAGAATGTTGAAAATAGAAAGTAAAAAAAAAGGATACTGCGTGAAAGTTGCCTCCAGGGATTATACGGGGACAGTGAGCTGGATATTTTTTTGAATGAAATTAAGAACTGCGTACTCAATACTGCAAGTGTGAAGCATCCGGAAAATAAGGCCGTATAGCCTTATAACAAAATGGTGGAATGACGAGATGAAAAGGGCAGTTAGGCTCAATTTTTTTTTTTTTTTTCTTTAATTAAAAAAGTAAAATCCACAATTTGCGGGCAGTATAGGACTTCAATGGAAGTCTTAAGCCGGGAAAAAAAAACAAAAAAAAAATCCACAATGATGTGTTCGAGGCAAGGACCTTCGTGAAGCTTAAGAAGGATGCCTGGAAAAATATAATAAAACAAAACTACCTATTCACTAGGAAGAGTATATTAAAAACAGAAACGATGCAAAAGAATAATCAAATCTACCAAGATGGGGATCTGGGAGGAGTGAGGACAAGAGTTTGAACAGAATTACAAAGAGAACATCAGGAAATTGTGGCCTATTGCCAAAGCTCTGAAAGATAAAAAGTCAAAACCGGTCAGGAACATAAATGATGCACGTGAGTTGGTAACCGAGAAAAGAAAGTGTTGGAAGTTTGGAGACAGTTCATCCAGGAAAAATATAGTATGGAAGATGGTCGACGCCATAATCATACAGATTGCAGATGGAGAGTGGACGAAGCTTACCCTGAAGATATGGATGATGGGATCGAGAAGGAGTTGGAAAAAGCGGTTGCCAAAATTCAGCTGGCAAAAGGTCCGAGACCAGGTCTGTCTGGTATTCTGATAGCTTCCGAATTCAATAAATATGGTTATAATAGAATGATTAAGAACCTCCTAATGCTTTTTCAAAAAATTTGGTACCTCAAGCTGTTACCTTAAGAATGGGAGAAAATCATAATCTCTATACTCAAAAAAGGCAGCCAAATTGTATGTGTAATATATAGGATGATATACCTTTCGTCAGTTGTGTACAAGATACATATAACAATTTTAGAGCAGCAACTGCGATGTATTGTAGAACAAGACCTAGAAGAGGATTGAACCGCAGAACCAGGACCACATTCTCTCTTTCCGGATGATTGTTGAAAAAACATGGGGTCGTGGGAAGGCAGTATATCTGGCATTTCTCGATCCTTGGACCGTTTTCGATTCAGTTCTGAGACGCACTAAGATATGGGACGCAATAATTAGAAGAAAGATGCCAGTAAGCCTGGCGAGCGCTATTAAATCCGCATATCAAAGTCCAAAGAGTATTGTAAGTCTAAATGAACAAACATCAAAATCTTTTCACTTTTATAAAGGAGTACTCTGTTTTCTGTTTTTTTATCCTTCTTGTGGATGAGATAAAGAGAACCCCAAGAGAAGTAGTGGGATATTAGAATTTAACACCAGTGTTTGCTCAGGCTATAATCTGCACTAATGATATAGTCCTATTAGCTGACTCCCAGCCGGCTCTCCAGTCATCATTGGAAGAATGGTAAGAAGAATTGCAGTTAAGAGGATTGCGCATAAATCTGGCTATAAGCATGAGTTGGAAGGGATAATTTGGAGCCTAGGATTTTATGTCATGGTAAACTCCTAGAGCTAGGAAATTTGTATACGTATCTAGTTATAATTATAAGAAATAATGGTGAAATAGACCAGGGGGTCTCTGAAGACTAGACACCGAAGAGGGTCTCCGGGAAGAGGGAGATCTAGAGGGTCCTTTCCTGAAAATATTTGAAAACTACATGCTTTAAAACCACATTTTCCGCTATTTTGACACTTAAAAAGTATTTGATAATTTATTTGCAATTTAAATCTAGAAGTAATCTAACCTAACAACGTTTTGACTTGTTCTTCACTAGTCATTACTTCATCTATAATTACATTTTTATCAAAGTTATAAAATAAGTCACTTTCTAAATTAATAAAAAGGATATTTTAGATAAGGTCTTGGTTTAAACTAGACCTAACTTCATTTTTGACTATTTTAAATTTGGAAACCCTTATTTAAAATGCCCATTCACAGATGGCTTGTCTACAAGATATAATAAGAACGAATTGATGAACTACAGAGAGGTTGGAAAACAATCCACAATGCGAGAGTTAAAAAACAATCGGTATCTACTCCTAACTTAATCTTTTACATCTTATTTTAGATATTATAGAGATCTCTGAACCAGCTTTTTAATAGCTTTCCTCGGGAGTTTCTGGTATATTTCTGGCATCGAATACATGTTTGGCATAAGTTTGTTGGTGCGTCTGTCGAAATATGTCAGGAAACATTTTATATGAAGTCATAATGTTACCTTCTACCATTAGAATATATATATATATATATATATATATATATATATAATATTTTAGTACCGACGTACCTGGGTGAATGAGTAATGAGTCATAATTTTTTTATTGGAAAGTCTATATTTTTTAATCTGAGTATTTTCAGCTTTCCCGTAATTAACTTTGTGATGAGTAGATCTATAAGGGTTTTTGAAGGTAAACATAAGTATTCAGTGTTTGTCTAATGCTTAAAGTTGGTCGTTTGTGAAGAAGAGAAATACAAATATATTTGAATTATTTTTAATTCTTAATTAAATAAATAACTTTTGTAATATAAAAACGAATTTTCGCATTTCTTAGAATAAATTCGGTTTAAGTTTTCAAAAAGGAAACATAATTCTTTAACAAATAGTAAATATCTGATGTGGACACCCGATGACTTTCTGGTACGCCTATTAAACTCTAAATCGGTGGCTCAAAAAGTGACCCTGAATTTGGTGACTAGTTTCCGAACTTAGCAGTATCTCAAAAACGACTCTCGGCGTCGCGACGTCCATCTATTGATACAACAGACACACTCAAACACACACGCACCCAAGCTCATGTTTCTTGAGGTCTTATTCCGTTATTATATGTCGTTTTCTTTCAGTTGGTAACAAGTTTCCAAGATATTTCTTCGTGTTCCTTGACAACAACGGAACTGTCTATTTACAATATAAGCATTGGAAATCGACGGTTTTAACATTTAAAGCGGAAGAAACCGCTTAACTTATATCTTTCTTCTACTGCAGACTTGTTCAGCTCACAAATGGGGAGGAAAACCAGTATTTCACACTCAATTTTAACACTTGAAACAAGTAATAAAATTGTTTAATTAGAGTGGAAAAGAATCACATTTATAACCTTTAACACCGAAACATATGATTTCTGTAATAAATGACGATATACCTTTTGATGTAAATTTCTTTTGACCTTCAAGTACTACTACTACTACTATACTACTACCCCTTTCGGATCTTCAATTTCAACCAAAATCTATTAAATTACTTTTATTGATATAAAAGTCCAATATACCAAATTTGAGATGTTTTACATTATGTTTTAATATAATTTTTGATGAAAGTCTAATATGACTTTCAAGTAAAGTACAACTTCCGGTTTGCCAATGTTTATCAAAATTTATTATGTTGTTTATATTAATATGCAAGTCTTAAATACCAAATCAGAAAAGTTTTGCATTATATTTTAATATAATTTTTGATGAAAATCAGTAATGACCTTTAAGTAAAGTACCAGTAATCATGCAGTAACCAAAAAGAGAGGTTTTACAATTAAATTATTTAATAATCCTAAATACACAATTTTAACTTTCTATGGCAAACCGTTTTTGAGTTATGCGAGATACGTACGAACAGACGTAATGTATGTACAGATGTAAGTACAGATGTCAAGACGAAACTAGTCAAAACGGATTCTGGGATGGTCAAAATGGATATTACTGTTGAAATCTTAAAACCGAAAATTTTCGCGATTACAATACTTCCTTTACTGCGTACAAGAAAGTAAAAAGGCTGTATAACGAACTTCACTGACATGCTAACCACAAAAAGACATTCCGATCTGCCATAAAAGTTCATGAATAAGTGGTTAAGAGAAGTCAGCACACGAGGCATCCTATAAGCTCGACAGACTATAACAATTGTTTTACGACATGCTTTCAGTTTTGCTTCTCCTTTTCCGTATTTATCATTCTTTTAAAGACATTTTTTTTTTTTTTTTAACTGGAACTGGAGATTAAATGATGTTTGTCTCCGGGAAGAGAGTGACTAATGTTGAGCTCATCGGTTCCAGGAATATAACCCTCCCGCACCATACTGCATTCTCTGGTTCATTATGAAGCCTGTTCTCTTCTATTCGTTTTAAATATTAAATATTAATGATATTTATATTCTGAATTACAAAATTGGAATATCAACTTTGATAAATGCAGAAAGAGATTATATTGACAAAATGGAAAAATCTTAACCAACGAGTTTTAAATAAAAATTATTTAATGACTATTAATATACTTAACTATTAAATATCTAAAAGCAAATTATTCAAGCATTGCAAGTCATGTTAAGGAAAATGCGCACTTTAACAACTTCTTAACTAGCTCCAGGATTGATTCATTAGTCTTATTTTCCGAAAAATTATATCCTTTTACACTGTATTGAAGGTCATCGAAGATAATGGGGGGTGAATTTCAAATCTATTTCATAGCCCATTGAACACGAGTTTTGGCTTTTCAAGGATGTCCAGCGACTCCCTTCGTATCTAATGAGCTGAAATACGTTATAAATGGTTGTTTTCTAGGCAGAACAATACCATAAATGTGGAGGTAAATTTCAGCAAAAATCCCGGCCACTATTAAGACACTAATTGATTTTTCGCGGTCTTAAAGTTTTAATGTGCCCGCTAAAGTCTGTCTAGATTGAGCTAAAGAGTTGAAATTTTTTTTGTGTATTTTGTTGGAATTAGAGAGTTGCCTCTCAACTTTTTTCACAAACCTCCTGCGGATATTAAGATTTTGCGTACATCTACAGGCCCTCCAAGTAGAGTTAGGGGGTTTAAAATTTGTATGTGAATTAAGTAGATGTTATAGAAGTGCCTTTTGTGATTCTCAGCATTCTTATTCTGCCCCCACTATTTTGATAGTTTAATTTTTACTTCCTTGCACGAAGTAAAGGAAGTATTGCAATCGCGAAAATTTTCGGTTTTCAGATTTCAACATAAATATCCATTTTGATCATTTCTGAATCCATTTTGACTAGATTCGTGGAATTAACAAAGTTAATGAGTGTAAGCCTTAGAAAATACTTTATTAAGCAGAGTACAAGTTACATAATATAAAATAATGAGCTACTGATAGAGTTAACTACAGATGGACTCTACTAAAGATATTACTATTAGACTTAAAGCTTAACATAGTGAGAGTGTACCACGTTCTCTTATTCTACCTTACATTCTAATACTGATTCTGATACTGATTGATCTGTCCATTTCAGATAGGCTTTTATGCATACAATAGGAGAAGGGATGATTAAGGAAATAAAGCTTGTTTTAACGTTGATAACCAGGAAGCATAACAATAACTTCCTTGGTTATAAACCCTATTTAATAACTAATATTTCCTGGGTCAATGCCATGTGTTAACTTTGGTGACGTTTGTACGTAAGTTCGTACGAACGTTCGTAAGTGCGTATTTCGCGTAAATCAAAAACGGTTAGCCGTAGAAAGTTAAAATTTTGTATTTAGGATTGCAGAAAAATCTAGTTGTGAACCCCCCTTTTTGGTCACTACATGATCATCGGAAGTAGTACTTTACTTGGAGGTCATAATAGATTTTCATCAAAAATTACATTAAAATATAATGCAAAACTTCTCTAATTCGATATTTAAGTTTTATATATTAATAAAAATAACATAATTTATTTGGGTTAAAATTGGCAAGCAGAAAATGGCACTTTACTTGACATTCATAAAAAATTATATTAAAATATTTTGTTATATAAGACTTTTATATCAATAAAAATAATCTTCTAGATTTTGGTAAAAATTTTCTTGCGGGAAGTGGTGCTTTACAGGAAGGTCATAGTAAACTTTCATCAAAAATTATATTAAAATTAAATACAGAAATCATATGGTTCGGTAATAAAGGTTACAAACGTGATTTTGTTTTCACTCCAATTAAGCATTTTTATTACTTAGTTTAAGTGTTCAAATTGAGTGTAAAATACTGGTTTTCTCCCCATTTGTCTGCAGCAGGAGAATAAGATATGAGTTAAGTGGGTTCTTCCGCTTAAAAAGTCGAAACTGTCGATTTCCAATGCTTTTCTAGTGATATTGACAGTCCTAATGTTGTCACGAAACACGAATAAATCTCTTGGAAACTAGTTACCTACTAAAAGAAAACGACATATAATAACGGAATTAGACTTCGAGAAACAAGAGTATGTGTGTGTGTTAATAGATGGATGTCGCGACGCCGAATGTCGTTTTTGAGATATTACAATCTTCGGAAACCAGTAACCAAATTCAGGATCACTTTTTGAGCCAGCGATTTATAGTTTAATAGGCGTACAAGGAAGTCATGTGTTGTCCACATCAGACATTCTATTTTAGTGAAGATATGAACTTAGTTACCGAGTTCTGCTTCTACCCTTTTTTTATTCTTGTTTTGATCTAATCTGTTTTCTAAATTTTTAAATACACCAATGAATGTAATAGTTTTAGATCGGTTTTGATTTACTCAGATTATCATCATGCGATTGATTACATTTGCACAGTCTATAAAACCACCATAAAAGATTTTTTTTTCGAAAACTTTTACCATTACTCATGGCTCTGATAGAACCTCTTTATATTCTTAAAGTTTCGTAGAAAAACAGATCAATGGTTTAAGAGAACGAAAAGTCCTTAGAAGTAAGGAAAGGCAACGATAAAACCACATTTTTATAAAAAAAAAACTTTTATGGAATCAGGGAAATTAAGTGAGTTTTAGAAAAAAAAATCGTAAGATTATTATACTTCATACTTTCCTGAAGTAGATGTGGAAGTAAAATCTGAAGATAAACCAATGATAAATAAGAAATTTTTTTTATTTTTTATTTAGAGTAATTTACAGAAAAGTTGAGGTAGAAAAGATCTTGTGCTTAACATTATTACTTTTTTTAGTCTGTTTCTAGAAGTAGTAAGACTGTCGGAGTTCTCTGACTAAGGATGTCCATACATGGGTAATTAAATATATATATATATATATATATATATATATATATATATATATATATATTTATTTATTTATTTTTTTTAACAATACAGGAATTTCACCCACGGAGTTTTCTTTTATGAAATTAGAGTCATGATTAAATTCAGTTATGTTATGCTTAACCTAAAATACATATTTTCTTTTCTTTGGCAGTCTACAAACAAGAAAATCTATACTTCAGTAATCGGTAGGCAGTGCTTCCGAAACCCGTACTACCGAGAGGCAAGGAAGGTTGCAAATAAATAAATATACTTCAGTAATTGTTAAATCAAATAATCATAATAAGCTTGCATCATGTCAGCTGCTAAACTTGCTGTGAGAAATGAAGTGAGAAATGAATCCGGAAGGCATGTTCCATGTCGGCATCTTGTGTATACAGTTTACATATCGTAAATAGATCAAAGGCCTAACAGCTACCAAATGGATGACTATTAAACGACTACAGTAAAGCACATACTTATTAACATCACAGAAACCTATCAAACAGCGAGTGTTATCACACACAAGTTCGGAACATGATTTGGATTCAGGAATGATATTAAAGATTTCAAAAAACACTATTTCATTTTCATGATTTGAGACGAAATAAGAAGAGCAGAAATCAATATTAGAGATAATGTAAAGTTATTTACAACTTTATAAAAAAAACTTACAAAACGGCCAGGTATAGTGATGGTTATGATAAAAATCCAAAAGATGTTATTTGCTATACACATATTCTTAAATAATTTCTCTTTTAAATAAAAAAATTCAAAACATCAGCATATTAACTGATGAGAAATATTCTCCCACTTGCAGTAGCGGATGCAACATTTAATTTTTGTTTGGGGAGAGGGGGGAGAGGAAGAAGAGCGGCTACTACCGAGGATCTGGGGATAGAGATCCCTCACAGCAACAGGGGGCCCTCCGCCGAGAATTTTTAATGTCAGTGGTCAAAACTGCGTTTAGAGAGAGATATTGTAATTGTTTAACCATTTGGCTCAGATCATTCATTAAAATAAATATCTGATGTGACACCACATGACTTCCTTGTACGTCTATTATACTATAAATCGGTGGTTCAAAAGGCGGAAAGTAAAAAAAAAAAATCAGATAAAGGACCACTTACGGAAGGCATTCATTATTAACCAAAATCTACTACGTTATTCATATTGACATAAAAATCCCATATACCAAATTTGAGACGTTTTCCTTTGTACTTGCTTCGCACGCCATTATTTCATTTCTACCATTTCGTTTTAATATATATACGTTTATGGTAAGAATAACTGTAATGCATATAATAATTGTGTTTCACATTGTGTGTGCGTGAGGCGGATCCGTTTCTGCGACTCCACAGTAGCATGTAACACCTACTTGAACCCAAAATGGAACCATTTGTCAAAACATGCAATATATTTATTAACGTTCAAATGGAATACTCGAGCTATTAATCGTGCCTATCATGAGTCTTTTATCCATCTTCTAAAGCATATCCAACTTTAGACCATTTCGTGCTGCATGTAAACGTGATAAAAAAATCCGAACGATCATAGTGACGAACATATGACGTGGCACCTTGACCTTTGACGCATAAAAGGGGCTCAACAGTAAAAAATGGATAGCAACACAGACATCATTCCTATATTCGAAACATTACCATCCCGCCGATAATTGACATCTTTAAGTTGAATATAGTTTTCTGTTCGCAACTTGCTTTGGTTGAATTTTATTAAGTTGAGTCATTCTATCTCTGGTTGAAAAGTCTACGATACAGCAAGATGTAATTAACACTCACGTTTTAGCTTCTAAACATAACTGTTGTACAACGCCGTGAAAAACCCGTGTTTTTTTTTTAGATTTTAGAATTAAGTGTGTATGTTTCAGAAATAAAAATTTTTAATCACTTAGAGTAGGATTTTTTTTTTTTTAATTATGCCTTATTCCATATATACAACATAAGGGGAACGACCAATAAAAATTTGAGCTTCAATGGTATTATCATTATTGGATACAGTTATAACTAAATCAGTCAGTGAGTGAGTGGTATATTTCTATTATACTGATAATTCAATTGCCTTCCTTTTAAATAAGCATCTATGTGTGTATGTGAAATGGGGTGGGTTTCTATGGGTATCTGTTCTGAAAACATGGATACAAGACATATGCTTTTATACATCAAGTATTTTTGCTAACACTGACCCGATTTTGACCATTTTGTTGATTACTACCACTAATTACCACTACTACTAAATACCACTAATTATCTTTCAAATGAATACTTATAGTTTTTCATGAAATATATAGTTTTCGAGTTATTCGAAAAACCAATTTCCTTTTTGGCTTTAGAAATAATTTTTTTTCAACCATTACAAACTTTTTCAAGCTTTATCCACACCTAGAGCATAAGGAGAATCAACATTAAATTTTCAGTTTCATAAGCATTGTAGTTTTTAAGATACATGATGACTATATAGGTGGTAACTTGCTGTTATAAATATAGATATAATTTTTGATGAAAGTTTACTATGACCACTTTCGGCAAGACAATTTTAACCAAAATCTAGAATATTATTTTTATTGATATAAAAGTCTTATAAACCAAACTTGAGATGTTTTGCATTATATTTTAATATAATTTTTGATGAAAGTCAAGTGCCACTTTCGGCTTGCCAATTTTAACCAAAATAAAGTATGTTATTTTTATTAATGTATAAAACTTAAATATCGAATTTGAGAAGTTTTGCATCACAGTCCGTTGAAATCTTTAAACCGAAAATTTACGCAATTATAATACTTCCTTTACTTCATACAAGAAAGTAAAAATGGACCAATGTAAAAAAAAAAAATTAATTTTGTTTTGAGAGCTTCACTCTGAAAGTCCGCCGCTTTAATTTTCTATTGTCCACTTCAATAATTCAGCTAATAACTTGGGCTATTTGATACAAGCAACTATTTAGCTACTTGAGCCCACCGAAAAAAGGTTTTAAATTACACCAAGATCTCTTAATACGGAAGTGTACAGAATATCTCTACACTAGATAGATACACTCGCGCTAGGTTTTAGGCACTTTACCATGACCTTGCTGTTTTTTTCAAAATAGGAATTAGCCCTGATATTACAAAGAATAAAGAATACAAATATTACAGCATTTTCAAAATTAAATGATGAAAGGTAGGCGACTGAATTGTTACTATTTGCTAACGAAACAAGATTAAAATAAATTAATTAATGATAAGTATTCAAAAACTAACTATCATAAACTAACTAACTAACTAACTAGTCATTAATAAGGATTTTCCATTGACAATTTAATAAAAAGTTCAGAACATCTCTTACTAGTCTTCAATGGCCAGTAAGTCTGTTTTATAGCACCCAAGATTAAATATTTTTTCTGATAAAGCTATTTGATAAACTGCAGAAAGGCTCTAAGCCAACAAGCATTAGATCTAAGCCTTCCTTCATTATATCTCATTGCCTTTGACCCTCTCATGTTTCATTGTTCAAATTAATGGGATACTATTGCCATTTATCCAGCTGCTAAAGGACATCAAGAAAGTTTGAGATTAGCCAGGTTGTAAGTAAATCATTGCTTTTAGTGCTTTCTGACTTTCTGAAATTAAGACAATAATATTTTCTATCCTTATAATATAGGTGAATTACTCCTCACGGAATCACAAATGGACATTCTAAAAAAAAAATACGTTCAAGTTATGTAAAACTAATCCTAAATTAGTTTTAGGAAGTCATTCCAATAGAAAATCTTTTAAAAAATAAGTCATTCCATTTTTGAAAAATTTTATAGCATAGTTTATCCTCTATAAAGATAAATATAATAAAGATGTCATACAAATCACAACAACAAACTGGTCTGCTAGCAGAATCAGTGGGAGAAATGAGCAATCAATACTCGGGGTAAAATGGAACTTTATATCTGCCAATTACCTATATGAAAAATAGTTTCCAAAGTCATAGTTCCATCCAAATCTAAAATAATGGCTTCTTCTTACTAATAATATCAATAATTTTTGTTTGTGAAAGAAAGAAAAACATAAGAAAATTCACAATAGAAATAAAAGTTCATTTTATGCTACATGCTTTGTGTACATGATTTCCATTACACGGAATTGGATTTATCTGGTATAATATTATTTGGTTCACTACTTTAGATAAACTTTATAAAATAAAGCTTAAAAGTAACCAAAATATCAATTAATTGTAAAAATTAAGGTTTATAAAATAACATTAGAAATTACGATAATTAAAGTAACTATTTTATCGAATGCCATTAATTATTATACCATTTCCAGTTGAATTTCTACACCTAATTATTATTTTTTAAATATCTAAATTTAAAAATCTGATACAGGATGTAACTAGCTAGTGAACTTACTAAGTGTTTAATATGTCTTAATTTTCGGTATTTTTAATCGGCTGACCAGACAATATAAGTTGGAAAGCTATACTAAATGAGTGAATGAGTTTTGTTCATTACTGATGAATTTGTTTTGGATTTTAAAAAAAAATCTTCCCATAGTATTGCTGCCATTCAAATTTAAAAAGAAACAGACAACTACTTTAAATTCAATGAATATGAGAGCACATTAAAACTATCCTACTGCCATATAAGAAAGATAGACTATAACTGTAGTATTTGAATACTCAATTATTGATGAATCCTTTATATTACTTTTGGTAAGAATTTACAAGCAGGCTAGGAAAATTGTCGGTGATTTTTCTGTTTTTTCTTGGTTTTCTGAATATAATTTTATCAGAACTAGTGAAGGACAAAAATATGCTAATAGCGCCATCACCATGATCAGAAACAAATTTCTGTTTGCAAATATAATGCCTATATGATCCATCATATTTTGACAACCACCATTTTAAAACTAAAATTTCCTGTGAGTGAACTTGCCTAATATAATTGCCACTTTACTTTGTGTTTACCAGGGTTTTTGGGAGTTTCCTAATAACAAATAATTTTTATGATATCTATTATTACTGCCAATGTTATTGGAATAATATTTGAAAAGGAGAAGTGATAGAGGTTGTTGATGATCATATTTATAGATATTATCTAAAAGCATGTACTGTTAAATTTCACGTAACCTGTTAAAGTTAATGGGATGAACTATAGCAGAATACTTAAACAAAAACCTTGTAATTGATGCATAAACTACAGATGCATCTGACACTAGCATGTTTAATACTAGAATGAGTGGGAAGCACTAGATGATTTCCTTATTGCACAAATGCCAACCGGATAACATTGGTACCTTGTTTGTGAAACAAGGATACAATTAAGGTATTAACAGAATAATAATAAACAAAACATTATACAGAATGAGTCGGCAGGAACGGGCCAGAGTGGGTTGCACAAAGGAAAATAATTTTAAAAAACTCATATGTACTAATCCGATTTTCATTTGTTTAAATTTTATTGGCTAATTAGAAATAAACAAAATTTCACTGATAAACAATATTTCATACATATATTTGCACTTCGGTTATCAAAGTCTTATTTTAATAAATGTTTTAATTAAAAATACCACCGTTGACTTCTAAACATTTTCGGCTTCGTCTTCGAAGGGTGACAGTTGCCCTCCTGATTGTTTCATATCTTCCTTTAATGACACCTGCAGAATTTTTAATACATTGAATTAGTGCATCTCGAGTGTCTGCTTTTAATGCTTCATTTTTCAACCAGTCCCATAAGCAATAATCCAGTACTGGGAGATCTGGAGATCTTGGAGGCCAACTAATTAGACCACCGTGACCAATCCAACGATCTGGAAACCTTTCATCCAAATGTTGCCTCACCTGATAAGCAAAATGAATGGGAGCTCCATCGTGTGAAAGTGCATTAGCATTCCGATGTTTAGAGGAACATCCTTTAATAGACTTTGTAATTAAAATTGCCAAAAATCTAGGAAATAGCCTGAGGTGAGGCGATTTTCTAAAATGAAAGAGCCAATTAAATAACTGTCGACAAAACCACACCACAAATTTAGTGAAAACTTATGTTGAAAATTGCTTTTGACTTTTGTGTAGGGCTTTTTGTTGGTCCACACATGGGAGTTATGAGTGTTATTAATGCTGTCGCGGATAAACGTTGCTTCATCCATGAATAGTATGCACGATAAAACATGAGATTGCCATTTATCCACTGACAAAATTCCATAGGTTTAGTATAATCTTCTGGTTGCAGTTTCTGTACTTGATATGGATACAAGCCTTCCTCATGGAGTATGTTTATTACTCTTTTTTGTGGAATGTCCAAAATTTGCTAAGCAGGTTGAGCAGCTATTCTTGTTTATTACTCTTTTTTGTGAAATGTCCAAAATTTGCTAAGCAGGTTGAGCAGCTATTCTTGGTGAGCTGATCGGTGACTATTTTTTTACTCATGAAAATTCAGATCAAGAATATTTTCTACTTCTTCTAAGCCTTGGCGAGTAGCTCGTTGGGATGTTATAGCACTTGGTAGTGTTCCACTCTCACACAGTTTATTGAAAACTCTGATACCTTTTTATACCTCAATACCTTCTTATAGGATCGGCTTTGATTAGATTTTAATTTAGTTATAAAATCTCTGAAACACTGGTACCAACACATGGCTGCATGTTTCAAGCCATAGAAACTTTTTATGAAATTGCAAACTTTGCTACTTCCATCACTAAACGCTTTCGGCTGATGCATGAAAACCATATAGAAATGCAGCTGAGATGTCAAATTGAGCTGGACTCATTTTTCAGTAGGCTGCAACACACAAGATAGTCCTAATTGAACTCATTCTAAGAACAGGACTAAATGTTTCGTTAAAGTGTGACCCCATTAAAAATTATATCTCTAGACCTGATAATTTATCTTCTTTGTGGGTTCCAAATATGATAGCTCCTAAAATCATACCCAACTAATATTCCCAGATAGATTTTCGATCCATCTTTTTCCTATTTTACCTTGGAATGTGGATGTTATGTTATGTTATTATGGACTGTTATAGTCAGAACTGATTATCCTAAGATATTTAATCGAAGCCTTCTTATTGAAATGGTTCACATTTTGGATGATAATTGAGGCTAACTATGGAGTTAAGTATGATTTCTGGCGCTCTTATCAACATATCAACTCAAAGTGTCACATTCAAATGAAAATATTTGATTGTTAGTAACAGAAAGTATCATATTATTGACATAAACTTCAGCTTGTTTTGGAGATGGTCTGTCTCTTTTCCATTTAATACAATTTCTAACAATGTGAACTTCCCTTTTACAATAATCCTATACAAAAGAAAAATTAGATTTGGGTTGATCTTTTCTATTATTAGAAAAAACTAAAGCTTTCTTTGGACTCTTTGACTATAGAATTATTTCTTAACGCTTTGTCATGGGCACACAATTGACTAGCTAGGTTGCCAATTGTTCTATCTGGCTTATCCATTAATCGCCAACTGGTCTTAAAGGAAAAATAATCAGAAGGAAGAATATCCATGATTTTACAAATTAAAAGAATGTCAGAGAGAGGATTAACCTGATCTCCTTCACCCATTTCTAAGTTCAAATGGTTTCATATATTCTTTAATCGACTTGAATGATTGGCCAAATCATCTTTTGAATCATATTTGTTCATGAAAAATACATACATAGGTCAAAAGTTTTATCTTCTAGAGTACCTTCAAATATGTCCCAGGATGAATTGAATCTCATAACTTTAGTTAAAGTTTCTTCAGATATGTTCGAGGATAAAACAAGCATTACCTTAGTATCAGCCATTTTAAATAATTCATGCTTAGTATTGTATTCAGTTACCTCTTCTGTTTTTTCATCTGTAGCGGGCTTTCTAGGGCAGTTTAATTTACCATTTACAACGTCTTCTCCTCCAGGAAAACTCCTAAGAAGGATCAAAATCTTGAATTTCCAAGTTGCCCAGTTACGTTTATCTTCTAAATTGCCATTATTAACTTTAAGCTCCATTTTTTAAAAAAACAAAAAAAAACTTTGATATGAAAACAAAAGCAAAACGTCCCAATTATCATTTGATATACCTGCAAGTTAAAACTGGTGAACCCATAACATGTTAAAGCTCACATAACCTGTTAAAGTTAATGGTATGACCTAAATAATAGCAGAGTACTTAAAACAAAAAACTTCTAATTGATGCATAAATTACAGAATCATCTGCCACAAGCATGTTCAATACCCAGAGTAAACGGAAAGCACAAGGCGACATCTTTATTGCCCCGATGCCAACTGAATAACATTGATACCTTATATAAAGTAAATCTTTCAATGAAAGAAAACAATTAAAATGTTAACAGAATAATAATAAACAAAACATTATATATATATATATATATATATATATATATATATTTATTTAAGATTCATTACTTGACATCTATATATTTTTTTATCTTATAAGTGAAATAACATTACTTATAGATATGTTTTGAAAACAATAAATTGCAAAATATATTGAGAATTAAGCAGACAGAAGTAAATTTTAAGAGTTATAATAACTATATTAATATTTAATATTGCCATTTATAAAGAAAATTTAGTGACGATAAAATATTTATATTCACGAACCAGTTTTATTAAATCATCAATGGCTCACTAATTTAATTTTGCATTATTAATAATTCAAAACGGGTCAGAATTAATTTCCACATAGTCGGTATTTTGTTCTCAGAGGTTATTGTTTGTTTAGAATATAGTACTTACAAATATTTTTCAATGCATGAAAAACTCAAAATATGATTTCCATCAGAGCAATAATTTGTTTATAGCTGCAAATGAAATTATTGGACTATGAGCTGAAATATCAGTAAAAATGTTTAAACTTAAAATTACTAGGAAAAAAATAAGAGCAATAAAAAGGAAATTAACAGCATAAATAATGTTTTTTTAATTAACTTTAGTGAAGGAATTTTTAAAAAAATCCAAATTACTAAACATTTTTTTCTTGTTCAACAAAGTTCAATTATCAGATCAAATATATATTTTTTAATTATTAAGAAGCAATATTGACAAATAGAAAAACTATGATGTGAAAAAATAAATTAAGTTAAATGTTAATTCAGTAGTCATTTTAACAGTACTAGAGTAATCCAACAAGTAAACCTACAAAAATGTCAATCACTAATTTTTATAAAATTTTGCATCCTTGTTGAACATAAAAAATATTTGACACTTTTTGTTTTTTTATATTAGTAAAGGTTCTCTCTGAAGGGTGAAAATATGTATCCCTCAAAAGTAAAATGTGCATTTATATGTTAGGTGAAAAAACAATTTATGTATACTATACATGTTATGAAATTATTTTTATGGATTGTTTGATATTCAGTATTTGTAATGCAGAAACCTGTAATTTATGGAAGGTATTTTAAATACATGAGGTACACAAGATCATTTCAAGATAATGCTTGGCACATTTCTTTTTACAAACGATTAAATCTGCATAATTTTTTAAGTATAATATGCTCATAGTAAATAAAAAACTTTTGATATATCTGGAAACCTTAATGGATGAGCCATTTTCAGTTTTATAATTTTGACTTAAGATTTAGTACCATCCCCAAAACACCCTTACCCATTTCATTTTTTGAAATTTTCAGCTTATTTAATATAATGTATTAATGCTGTGCATGCCATGGGGTCCTTTCAGGACCCCGAACATTTTTAATTTTGGAAATAACATTTTGCACCATGACATGTTCAATAAACTTCAGCGAGAAACTATCTCGAATATTTAGAAATGGAACCGGAAATATTAACGATAATATACAAATTCTTTTCGGTATTAGATGTGAGCTCTTTTTTCTTTTAAATAATTAAAAAAATATTTTACAATAAGCTTTAAAATAATTTCTTATATAAAAAAATATATACTTTTCATAATAATTTTTTACAAATAAATAGATTAAAAAAAGAAGCACAAAAAGTGTCTGGATAATTACGCCAAACAAATAATAATATATTTTTCTTTATGTAATAGTAAATAATAGCTGTATTTAAGAAAAATATTAGAATTTTAAGTTAGAAACATGGAAACAAAAATTATTTTTATCAAAGAGCTTATATTCTAAGAAGATAAAACAAGATGCAATTTTTATTTATCTTGGGGCACAGGCAAAAAGAAAATCAAACTAAAACGTGAAATTAAAATGGAATTAAAAATAAAAAAAACAACTAAAACCAAGTGGAATTACCAATATCAAGATTACCAAAAATAATTATAATCTGACAACGTTAAAAGAGAATGGTTCTCTGATAATTTTTTATTGATTAAGAATTTAAAGCAAAACTAAAATCTCTAATTATTTAATTTGAAGTGCACCTCCTTTAGTTCCAATTTTGATTCAGAAAATTTATGAGGGTGATGCCTAATCAGTGAATAATGTATGGGATTAAAAAGTTTCATTCAATATGATTAAAAAGAAAATATATATGTAATATAAAATTTTATAAAGTAAAAAAAAACAAAACAAAAAACATTAAAACCCATGAATGGTCTTGGGTTCAGTACTCAGTAAGAACATAATGTTTCTAGGCCAACAACCGTTTGCACAACCGTGCAGTGAGGTAATGTGGCTAGGATCACACTCAGACGCCACATTTTTCTCCCAATTAAGGGCACCAACTTAATAGAGGGTGGATTAGCCGCAGGAGGGTCCCCCAATGGCTAATTAAATCAATGGCTGGTGTAACAGCATTAAAAATTATCTGCCACAGCTGGACTCGAACCCAGGTCCAGAAAATAGGAGCACAGTGTCTTATCCACTAAGCTAAAAAATATATAACATATATATGTAATTTTGAACATCAAGTAACCAACATAATATGGTTTATTTCAAGTTTAATTAGCAAAATGAACTTAGATTATAATTTAAAAATATACTTAATTATCATCACATGAATTTCTAAAAAATATTGAAATTTTCAGTATTATTCCGAGGATATCTTCTAATAGTACATATTTTTAAAACATTTTTATTCTAAAATAAAGTTCAGGCATCTTCAAGTAATTTATTATAGTTCAAATTTAACATTCAATTAACTACAAATCATTTTAAGTAAATAAGATATTAAATATGGAGTTATAAATAATTTAAATGCATTGTACTGGAATATTTTACAATATTTAAGTATTGATAGATATATAAATATAGAAGTGATGGAGAGTTCAATGCCAATAAAAGGAGATTCCTTTATAGAAGGAGATTCCTTCACTAATATATTCACCTGAATTATGTGCTTCAAAATCCAAGAACAAGAAAAGACTGCAACCTATGGGAAATGATATACCTTAGGAAGGATGCATCAAAAGAGACAGGATTAGAAATGCAGCAATAAGCGGTAATATGCAAGTGAGACCAGTGGAGATCATTATAGAAGTGCTTAGGCCAAGATGGAAAGAGAATGCCAGATACAGGATGGTCAGACTAGCATACGAAGCCAGGGTCAATGTTGGGTAAGAACGAGGAAGATCAAGGCACACTTGGGAGGACGGAGTCAGAGAGGCCTTTCAGAGACGGGACATCGACTGGAATAAGTGGAGTGAGCTGAAAGTGAAGAGGACCAATTGGAAGTACATTAGCTCTATAAAAAGGAACCACACACTGCAGAAAGGTAGAAAGTACTGGAATATGTATTTGTGTATGTTTAAGTATTGAAATTAAAAAATAGGTTAGATTGAATTTACTGAAAAGGAGGATTTAAAGTATTTAAATGCACAAAACTATAAAAAGCAAGATTCATAAAATCCTAAAAAAGTAACTTCTTCAAAACAAATAATTCTAATCAAAACATCAATAAATTATCAACAATGAGATAAAATTCTAAATGACATTTGTTAGCCTTCCATACAAATACTAAACCAAGAAGGATGTATAAGGCCATAACAAACTTGAAACAATATCTGACCCTCTGTTATTGGACAGAGTCTGAGAGACTCTGTTTTCAAGTCAGGGTGGTGGTAGGAATAAGTGCTTGCTTAATAGCTAATTGGCAAGAAAGGAGGAATGCAAAGTGAAATATAAATTATTTTAACCCACACTAACCTAAAATTCTTGCGTGTATGTGTCTCTTCCCACCAAAATGAAAACCAGAATCTGTCTCTGCTCACACCAATTTGTCAAAATAATAATTCATATTTTTTTCTTTGCTTTCTTTCATTCAATAATAAATCATCTCGTCTAATGTTCCTTTTTTTTAAGATAGATTTAATCAAATTACTGATACACTTAAGCTCCTGTTTTTATTTTCCTGAAAATATTAATATAATGGTAAGGGAAAAAATGGTGTATTGAAAACTGATGATCCTAATCTTAACCCATAATAATAAACTTTATAAATCAATAATTATACCAAACAAGCAAACATTGCATTATTCAATCTTGGTGGATGGTTAATCTCTGCCTCATTCCTAATCATAAAATAGAGGTTCAGGAGTAAAGGGCTAAAAATAAAATTTAATTATTGTGCTTAAAACATCCTGTTCTACAATGTTACTTACTTGAGAGTCTAAGAAGTATTATTCAATCCTCTGCTTAATCTACAAACATCTTCAAAATCAATTGAAAATAACCTGTAACTGAAAAAATAAATCATTGTTAACAAACATCTATTATTACCAGTTTCTTATTAAGCAAATTATAGTACAATGCTTCAAAATTAAAATTACTACACCTATACCTTGAGGATGCTCAGACTAGGAAGTTTTTGCCCAACATATGTGTTTATATCTATGTAGTTATGTATGTAGGTATACCTGCAAATAATAAGCCTAGAAATGTAATTGCTCAGGTTTATGGTCATCAGTATATTCTAGCGCAGTCCTCAAACTTATAAAAATCATTGCCGGGCTTACAAACTGTTGTTTTCATGAACCACCATTACAGAAGAGAAGAAAACAGTTTATAACTAAACTGTTATTATAAACTAGGATCAAAATATTAAAAAAAATAAATAAAAACCAATTTTCTGTACAATGTTGTAATTATTAAACTAAAGAAGCAATAAAAATGCAATTTTTTGTTTTTTGGATGTCGGTTGAACAGAGTGAAGGTCTGGACTTTGTTGGTCTTTTACCTATCTTGTGGAAATTTAGTGAAAAAGAACAAAAATTCCATCTTATTTGGAAAAAATCTTGCTTGGAAAACTTTTTGTCTTTTAGTGTTTTTTGTAGTACCCCTTAAACATTTCTATGGCATAAGTATAAACATACTTCTAATAATTATTTGGTAATATCAAGCCACTGTTTATTTTGTGATTTGAAAACTAAGTGAGGAAAGGATATAAAATACCGTGAAGCAGAAGGTTTACTTTTTATATGGGAGACCCTTTCACTGATATTGTACAAACTTAATATGTCGGTTGGCTATAAATAAAATTTTTATTTTATTTTTCAACTTATGTTAACAGGCATTTTAAAATCAATTAATTAATTTAGACCTGTATGCAACATAGAACATAAACTAAACATAGAATAAATATTTTAAACTATAGCCAACAGGATCACTTTTTAGGTTAATATCTGATAGTTACAGTTTTTTTTGGCACCTCACAGAGAAAGCAATATTTTATTTGTTCAAGATTTTGTTTATTTCAGCAGTTACTAGAATAAAAAAAAAATACAGATATAGTTTTATGAGTATCCTGTGACTAGGTTAAAGAATGTATACTATATCGGATAGTGAGCATGTTTAGAATAGAAGAATTAAGAATGTAGATAAGGGAGAAGCATGACGGATAATAGAAGGGAGAAAATTTCAATGGATGTTGAAATGGACAAGAATCATAGTGGTTTCGAAAAGACAAACAAAAACAGTTTTGCCTTCAGAAAATATTAATGCAATTTCTATCATTGGCAGGCCGAATAACTATAACAGAAATGCTATCAATTTGCAATGCAGCCACCTTATTTGTAGCGGTCAACAAACTACCGCTCTAAGCCACCATTTGTGCTAACTAATTGTTTTCTATTCAATTATAAAATTCATTTTCATTGGAGTTATGAAAATAATTACTCCTTTTATTAGATATTATTTAAATTTATAAATGTTGTCAAACTCTGCTAGCTCAAGAGATAAATGAAACATCAGCAGATCCTTTCATAAGGTCGGGACCTTACCGTAATTTTAATTATTACTGCTTTAATGAGATTATAGCTGTGGAGTTCCACTTGCTACACTCACTCAAGTGATATACAAATCCCCAATGGATCCTCTCCAGTTGAGGTCAGGTCCTTACCATAATATAAATTATTATTGCTTTACTTACAACTTCTCCAGACCGCCAGAAGTCGACACTACTAATAATTTTTAATAATATATAATTAAAAGAGTAATCATTTTTATAATTCTATTGGGTAGAAAGCAGCAACCACTTGAGAGTGGTAGTGCTTTGACTGCTACTGCTAAGGCACAATTGTACAATTGTAAAGTTGTACCATAAAAATTATTTTGTTTAAAATTTTTATCTTAAAAAAATTGGATAAGAACTCCTAAATACAGGTACTTATTATTTCAGTGTATATGATGGAAATGAGAATTATAAATATTTAAAAAATTAATATACAGTACTTTAACTTCCTGTAACCAGTTACATAAAAATAATTGAGAAGCAATATCAGTATTGTTAACTACACTACGATTATCACTGACTTGAAAGCCGTCGTCACATTTAGAATCGATAATAATGCAATTATTTTTTTGGAATTTCATTATCATCATTATGATAAATCAGTTCAAATGTTTCTTTTAATTAAAGGAGGTAATGGAAACCAATATTCATGAGAAAACAATTAAATATTTATTTCATACAATGATTACCTCTTGAATATTACTTTTGCAAGCTGACAAAAGAATTTCATCATTATACAAATTGCAGTTATGAAGAATCTACTATATTGTAATGTGGAAATGTAGATGCTCTACTGAGTAGATATCAATTCATTAAAAAAATAACATCTCAAATTCAAAAACTTTTACACTCAAAAATTCAATTTAACAATTTAGATTGTTAATCTGTTATCATAAAAACCATCAGAAAAAAAGGAATATCCAAAGAAATAAGTGAAAATTAAGTGAATTAAGTACAAATGTGTGTATTATCTGAATCATAAATTTTCCACCCAGCGCTAATTAATATTGCAAACAGAAATAATGTGAAATTTTAATGACAAGTGTGTTTTAACATATTAAAACTTCATATGAGACATCTTTAAATTTACTAACTTCTTTCTTAAACATGGAAATGTAAAGATATGCGTTTAAGCACAAAACAAATTTTTAATTCAAAAGAAAATAGTCAGCATAAGTAATATTATAGTTTAAAAGAAGAATTGTTAGATAGTAAATAACAATTCTCATCACATATAGCTCTAGGTAATATGTGCAGTATTTAAAAACTAAGTTATTTCAATTTTAATAATAGCTTATCTCTAAACAATTGCCATAAAACTACAAAGTTACTATCTAAGAACATACTTTTCGTTCATAGGAATTAATATTACCTATGAAAAATCAAGAAATAGCAGAGGTGAATTTTCATTCTAATATTTTGAAAAAAACGAGGCTGTTTCCGCGGTTTTTATTTGCATATTTTCAGAATGGTATTCTTCAAAAGTCAAGTTCCAATTATTTCTGTTGCATAATTAAGCGTATAAATAATTATTCCATTATATTATAACACTTTTAATTTTTAACGAAAATATTAGCTAAATCTGTATAACGTTGATTTCGAATTTTTATATATTATTTTAATAAGATAAAATTTAAGTATTTTTAGATTATGCTAATAACAACACATAAAAAAACTACTTTATAATTAATATTATTGCATATTAAAAAAAAAATGTGGTGCGTTTGTGCGTATAACACAATTTTTTTTTTATTCACCATATCAATTGCAATAATCCCATCTATAGGCAGGTCTCGAATTGAGGGGAACGTGCCGGAAGGGCATTCCGGTAACTCTCTTTAGGAAAAAATTACGATAGTTAAACGCAACTATTTAATCAAATATTACGCTGCTTTTAGAAAGAGTAAGTGGGTTCTGAACTAATACTAGTTAGTCGCACTTCACCTAAATGAGCCATTCCCAGGTCGTAACGATCGCTTGTGATGTTAAAACAATTTTGAGCTCCAATTGAGTCCCAATAACGTTGGGAAAATTGAAATGAGGAAAATTGCCTCCAAGCTCAAATTCAATGAAAGGCAAATCATTTGTTTAAGATGAGCGTAATTATGCATGGTTTAGTACATGTAGGAGTGAGTTTGAAAAATGTTATGAGGTAAAATATGTAGGGGATCAGGATAAAGTTGGTTATTTCTTCTGGAGGGGTGGAGGAGGGACGCATAGGAAAAATGCTACATTGGGCCACAGCCATCCTTAGTTACGCTGCTGGAAGTGTGATGAAAACTTTTTGAAATTTTCGACAAACTTTTAGGATGAACAGACAACTTAAATAATCATCAAACTATGCATTTGGGTGTTTTTATCACTCTGCTACAGTACATTTTTGTATTTGTTTTGTACAATAAAATTTGGAATTAGATAAAATGTTCAAGTGCTCGCATAACCAAAGATTTCTTTTTTTAAAGGCCTCTGATTTGGAATACCCGCCCTCCTCCCCTTTTGTTTTTAATTAGATTAACAATAGAATTGAAAATTAATCATGCGAAATAAATATTCTATAGTAACTGTTGTGAAAATAACTTGTTAGTTTGTTCGCAGCTCATGGTTTTCACTTAATAATAGTAATCTATTATTCGAATTGAACGACAATTCCTCCAAAATGGATCGTAGATCGAAATGATTAAGACGGAAGATGAATTGTTGGATGTATCTGAAATGAGTCCCAAGAGTTCAAATTGAGTCTCTGTACCTGGGAATTGGGTTGGACCTTTTTTCAGGTATTTGTTCCGGCTTATCAGCGTTACCTAGAGACACCGTGAAGAGCTATGTCGTTTTTTAAATATTTCGAGCGGTCGAGCGAAATTCACTTAGTCCAGTTAGTGAATTTTGTGTAAATTTTTATATAGGTTTTTTTAAAGTGCTAAAACCAAATCTGACGCCAGTTTTGAAAAAAAAAAGTTTGTTAATATACTTTATTTCGTAGAATAATACTTTTTCATTACTTATAATTCAATGGACACTTTGAACCAATTTAAAATTCAATTATTTCGTTTTAAAATATTGTATCACTCTAAAATTTACTTCTTTATTTCTGGATCACAAATAATGTTTTTATATTATTTATAACACTTTGAACACAGTATTAAGTATCCAAATGAAATTCAATATACTATGATATCCCATGCAAGGCTGGGTTCTTAACCATGTACATATTGTAATATAAAAACATTATTTATAATCAAGAAATAGTATATTTAAATTTTAAAAATTATACAAGAAAATAAATATATGTTTACTCTATAGTAATACTGTTCTTATTTAATATAATTCAATAGAGCTATCAGAACGCTGCACAATTTAATTATATCATTTCAATAAATGTATTCCATTTACTTAATATTACTTTTTTTTTACTACGATTATGGTTATAAAAGTGGTGTAAAAGTATAATATTTACTATGTTTTTGTAATGTAACATGTACATGACCAAGAACCCAGTCTGGCTGGGGATGTCATAGTACATTGAATTTAATTTTATTATTTAAGATCTTGTTAAAGTTTAAGCAAAACATTATTTGTCAAAAATGTGATTAGTAGAACCACAAATAATCGAATCATAAATAATAGAACCATAAATAATAAATAATAGAACCATAAAACCTACCTATAAATTTTGTCTTGTGCCTATGTGCAAGAATTTAACGAAATGTGCTGATTATTTTTTATTTATATTTATATTTTTCTCGTTCCAAAAGATTCAACTATACGAGCAAAGTGGTGTAGAACCACGGAAAGAGATAAAATATTTCCAATAACCAGTTTGCACTGTTGTGAAGACCATTTTGAAGTAATTATAATGAATACGTTGTTTCCTTTACAATCGAAATTACAATTGTGTTGCTTTATGTTAAAAAAAAATTCCAACGCCTCAAAAAGTTTTAATTGGGCATTTGATGAATTTTTATCCCTTTATATTTATTATTTGTGGGTTATTTATTTGCATATCAATATTTTTATGTGATTATAATTAGTATTTTTTTTTGTTTTAGTTAGAAGGAGATATAGAAAATTATATGCAATACAAAATAATGAATCGCCATACGATTCCTTGGAGATCAATAACAAAAATATTAGATACTTATAATAATTTTAACTGTCTGATATTCTAACACTTGAAACATATGTTCCTGTTATATTCAACATAAACAGTACTTGTTTACTCGATAAAATAATTCGTATTCGTATACTTGAATGCATTTGTTAATAAAATATTTTTTCTGCATTTATAGGTTACGTTTAGTTTTCCAAATTAATAAGGAAAAAATTGCACTAACAGAGCTTCAAAACTGAATTAATCATCACAGAATTACATTGTAACTTAAACTGGGCAGATATAAAATCTGGATTAGAAGAAAAAGAACATCATAATGGCATCTATTATCGGAAGATTATTTGACTGCCCTTAAACAAATCCTCTTTCAGCCATTTTACTTAATGATTTTACACAACATTTAATGAAAAAAACAGAGAGAAAATTCAATTGCTTTTCGATCACATTAAAAATTATCCAGCAATCATATGAAGTAGTTGTTCTTACCCGTATTTTGACGTCGCGCTGCGGTCTGATCAAAATCAATGCATTTTAGATATCTTAAATTTCGCGCTTATTTATTGATTTTTGGTTTAATTAAAATATATAAACTTAATCATAAGCAATAAAGATTAAAATAAAATAAAATTGAACAATATATATTTTTCATACATTATTTTAAAATTAAAGGAAATTACTTAAGAAGAAGCCATTTTGAAAATCCGGCATTTAAGCCCTATCCAGGTATAATTCCTCGATTTCGTGTAATGCTTCCCTCAGTGGGTAATTGGAAAAATCGAGTAATTTCGGATAAAGTGGCTTAATCCTTCATAAAGCCCCTGTACAAATGTACCAGAGCCGAACACGTCAATTAGAATTTTGCAGATAGTTTAATAGGGATATATTAGATGGCAGAAGGCTGGAAAACTACGTTAAGACTCTTTCACCACCGAAGTAGCCGGTAGAGAAAGATTGGTACAACGTCTGTACTAGTGACCATCAAGTGTTTATCCTCAAACTATGATTGTCTATATTGTTGCTCTCACAAAATTAAAACTCATAAGTATTAAATCATTTTAATTATTTTATTCTATTAAAAAAAAATGTAGCAATATTATTCTAAGCCATTTTTTTTTCATCAGATTTGTCTGAGGATAATATCTCAACATTATCGGGGAAATTGATATCATTTGATGAAAACAACTTGGTTGAATTTTGGAAAAAAAATCTATTTCAATAATTTTTTGTCATTTCAAAGTACTCTAATAATTATTAATATCTCATTTCAATGTAGGTATATTTTACTTGTAATTATGTTCATAAGTGTCTCTAAGGTTATCTTGTCTTAACCTCTCATCCGTTCGTCCAGCTACTCTTATCCCATTCTGCGATTAGACAGGTTAGTTTCCCTATCCTCGACATTACGTTTTAAGGATTTGATTATTTACGTTATTGCGATAGTGCATAAATAACTAAACAAATATAGTGCCTAAAAACTGAATGATGCTTTTGTTTTCGGGTATTAACAAGTCTTTCTCTATTATACATCCTGTATTTATCACACAGAACCACTATGGACCAGAAATAAATTTTTGCTGGAAAATAGTCGAAATCGTAAGTTCACCGAATACTTTAGGTTGTTTACTTTATCTTGGTCTCTGTTTTCATTCCAACCGTCGCGTGGGAAGATGAACACATCTGCGAAATCCGAATTATCCTGTACAGTAGAGGCCAATTTTCTTCATTCTGGTATCAAATTTTAGCAAGAGCAAAGTGTTATCATGTTTGACATTTAGAATTACTCGCTCACAACTCTTTCCTTTAATACAAAAAGCTTATTCAAATTTTAAGCGGAAGTAATTGCGGCTTTAATTTTATTAAAATGCGAACAAACTTTAAAAAAAATCATACCAAATCAGTTTTTTCTTTCTGGTACTATCTTGTAGACCTAATTGTATACTTTAATTTGCATTTTAGACCCTCTGGGCGTTTCCACACTCTTTTTTGGAAATAAAAATTTGTTTCTCGAATCCGAGAAATGCAGGCAATAGGTTTTTAAGAAAAGAGAACTCCATGAAGAAGTACTGTCCGGAAAACATTCTTTTTATATATTAGTTACTATGAAATTAGAATATCTAATGTTCAAAAATGACGCAGATACTTAAAATAGAGAAATATAATGCATGTACTCATAAATTCTGATAAAATATCAATTTAAATATATTTTTATATTAAATATATTATATATTTAAATAGCACTGGAGTCCCAAATAGAATATATTCTGTGTGAAATATAATTTGTTTTTTCTTGATTTGATTTCTGGCCCATAGCGCGATCCAAGATATATGCTACGTGTGGGGTAAGAAAATTAATTCATTGAGACATAGCAATGGCTGCTCCAGTATTATACCTATATATTAAACTCTGAAGAGCATTTGTAATTGTATAATCATCATCGCTGGAGCGACAGCCACTCATTGGGTCTGGGCCGCCTCTAAAAGCCTCCGCCATCGCGCCCCAGTTGGCCCAGCTGTACCGTTCCGGGTTTGTAGGAGGTCTTTCGAGCCCGCAGACACTCTGTCCAGCCATATTGCCCTAGGTCTTTCCACTCTTCTTGTCCTGTACAGTACCTCTGACATGAGTATTTGTAAATCACCCATCTTGGAATCACCCATTCGAAATAATTTTGTTAGCTTCTTGATGTCAATATGTAATTTTAATGAAAAGAAAGTATAATTCCAAAATAAATTTCTGAATTTGAGCTATAAGTATATTCACATACTATAACAGAGCTGTTTTATATTATTGTACATCAAATTAGAATTTTTTATTTTAATTCCGCGTTATCATTACGTAGACACTACCACTACGTCGTTTAAAATATCTGATGTGGACAACACATGACTTCCTTGTACGCCTATTAAACTACAAATCGGTGGCTCAAAAAGTGATACTGAATTTGGTTACTAGTTTCCGAAGATCGCAGTATCTCAAAAACAACACTCGGCGTCGCGACATCCATCTATTGACACACACACAAATAGGGAGGAAAACCAGTATTTTACACTAAATTTTAAAACTTAAAACAAGTAATAAAAATGTTTAATTGGATTGGAAACGAAATTGCGTTTGTAACCTTTATTACGGAAACATATGATTTATGTATTTAATTTAAATATAATTTATGATGTAAGTCTAATATGACCTTCAAGTAAAGTACCGTCTCCGGTTTTCCAATTTAGACCAAAATCTAGTATGTTATTTAAATCAATTTATAAGTTATGAAAACTAAATTTGAGAAGTTTTGCATAGTATTTTAATATAATTTTTGATGGAGATCAATTATGACCTTCAAGTAAAGTACCACTTTCGGTGATTAAGCAGTGACCACATGACAGCACGTTCGTACGTACGTTTTTACGTTGGTACGTACGTTCGTATTTCGCATTACTCAAAAACGGTTAGCCGTAGAAAGTTGAAATTTTGTATTTAGGATTGCTGTAAAATCTAGTTGTGAACCTCCCTTTTTGGTTACTGCTTGATCACCGAAAGTGGTATTTTACTTGAAGGTCATAATTGATTTCTATCAAAAATTATATTAAAATACTATGCAAAACTTCTCAAATTTAGTATTCATAACTTATAAATTGATTTAAATAACATACTAGATTTTGGTCTAAATTGGAAAACCGGAGACGGTACTTTACTTGAAGGTCATATTAGACTTTCATCAAAAAATGTATTAAAAAAATAATGTAAAACATCTCAAATTTGGTAAATAGGACTTTTATATCGATATGAATGTATTTACCATATTTTGGTTAAAATTGTTGAGCCGAAAAGGGTACTTCACTTGAAGGTCATAACAAGCTTACATCAAAAATTATATTTAAATTAAATACATAAATCATATGTTTCGGTAATAAAGGTTACAAACGCAATTTGGTTTCCAATCCAACTAAACATTTTTATTACTTGTTTTAAGTGTTATAATTGAGTGTAAAATACTGGTTTTCCTCCCTATTTGTGTGTGTGTCAATAGATGGATTTCGCGACGCCGAGTGTCGTTTTTGAGATATTGCAATCTTCGGAAACTAGTAACCAAATTCAGGATCACTTTTTGAGCCACCGATTTATAGTTTAATTGGCGTACAAGGAAGTCATGTGTTGTCCACATCAGATATTTTTACTTCAGTAGAACAATTTATCGATCGTTCGAGATTTTCATGTTATATTAACTATTATATCTAACATTCAAAAAATAGTTTGGAGATTTCATAAAATCGAAGTGCGAAAAACAATTATTTTTTCTTTTTATAAGTAAAAATCATGTATAAATATTTAGAGATATCCGTGGCAACTTCCAAAGAGTCATAGAAAATATTATTTATTTGTATTAATTTAATACAGAAACGGCTCCTATTACGGGAAAACACAAATTTTGAGATACTCTTTATTCAAGAAAGGATATGGGAGAGAGCCGATCATCATAAAAAAGATTTTGGAGGGGGTTAACCCGGGTACGGAAGCTGCTATTAAATGTAAGAGAGAGGATAAATATTCAGAGGATAGCCCCGTTAGATGTTGGGACAGGTTTGATCGGTCAGTCGTCCGGTCAGCTTCTCCAAGTGTAGTCATGATCAAGGTAAGGTGTAAGCTTTATTTAATTATTGGTTTCGGTTTTATTGTTCAGTTCTTATAGTAATGTTCACTCGAACATATGTATATATGTATGTGTGTGTGTGTGTGCAAGACGAGGAGAGGATAAATGTTCACTAATAGGAACAAATTGGGCAATTATTTTGAAATGCAAACCAGATTAAAGAACATTGGTCCGTATTGAATGTGTGCTTTCGTGCAGCTAACAATGAATTCAGGAAACTGATCAATTATCAATATCTATGATCAGCAGTAATCATTAATTTTCAATAATGATTATCAATAATTAACCTTCCTTTTGTAACAATTTGCTTTAATTTTTTAATACTTCACTGACTCCTGAAATTGTAAAATTAAAAATAATTTTCGTCCATGTCTTCTACAAATTTTTCATGATTTTGGTGTTCCTTGTCCAATACAGTCCGACTACTTCTTTCTCTTTCGCACATAGAGGTGCCCTTCCTTTTCCAGCCCTAATATTTACGTTTACATCTCTCCATACTCTATTCCACCACACTTGTTGTTTCATGTTTCATTTTATATATTAATTTTCGAAATGGGCATTGAAAAAATAATTATTGTTGTTTACTCAAAAAAAAAAAAATTGGGATTAGACCTATTCCGATAACCAAAATTTTTTTTTTCTCAATTCCTGCTTGAAAGCAGTTGTGAAGGTATTTCCTGGAATTGAAGGTGCCTCCATAGTTATTTTTATTTCGAGTCATTTCTTATTCTGATTTCATAAAAATAATTAACTACCACTAAACGACAATATTTCATCGAAACTTATTCAATTGCATTTTTTATTCACAATAATTATCCTTTGTAATCGACCAAGAAAAAAAAAATATCCTCCCTCACAAATTTAGCATCCACTCTTCAGGTTTATACTAAAGGATTGATTGAGAAGTGTGCTTTGAAATAATTAATTACTTACTTCAATGTAATCTCCAGCAAATCTGTACTCTATCTTCAACCAAAATCTACCTCACAAAACAATTTTTCCAGGATTTATGTAATTCGTCTTTTATTCCATTTAGTAAATTCTCAAATGTCGGTCATCCTCACATAATTGACGAATTTAATTTTACTAATAATAAATGGTGATAATCTCCTCATTCTAGGCGCTGCAGTTGGATACAAGGATGAATGTTATGTGTAGACATATTGAAGATCCACCACTTTGCTGCAATTGAACATTCTAAAGCAAGTACATCCTCTAAATCGCTTAAGTGATATTGATAATTAACAGCAGCAAAGATATGAGGTTTTATTTCAAAACAATTGGAAATCTACGAGTAGGTTATAAGCGAGCCTCTCGCCTCTCCTCTCCGTTTCGTTCGACCTCCGCGGCTCACCTCTACTACCCTTTTTTTTCTGATATGCCTCGCGCCTCTATCCTCTTACATCGCCGGCCCGTTAAGTTTCCATCCTGAGGCAGAGCTGGGTCTGAGAATTGCAAATTTATGAAACTGTTGCCCCAATTCTTCATTTGCTGAGAGAGCAGGAAAAGAAATTATGAAACGGCTCGAGCAAAACTAAAAAAAATCAAATATTTTGTTTAAAATATATAGGAAAGGAAGGTCGGGTTATCCTTCAGGTTACCAACCTATTCTAGCCACAGTAGGAGAATCGAGATTTATTCCGTGTGCATACTTACGAAATAAATTCATTACTCCCTGCCTGATTCGAATCGCTACCGCTTCTGGCTCGAGAATGCTGAGATACTGCCACAAAACGCTGTCATAAAATATGATTTGCTGCAAGATTAATACGTCATATATTATCAATAATGCATATCATAGATCTCATATTTTTAAAAATGGAATTTTCCTATCATATCTCAATACAAAAATCTGTTTATTTTCGATTTCAAGGATATATTTTTTTTCTTAAGAGTGTACAATTGAGACAAAATTTTCACCGTAGGTATCTGTTCTAATCTCCGTTTTGTTTCAGGTCATAATATTACTTACCGGAGCTGCCGTGATTTGTTACGGAAGACCACCAGTAGAAGGCAGTCTCCATGTAGTGTAAGCCTATTTTCAAAATTATTATAACAGTTGTACATATTGTATGAGTCGGCAATGCTTAAACAAACTCGCATCTTTGAATCAGGTACTCCAAAATGCTGAGTGAAGTGGGGACGTTGCAAGCAGAGCCGAGGAGTGGAGTGGCTTACGTATATTCCATCGCAGCTCCTGAATCACCTTCACCGAATGGTAATTTGTTATTTAAAATATTAAACAGTAAATTATAAAATATACAGGGTGCCACAGATAACCGGTCCTAACTCTTGAATTTCCAATAGGATTGGGTCATTTTTTAATATTTTTTTTACGGATTCCGATAGGAAATAAAATTTTAATACGAATTCATCTTGGGCACTTTTTGATCTGAAGCGGCCCTGAGAACGCTAATTGCAAAAACACAAAAAACAAAAACAAAAAAAAACGGTGTTTATATTACGCTTCGAAGATAACTGAGTAGAGAACTGAAGGTAAGCATTTTTTTTTCATTGCATAACGCTATTAGATTAGCAAAAATAAATAACATAACTGAAAAAAGTGTCAAAAGTAAAAAAAAATAATGTTTTGGGCAAGCTTTCGGTTATTTGTTTTAGTAATGCATTTTATTATCCAATAATAATGGCAAATACAATCATACAAATAATAATCATCCAATAAATATTTTTTTTTTTAAGTAATACGTTTTGCTCTTTTCTTATTTATAATTGCCACTCTAATAATAATAGCAGCGTTCTAGAATGAAAGCAGATTCATTTTAAAGTTATTTTAAATCTCTACAACATTTACTTGAATAGTCTTCTAAAAAAAAAAAATGCTTTCCTTGAGAAACTTTGTTGGAACTTTGGATAATAATCGGGGTTTTCGATTAGCACTCTCGGGGCCCATCTCATCAAAAAGTGTTTTTATACACTGTCTTAAAATCTATTTCCTATAAGAATCCGTAAAAAAATTACCCCATTCCGTTGGAAATTCCATAGTTAGAATCGCTGAAGGAATACTCCGCTAAGTTATAAATTCGGCAACACGCCTCAAACTAACTTCAGGTTACCTAATTAGGATAATTCAAATTTCTTTATGATATTCTAAACATTCCAGAATTTAAGGAAGACCAGGTTCTGTGACACTCTATAAAATAAAATGAAGCATTCACTCAAATAGTGGCCAAGTAAAACCATACATAAGAAATTATGGATTTCCGGAAGGTAGTATTTGTGGCAAACAACCATATACTTCATTCCGCCATCATACAGATGACACCCGATATTAATCTGCAAATATTTTAGTTCATTTAGTACAGTGGACTAATTAGAAGTGAAAGACCATGTTTAATCTTCGACCAAGCACTCTAAAACATTGGCAAACCTCTACTAATGATTCAAGATTGCTGGTCAGTAGGATTCCCAGTTATGGTCAAGAATTTATGCAACTAGTCGTTAATATCAACTACAACCAGGTCAGACTCAAAGGAAAAAGGTTATCAACCTCTATTTCATACGTCATTCTCCACGCATCAATTGGACGTTGTTAATATTAATTAAATTGAAAGAAAATGTTCCAAATTATTTAATGGAAACTTATGTATTTTGAATAATTATTTCAACTTTTTTTTTTCAGAATCTGCCTTCTTGAGTTCCTTAGATGTATTATTTCCTCAAGAAATTGATACTAAAGGTTTCTCAAAAGAAATAGTTGCTGCACCAAAAGTGTTATCATTTAAGGATAATGTGTCATCTTCAAAACAAATCAAAGAGAAGAAAACTCCATTTTTATCTATTGATCCTTTAGACCCAAAAGCCAATGAGTCAGGAATCAGCTAAAATTTATAGTTTAGTATTAATAGGAAAAGTTAAAATGAAAAAGCGTGACTAGAGTTTAATTATTAAAATAACAATTTTAAGCTAAAATATAAATTTCAGATGTTCTGTTGTTAAGTAATCAACTATAAATTTATAATAGTAAAAAATAAAAGTCACTAATTTAACTATAAATTAGTACCTAGTTTTAAATTCCATATAAAAGTTGTAAATATATAAAAGAAATGAGATTTGTATCACTTTTAAAATAAAGGCAGTTAGCATCATATTTTGAATATATATAAAATGTGAGATAAATTAATTTAATGTTTGGCTCATTAACATTTTGAGTTGAAATGTTAGAATACGTTCAGAAATATTGTAAAGTTGTTTAACTTTATACTATTTTTTATTTTTAAAAAGGAAGGTAAAGTATTGAAAAATTTAGTATTAGTTATTAAGTTATTATTGTCGTTTTAATTTAATTTATTGTTTTTAATGTTTAAAGCTTGAACCAATCACCTGTCATGCTCTATTTTTGCCTTGGATAAATTTTATATTTTAATTAAATCAATATGTTTGTAGCTGTAAGAATTTGAGTTGTGCTTTCATAGATATAATTGTAATAATTATTTAAAACAGAATTATTATTTTAATGGCCTAGTAATATTTGTATTACTAAAATAAAATTATTGATTATTTTTTAAAAGTTATTAAATTAACCAATACCAATAAAATAATTATTAATTACATTTAGGTTTGAATTAATGGAGTAAATATTGTTCTTAGAAAGAAAAATTAGAAATATTTTAAAATAGCGAAAAACATAATTTTGCCACTAATATTTCAAAATTATGCACTCTGCAACATTTAAAATTTTTCAATAAGTAACAATACGCTTTCATCCCCGAATTATAAGCTTTTCAAGGATGTGCCGAAATGAATTACGAAAGTGCGAAATTCAGAGGTTGTGTTTTCAGCAAATGCTTGATTTATTTCTGTTCAGTCTGTTACCTACCATAAGACAAATAAAATTTATTAAATAAAATTATAAAGCTAGCTCTTTAAGTAAAATCTGTAAAAAAAAAGTTGTTGATACATATGCATGTCCTTCTCATCCACAATAAGAGAACCGCTTCTTGGTTTAACATACATGCTCCATGCTCTGAGAGCATATTATTACTGAAGTGCAAACGTATCTTCCTCAACTAAACAATTCGAAGACTAATATTATGATTGGACTTTTATTAAATCCGAATGGTTTAAAATTTAAAAATGTGTATCTTTTCGGAAAAAACTTTGCATCAGCCTATTTACCAGTATTTAAAAAGTGTCAAAACTCTTGTTCCTGAAATAGAATTATACGAATTTGAAGATGCGAAAGAATTGCCTCAAGAAGTTGAATCCAATTCGGTCTGTATATTTGACGATGTCACTATGGAAGATCAAGATATAATTAAATGATACTTTAGTTATGACTGTTACATGAACCTCGATTGATTTTATTTAACACAAAGTTATGTTTGTATCCCAAGACACCTTCTCAGATTTAACATTAACTTTTTAATAGTCGAACCGTTTAGTTACCTTGTAATTTACAAAAGTAAAAACATGAACAATGGACGTTTTAGAAAAGTAATTGGTACGTTCATTGTAGAGAGCAGTTATAGTAGTAATTACCATTAACAATCATGGACCCAAAAGTCACTCGTGAAATTATAACAATCAGTGAGATTTTGAAAAATAAATTTGGGTCATTGAAGCGTAAGACTCCAGGTAATTGAAACAGGCCGACAAGAGTTTTTTACGCCCGTGCTCTAACCTCTAGAAGACATTAAACAAGCAGTACAGTTGCGTGATAAAGAAACCAAACCAACATTGACGCCAAAAAAAGGAAAAAGGAGAGATATAGATGTTTGGGATGAATCGCCAGAAAAAGCGAGGTAGTCTGCTAATATTTACAGAAAATCAACATTATTGCCAAAATAACATCTCACTACAAAAATTTCATCCGATACACGAACCAGTACTGTGCAAACACTATTATCTCACTTAACGATTTCCGTTTATGAGGTCATATCACCAGAAGTAGAGGAGGGCAAGTATGTGATTGATGATCTACTATCAGAACAAGTTAAAATATATGCTAAAACTCAAAAGAGAGAAGCCAAATTTAAGGAGCACCTTGCCGCATTTGGAAATCTGCAAAGAGAATACTTGGATAAGATGTTGAAAGGTGATAAAACACACGACCCTGGTTACGGCATTAGAGTCATGCCTTCTGGAGGATTAGCTATCGGTAACTCGGCTGATTTTCAGGTTTTTGAGACGCAGGGATTGATGCAGCTACTCTCCTTGAAAAATCCCAAAGATTATACCGAGTCCGACCTGGATAATTATAAGAATATTTTACTCTCGATCAATGCTCACAAGAAAGGATATAGTGAGGAACAAGGAGTATTCGGAAACAGATCTGAGAAATATAGAAATATAATTTCGAAGTTATTTCCACTGCAATCTTTAAAACTTCTTTTTTCCTTCCTCCGAAGTTAGCTTCGAGCAGGCTAACTTAACTCCGTTTTCACACTTACAAGGGGGGCACCGGTCTTATGAGTGACAATAAACCATTGTACAAGTGCTAGAGCGACCCAAACGATCTAGTCGATCGTCTAAGGCTGTTAATGTCTTCAATTAATGCCGGACATGAAGATCATCAAAACGAAATAGAATCGATAATTGAGGAGCTGGGAGAAGAAAATGTATATTTTTATAATCAGTTTCAGTACAAACAAAACGACAAACAAATTTGGAACCCACATAGCAAAAAAGCATTCAAAGTACAAAACACGTTATTTTCCATTAAGCTTATTAAGGTCTGAAAAGGATATCGATGCTCGCCAATTACGAATAATCAATATTGCAAATCCAGTCGTTGCTCAAAACGCTGCCAATCACTATCACTACTATATATTATTACGGTAGTATAGATCACTTTTTCGGCTCTCAGGAGCGATGGATTTTGATGAGTGAGTTATCAAAAGAAAGGGAATTTTATGGAGAAGTGAAGAATCCTACTATCCATTCTCAAATTCTTACTAGGGCTTACATAAAAGTGATTAAAAAACTGGGAGGTTTCAAAATTCTGAAGGTGAAGGGTCTGTGGGTCGCGTTTTAAAGATTTTGACGCGGGCATTATGATCACATACGTTCTTTTGGAATGTATTGGTCCAGTGTTTTAAAGCCCTAAAACCTACAGTCTTTGAGATAATGCGCGGCATAGATCCGCACTAGCCATATACCATCTTGCGTACGTGCCGTTGTCATGGTAACTTTACACCAGTAAATGCGAGTTGAGACTGTATCCAAAAACTTTTAAATAAGTGAGAAAAGGTTATATATTGCTTTCCCTTATTTTGCAAATAAAGTGGTGTTTTTAGGTTCCAATGAATGATAGAATACTAAAAACTGAAAATGGTAGAGCTGAATCTTATTGCTTAACCCAGTGGTTCTCAGCCTGACATGATAAAACTAAAGGAGAGAGGTGGGAAAGGGTGGGAGAGGGGCGCTAGTATATCGAGAAAATATATCGACAAAAAATAAAAAAAATATTTATTTTACAGAGAACATTCTAGCATAATGAAAATAAAATACACTTTATACTGATATAACACACTTATAAATAGGAATTGCACAATATATTTAATAATTAACTTATCAAAATTAAATTAAAAACATGATTAATACTTATTAGACTCTCTTGGGTTCACGTTCAAGTTCAATATTTATGCATTAATATTTTGAATATTGAATTGAAATATAATATATTTGAAAATTAGAATCGATATATGCAATATTTGATTATGTAAACTAAATGCTATGATTACAGCACGATTTCAGTGAAAATTATTGTATAGGGAAGAGGGAAGGGGTGCGATGAAAATTGGGTCGCAAATACTGAAAGATTGAGATTTCATGGCTTTGGTGATGGATCATTAGGTTTTCGAAGTTGCTAATGTCAAATTTACTATCGAAACTTTGTAAGGCCACGAGCGTTTCTATTTAATTATTAGTTTTCAAAATTCTTCGGTATAGGTATCTTTCATTAGGTTTTCAAGGGCGCTATTTCCGAATTTACTATAGGATTTCCGATCGCCCATGCACATTTTCGATTTTCCGTTGCTACTGAAGGTTTGTGTGATAAAGGGATAGTTTATTATGCTTTCGAGGGTACTGATTCCATTTTTTAATTAAAATTTTTAACGAGCCTGCACATTTCGAATTACTATTACAGTTGACATTTTTTAAGTACAGGAATCGTTTATTAAGTTTTCAATTACTATATTTTCGAATTTACTAATCGGATTATTGATCGTATTTCGATTTACTGTTCTTATTGAACTTTCCTTCGTGTATAAGAGCTGTTTATTAGATTTTCTTAGGTTCTGATTCAGTTTTTCGAAATGGATATTTGATCGAACATACTCATTTCGGATAACCATTACAACTCATCTTTCTTTCGGCGCATTTATTGTTTATTAGATTTTATAGGACGATATACTCAAAAAAATGACAAATATTATTTTAATTTGAAATGTGCATGCTCAATAAAAGTCTGAGTAACGATAGCTGCTTTGAAGTTAGTTACCACTTAACAATAGTTATTTAATGGTTCAAGGGCTATTACTATAGAATGTATTATTGTTATAACTTTTAAACACAAATTCTATTCATTATTTGAATACTGTACATGATATAGTTGAGAATAAATATTAATATACATAATCAGTATTAGTATTAATAACAGTACATAATAAAAGTTGGAGAACTTTAATGTTTTTATAAGTCAGATGATTGTTAAGTAAGATTCGATCCATGCGGTCTTTTGACCCAGAGACCTATACTCTTTTAATTGATTTCCTAATTAATGGCTGGGATTGTTTTGTTGATCACTGAGCTATATTAAGGCCCTAGGCACATGGTGGGGACGCCAGTAGAACTTTACATAATTGACAGTTAAAGGAAAGCTTCTGGCCATGGTTTGGGTGAGAAGTTTTATGATATACATAGTCTTTTTAATACCAAAATAATTAGGGTTAGCAATAGATGTGGAAACTAATTATGATCCAGTCACACTTCACAGCATTAGAATTACTAAAATATAACAACAAATTTGCAATAATTTGTAACTTTCAATAGCATCACTGTTTATTGCCTTCAATCTACTCTCCAAAATATGTAAATACCTTATTGAATTACTGAATATTATTTTAGCAATATTGCATTTATATATTTAGGCATAATTATACTTATAAATGGATCATATGATTAGGAAGAAAGGTTGGCACTGCCCATGCAATTATAAAAATAGAATGAAATACCATTCTTTTTGTTATTAGCAATTAATTGTTAATATTGTACTAAAACTTGTATCCATCAATAGTTTTTATTTTTTTCCAACATAATACGAAAGTTATTAATACAATTATTACTATGTTACTTATTTTATTTCAGGTTTTAATGCTACTTCTCTCCATCATAGTGGTTCTTTTAGTAAGAAAGAGTGGCACAGCAAGTATAGAGCTCCCGTAATTATTTTTAGTCACTAATAAACCTAATTATAATGATTCTGCTTTAGTGGAAAAAATTAAAATTTTTAGAATGAATATGAATGCTTTTAAATTAGGTGATCAATTACGAAACAATGTCAAATAAGAAAACATTGGCCCCTGTTCAGGTTACGAACTCCTCTTAACTCCACAAGCACCTGTTAAAATTATCATTCATTTCAATTTAATTTATTATATACTTTATTTTTTAAATACCATCTTAAAGTAATCAAAAACACCAATGATTTCCTCTTAATAAAGATTAATAAAGTTTCATCAAATATTCTCAAATTTCAGATAAAATTATTTATTTTAAAAGATTTAGATATTTGCATTTTAATAAGAATGAAACCGTATAATTTCACTTAATTCAGTTCTATACTTTTAAAAGATAAACTGAAATTCTGAGATGACTTTTGTGGGAAAACAAAAAAAAAAATTTTCAGGACAATGGTACTGTATTGCATATCAATTTGAATGTTTTTTTTCTATTCAGACAGAAATGATCAGATCTAAGGATTCATAGAAAGAAGCCTAACAATATATTCACTATATCTTTATAATATTTATTGTCATACATTTACATATCACGAAAGGCAAAAAAAAAAAAATAATACATTGCTTATTAGCACATATCATTAATATGTTTACTATTTTGAAACAGGTATATACAGATGTATGAATATTATAATTTTGAAGAAATTACATTTTTTCAATCTATGAAAAAATACATTTTTTCATTTCTCCATATTTCAATCATTGCGCTGAGTCCGTAATAAAAGAAATAATATGAACTGTTTCATATCATGTTCATTTTTTAATTTAAAAAAAATCTGAAAGTTTTATCTCTGAAGTATATTCTAATATTGAATGGTTTTGGTTTAGAATTGGAATCAGCATGAAACAATAAAGATCAATCAGTATGAATGATGGTACTGAGTTTGTCTCCATTGCAGTTGAACATCTTCAATTGGTTAACTAATATTTGAATACAAAGAGAATTATATTTGCTGACTGACTGGCTTTAGAAGACATGATCAAAAGTTTGTTTTTCATTAACCATAAAATTAGAATGTCTTTCTAATTATAATATTTTGAAAATATTTTAGTATTAACCGAACAAATTTAAGTTAGAGCAAACAAGTGTGTCATAAGTAATTTATTGTTAAAAAAGGAAAAGTTGAGATTTTTGTATTTCTTTTAAATTTTAAATTAATATTACTTCTTCAAACTTGCTAGACATTCAAGTTTAATCTTTTATTTATTAAATATACATTCAATTTTACAATATCAGGAAACCAATATACTCCTTGTTTGCCAAAAATAATTAATCACCTTATGAATAAAGCATTTTTTTAAATAATCTTGATCATGCTAAAAATCTTCCTAAACAGAAATGTAAACTTTCTGATGTGATAGTTATATATTTTATAAATAAAAAGAAAAGATATGTTTATGTTTGTGTATGTGCTTTTATGTGTAAGGGTTCAGTGATAAAAATACTTGATCAAGATAATGTTGTTTATTGCTCCCAACTCTTATCATTAACACTGATCACCTGTGAGTGTATATTACCCACTTCAGCACTACAGTTGGTAAATTCTTAGAAATATTTTGTTAGATTTCTCCAAGCTAACTTGTCACTGTGGCTTCTCCATATCCATTTGTCTCTCAATAGTATCCTGCGATAAGTGTTGTTTTAGGACATACCTTTCCCAAAGCCTATTTCTTATAATAGCTATCTCTTCTCATGAATTAACACCTCTCTCTGCTGGGTATGTCCTCACTAGTTACCAGGTGTAAATTACTTAAACATTTGAACATAAATTACTAAGAACATTTATAGATTAATGATCCTAATTGAATATATATTATATCATAGTAACAATAAGTCTACAACAATGTATATATTTTACTAAATAATATTTCAGGATGGACATAGCTAATATTTCAAATTCTACAAGCCCATATTCTCTCATGAATAGAACCGAAAATGGATATGCTAGAAGACTTATGATACTGGAATCAAACCAGACCACCTCCAACAATTATGAAAATGAAGGAGTTATAATGAATATAATCAGTGATCATGACCCCAATTTGGATCTCTCCGATCTCATTATGCCGAGTCCACCTCCAAGTAAATTTTATATATAATTTATAATATTGATATTATAATCAATAGAAATAATATTGGTATACTATGATATGTTTTTTTATGTGTTATATTTTTAATTATCTTTCTCCCATTCTCATAAAATTGCTAAATTAAGGTCATTAGGATAACATATTAAGTGTATCTTTAAATTAAAAAATCCTAATGAAATATTCACTGTACAATTTTTCTGCATTGTTCTCAATCTGATTAAATAAAAATTAATTACAAAATAATTATTCTCAGAGATAGCAAGCCTAGTAATCTCAGATACCAATTTAAGTCTAGTAACTTCATTGTTTCCCAAATTAAAATACCATCAAATTTAATATTAAATGACTCTTTGTTAATTTCAGCCTTATTAGTTATTGTTCCGAACTTTTACTTAATAATAACTAAGATCCCTAAATTACTTTTTTTAATTTTTCATACTACAAGCTTTTATTAACCCATACTGCAATACTGAAATTACTTCCTTTGACTTATGCCTTTTAGCAAAATTTTTTGAACAATCTAGCCACATACGTTTTTTGCATTTAATACAAAAAATTCCATGTCATAGGCAGGAAAATGTTCAACCTATGCAAGATTGGATCCTGGAAAACAATTTAATTTCTATTTCCACATCTATAACCTCTGCTGATGCATGGAATAAAGTACACAAAATAAAAAACCTTCTACCCTCGTTACACCATATTAGTTAATGGACAACTGTCCGAAGACTCATTAACCATTTCTAATGAATTTGTCAATTTTTTCTCAGAAATTTATAATCCTGGAAGACAAAGCATCAACACTGACCCTGCAGTAGTGCAATCTCAAAATATCAATGATGATACAGTTTTAATCTATAATCATCCATTCACAATGTAGAAACTCAAAAATGTTTTAAATGCCGTCAAAGGATTCTCGCCAAGCCCTGATAATATTCACTACAGCACGATAAAAAATCTTCCAAGCAGCAATTGCAATTGGCTCCTCGATTATTACAATCACATATGGTCAGTTGGAGAATTCGTAAATACCTTGCGAGATTCAGTAATTATTCCAATAATGAAAGATGGAAAAGACAAACGATTACCTAACTGTTATCACCCTATTTTTCTAACAAGCCCTCTAGCAAAATCTTAGAGCGGATTGTTAATAAGAGATTAAGGTGGATGATGGAAAGGAATGGCCTAATTCTTAACCTTTTTGGTCTGGATTTCGCAAAGAACGACCTACAGTAGATCATTTGGTTGCACTAGAGGCTGAAGTTCAATATGCGTTTGTCAACAGACAACAAACGGTCGCGGTATTTTTTGATATGATGAAGGCATTCGTTACCATAAACCATAGAACCATCCTTCGCATTGATTGCAATTAGTGGACAAATGTCAAATCGCCATTTCAGGGTCGATCACGAACAGATCAATGGTATCCCTCAGGGTTGCGTACTTAGTCCAACTATAGAGTATGGAGAATAGTCACTCGCAATAAATGATCTGGGGCTCAATTTACCAAGAGGTTTCAAAGCGTTACTGCTTGCGATTATTTTTCGGTTCGAAAACATAAATACTATGGAAGATAAACTACAAGAAACAAACAACAGGATTAATTACTGGTCCATCTATAGGTCCAACAAATTTCTTAGAAAAAGCCGTAGGCCTCCATTTATTTTTATTGTTATTTTTTGTATTCAACAAAATTTTCTTTCATCATGCATCTTTGAATTTTTGTATAGGCTTTATAGCGGTTCTTAAGGACTTTTTTACAAGTGTCACTGAACCATAGGACTAGTGGTCTCTTTGGTACCCCTCTAGACATTGGTATTGACGCTTTAATCTTACGCTTGTAAGATAGAGGTTGTGATAGCTTAGCACTCTTCATTAATTCTCACTTAGTTTGGAGGAGTTAGGGAAACTGGAGAAGAAAAAAAAGAGACGACTTGGCTTTGTCCATTGTCCATCTGGATTTTACGTTACATGTAGGGTTTATGTTTGTAAATTTAATGAAAATCGGATAATGGTCACTACTGTAAAGATTCCGCCGGTAGAATGTTTCAGTTTATTGCACTATAGAGGCTTAAACTGCAAAGAGAACTGTCTATGGCGGAATATGTTTCATAACTGGAGCTAAGAAAGGTGGACTCTCCAGAGAAGGAGTAAATAAAGAGATCAATGAAATTTTCAACTATTCTTCTAAATTTGTGTCTGGTGAGCCCCATAAAGAATTATGACCATTGAGCTCTAAATATACAAAACTGGGTGGGGTAGTTGCTTGTATATTTCTAATAAATGGTGAGATTCTGAGATCTTGTGGGAGGTAAATGTTTCAAACAGAAAATGTGAAACCTAGATGGATAGTGACTGCAACAACTTGAATGAGGGAGTTAATTGTGATGTGTTCAGAGTACACGGATTTGTGAACTGCAATAATAGCTCGACGGCAACTATGATTAGGGTTTCAACCATCCTTTCGATAGATTTCAAATTTTTTTATTGAAATGTTCTCATGTGTCTCTTGAAGAGCTATTCAGATCGGGTTTATTATATTTTTTAAATCCTTTGCATTGGACAATTTAATTGGAAAAGAAAAGAAAGAAACCGAAAGTAGATAATGAAAATGACATTTAGATTTTATAATAAATAACATAAACATAAAGTTATGTAAAAGATTGAAGAATCACTCTCTTTTTTTTTTGTATTTTTTATATAAAGCCTTTTTTTAAACAATATTCAGTTGATAACAATCATTATCTGTTTGCCCAGTGTCCTCGTTGATCAACATAGAACAACAGGGAGCAGAAGATTCGCCCGCCTCTAGAACCTGCTCAGATGGAGTGGGGAGAGATATTGGGGTAGTGGACTGGATAGGAGGAGAGAGGGTACTGGAAAGTGAAGAATTGGAGGGGGTGGTGAAGAGTTAGAAGGATGTGAGGAGGTGAATGGAGATTGGGAGGTGAATGGGGATGAAGAGTTGGATGGGAGTGACGAGATGTATGGATGGAAGTGAGAATGTGGAGGGAGGTAGAAGGGAGTGAGGAGTTGGTGGGAGATTTGGAGGTGGAAGGTAGTGAGGAGTTGGATGAGAGTGAGGAGGTAGAGAGAGGTATGGAAGAGGAAAAGAGTGAGGCGTGGGGTGGGAGTGAGGAAGTGGATGGGGATGGGGGTGAGGGCGTGGTGCAAAGGGAAAGGGAAGGGAAGATTGAGGAGCTGGTAGAGGTAGTGAGGAGAGGGGAAATGAGAGGAAGTGACTCAGCTCCAACTGACGTCGAACGCGACCTAACGATCGAAAGATGCACTTTAGGTATGAGTGTTGTGGAGATTGGAATACCACAGGAGCAGCAAAAGTGAAATTGGACTGAATTCCTATATCTCTCTTTTCAGAGCATTTCGTAGCTTCTGCATATAAATTAAAAAAAAACGTTAGAATTTTATTCCCTCACACTGTTTTTTGTCTCTATGAATGAGACCTTGATATTTGTTTGAATTGCCTTAATTTCTTTATGCACTTTAAATATAGGGCTATTGTGGTCCAAGGCTTATAATTGCCTTTGCAATTAATGCAGCTGGAAATCTTTTCGCAAATCGAGTTTTCTGAGTGCTGGGCCTGGCCACAGTTTGCACACACTGTGACTTTTTTACACTGTTTTGGTAGATGAGAAAATCCCAGACAATTATAGCATCTAGGAGTTTGGTGTAAAGGATTCAACATTGGCAGTTAGAAATCCCACTTCATGTGTTTCTGGAGGCTTGCAGGTTATAAACGATAATATATAGGTATGATTCAATTTTTCTACAAATTTTTTTAAATTTTAATTCTAAAGACATCAGTGACGATATCTACAATATCTATAATAATAGTTCTTTTATTATTTCTTCTATCGTGGCATAATGCAGGTCAAAACACCTGGTCACGTCTTTAGAATAATTGAGGGAGCGATTGAGGGAGCGAGGGAGCGACTTGCCTCTACTTGGAATAGACCTCCAAAATTCTTGGTGGCCAGTAATGTTTCTGATTGTTTAGCGTAGCTTGTTTCTAGTAACAATTTGCCATCTCTTAGTTTCCTAATATTTTTAACACTACTGATAGTGTTGTTAATGAATTTATTAATAAAAAATGATGATATCTTTTTCAAATTACTCTCATCTTTTCTACATAAAACTATGAAACTTGGGATTATTTTACTCCTAGGGGTAACCTATAGGTTAATATTATCGAGTGTATACTTTTTCCGACATTTTTAATGCAAACTGGGTGGATCAGTTCCATTCATTTCGGGGTAATAATGAGGTTATACAGAAAGTATATAATATCAAAAATTAAAATGGTTTAAAACAAGAGAAAAAAATAGGAGTAAATATAACAAAAAGTGATTAGTTAAGCTAATTGTTAATATTTATAGGCTTTAGTAAAACAAATAAAAATAAGGAAACAAATAAAATAAATAATAATAATAAAACAGTTTTGTGGGCTTATCTGACTGGAGTCTAATCGGCAGCAAACACAAGGGAGCTATTGTTGACAAAACTCGTCCGAAGCTGAACTAAGATTCGGCAGTGGTACTTTACTTGAAGGTCATAATTGATTTTCATTAATCACTATATTAAAATATTATGTAAAGCATCTCAAACTTTTATGTCAATATAAATAACATTTATAAATAATAATAAATAATAACATAATTTATAAATAATTATATAATTTAATTTAATAATTTATAATAATATTTAATAATTTATAAATAATATAATTTATAAATAATAACATATATAAATAACATTTATGTCAATATAAATAACGTTTATGGATAGAAAAACCAAAAATGCGCCATACTGCTTCCGATGAACTAATATATCTGCCGTTTTGGAAATTTTCAATTTCGTCACGTGATTTTTCCTGAAAATGCTGCTTAATCAGAACCAATTTTTTGTCGATTACAAGAGTCTATTATTGAAAATAAACCAATATCGTTTTCTTTGTAAATACAACATTTGTTAATAACTAATTATAACATGTATTAATTTATATTTGTAATATCTGTTTTACCTTTTCCCTCCCCGAAAGAAAATACGCTCCAATACATTGCCTTATATATACTATATTATATATACTATAAATATATATACTATATTTTTGTTAAAATTGGATAACCCGAAGTGGTACTTTACTTGAAGGCCATAACAGACCATCTCAACTTTAGTAGTCTTTCATCAAAAATTATTTTAAAATATAATGCAAAACTTCTCAAATTTGCTATGTAAGATCTCTATGTCAATATAGATAAATTAATAGATTTTGGTTAATATTGGCCAATCGGAAATTGGTCTGCTAATTTACTTGTTGGTCATAACAAACTTTCATAAAAAATTATATTAAAATATATAAAGTTTGTATATTTAACGTTTGTATCAGTATAAATAACATACTAGACTTTACTTAAAACTGGTTTGCTGGGAGTGGTACATTTTACCTGTGACCTGTAACCTGTACATGAAACTGTTTTTTTTTTTTTACTTCACACCTTCTTTTTTTCTAGCCACCAATTTGTAGTTTAATATATGTTCAAGGAAGTAAGGTGGTGTCCACAATAGATATTTTTACCATGCTTTGGAGGAGGTTTTTTAATCTTCTTGCATTTATTACTATATTTTTTGTCCAGGCCTCTGCTCATCTATCATTACTGATTTCCTCCCTAGATACAGAGAAATAGCAGCCGCTTTGAAATATTATTTTTTACAATTAGTATGAATCATCTTGTTTAAAACAATTTTTTGATATCTCAATATCTTTACTTTTAAATTGATAACTTAGTAACTATTCAAGGTTATAATGAAAGGATTGCTCTTTGATAACCTTACATAAAGAGGCTGGGATGGCCAAGCGTGTTAGAAGAGGATCTCTGGATGTTAGATTTCAAGTAATGTATGTTTATTCCTACTTGGGTTAGTTGAAATGTCAGTTTGTGGCAGTCTCAACCCATTCTGGTTGTCAACGTGCAGCAAACTTTAGTTAGCCTACAGAGGTTGGTGAAAAGAACCAGGTTCCGAGCTAGTTCCATGATCAAAAATGGTGCCAGTCAATATATTTGTGTATATCATTTGTAAATATTAGGAATTATACAGTAGCTTATCAGAGTGCCTCTCAGTTAGGCTATCCAATTATTATATAGAATACAAATTGATATTGCTTTTTTTTTCTCTTGCTTTACAACATCTAATCATTACTGAAAAGGCTGAATCATTGTTTTTAAAAGTTGAAAATAATTTATAGTAGCCTTTAGTAGTACTTTATCAATTTTTTTATTATTATTAATTTTCTTTCTTTCTTTATTTTTTTTTTTTTACAACAGACATAACATGCTTCAGGAGAGATTATGATGGTGATGTTGCAGCTATTTTCAAAGAAAAAGTTGGACCTATTAGTACGGCATACCTTGTCTTTAATACCACTTATAGTAACTATTATATGGGAAGAATACAGAATACCACTGAACTTATTGGTTCAATATTGCTCAATGAAACTACAATTGGCAAGTAGATAAGTTCATACAGTATTTAGTCATTATAGTTCTATCTTAAATTTGTTTTGATGTGCCGGTTTAGAGATAGGTTAGGAAGCTTTTCCTTTGTATTCCCTGAAAAGTTAAAGTGCATTTACTTAACCTGGCTAATTTTAATATTTCCAAAGCAGTTAGTTATCACAAATGGTGCTAGTGACCTTTGGGTAACTTTGGCTGCAGATACCAACTGTAAAGTTGTACCAAAAAGAATAAACAAATGGTAACTTTAGCTTATTGCAGAAAAAGGTTATGCTGGTAATCAGTGGCGGATCGCTTATAGGAACAGTGGAACTGCAGCAGACTTGTCCCCACTTGATATTATCAATATAATGAGTCTTTTTTATTTTATTCTTTCTTTATAATAGTACAATATATAATCCTTCAGCTGAATGCGAGTAGCCATACCGTAGTTTATGAAATAGATACAAAAATCTTTGTACGGAATTGTGCACTTCACAGTTCCACTAGTGTGGGGTTTGGTTGTGCACATGTATACATAGGAAGCTGCATGCAAGACTGTGGGGAACAGATGCACTGTCAATGCCACAGTGCCGATTCATGCCTGGTGGTAGAAGGTAATGTTTTTTTTTTTTTTTTTAACTGCGTGAGTTGTATTTAAAAACCGTGTACAATATTTTTGTGACTGATGAAATGCAGAATTAGATTGTTATACTACTTCTACATATTCTTTTTGATTACTTTTTTTTTCCATCCTTATTTTTACTCGCATATTAAAACAATAAGAATGAATTCCATTCATAAATAATTTGATCACAGAAAATAATTAGGTCTTGAATAAATGATTTTAAAGTTGTTGGTTTGTCCTAGTGGAATGGAATACTGAAAAATGTAAAGATCACAACAGCAATGCCTATGAAAAATAAGCTATGGTTGTTTTAAAGTTGTTTTTCATTGTCTAATAGTAGTTTTAGATTGGGAAAATAAGAAGAAGATAAGATTAAAATATATAAGTCTGTGATCAACCTAATACATAATTTACATTTTAAAAAACAACTGTAGTCATGAAATAGTAGCTAGGGGTGAAGCAGGGGTGTTTTTATCATATCCAACACAACAATATCCCAAGAAGAACCGAGTCGAAGACACGTCACAAGAGACAGGATTGCATACTTGGCTAATTTTTTTTTCTTAAAGCTAATATTTAAAGAATGTACTTGCTGAAAAATTGTTCCTGGTGATAAAATCATACCTATAGAAACTGTTTAATACAACTCATAAGTAGTCATCAGGATTCTTTTGTTAGGTCAAATTGTGAAAAGATAAAAATCAACTATTATATTTTTTATATGTTGATGAAGTCTGTGAAAGAAGATTTGGAATATAAGGTCAATTTTTTTTAGTATTTTTTGTATGAAGACAATGTTTATTTATATATGATATATTAAGATTTGCCGGAGAGACAAGAGGAATGACAAAGAAAAGGAATGCCAATACTTTTCCTTTCCCGAGACTAAGAGGAGTCATAGCCAACTTGATCATGAATGCCAACTAGATTGCTTATACCATATTGTCAGTGCAATGCCAAAGTGGCGTAGCTGCAAATTTTGCAATTTTGGGACTATGTAACATTTTAACATGTGGTTTTCTATTCCATTCTCCCATGACATCACTAATTAAGGATATAAATACAACCAATTTAATTAAGAAATGAGCTACCTTACTTCTGCAACTATAATTGAAACCCAATGTTCTCAATTCCACAAATTTACAGCTATGCCACACTGGCATTGCACTGTCGTATTACTTGAGTATCTGAGAAGATTGAGAGGCATGAATCCATGGAATCGAGTCTCTTTCACACTGGTAATGCCTCTGAGGAAGGAGAAAAAAAAAAAGGCTATTTATTAATTGTAGATATTAGGGCTATTTTTATAATTCTTAATAAGTTTTAGAATATTGATATAAATAAATACAATAATAATATATAAATACAAAATGCATAAAATATAAAATTGTCATGATAATTATTTTCAGATTGCAATGAATATCCTCTGTCCAAAACCAGGCGATTAAACAGATTTACAAAGGCTAGTCTTGTTGGATGAAGAAAATAAATACTCAATAAAAATGCTGAAATATATGTATTTATATCAATCTTTTCCATAATTATTTTAATTAAAAGAGATCAATTTCAATTTTTAAAACTATTGCCCTGCATCACATTCCTTTAAATACAATTTTTGCTCCTGCATTTTTCAGATACTTTTGGATGTTTTTCAGAGATTGATGTATTATGAAGAAAAAGAAAAGTAAACCTTTAATAGCTAGAGCCTAGCAGAAAAAAATCTTTTTTAGTTCACCATCCTCTGCAGACCTGCATTAAACACAAACACTTTGGAACACACACCTACAGTCTTTATTTTAGGGAACAGTTATGCTTAGTTATCTTGATTAAATGTAAGTTAATGGACACATATTATAGATAAGTACAATCACACTGATAGAGTACAGTCACATATTTGAACCAAATTACTTTAAAGATTTTGTAGTCATAAATTCTTCAATAACCTTTTATAGCAATTTTTTTTTTTTTAAATTTCACTCCGCAATTTATCTTAGCATAAGAAAAAAAAAAGAAAAATCCAAAAATATTTGTACAAATTTTTACTTTCACTAACCTATATACAAAATACATAGTAAGGGGAAGTATTGCGATCGTAAAAAAATTTGAATTCCAGGTTTAAATAGAAATACACGTTTTAAGGTCTTCTGAGTCCAAATAACCTTTAAGTCTTGCAAAATGATCTGCGTATATGTGAACAGCCTAGCTCAGAAACGAAAAGCTTTACTATACAGAAATTACGTATTTAAGGTAGGAACATGTGTGTGATGTTTCAGCAACTTTTCCGTCAAACTCGACTAACCGGAAGTGCCACTTTATACAATCGATTTTACACTTTTTTACAGTTTTCTCGAAAACGGCTTTACTGATTTTGATAAAACTTGCCTTAATTATTCTTCATAAAGCCATTTACCTCTCATATATATATATATATATATATATATATATATATATATATATATATATATATATATATATATGTATATATATATATATATATGTATATATATATATGTATATATATATATATGTATATATATATGTATATGAGATCAGCTGTTTGGGACCTACATGAAGAAGTCACGCTTCAGGTCAGTCTCCAAGTTTTACCTATTTATAAGTGTTATTTATTCTTTCATAGACTTTATTGTGTGCAAATTGGACAATTTGAGGGCGCGTGTTCCAGTCCTTAATAGAAAACTGAGGCATTTATAAGAACTTAGGCGATTATTCGCCGTATATAGGCGCCCAGAGCTTTTGGCTCTGCAGCGATATCGGCAGACCTTACAATGTCCTCACTTTCTTCAAATATGATGCAACCGACAAGTCAGAAGCAAATAGAATTGAAAAATAACCTACAAAGAAATGTATCAAAAGTCCCACATAACCTTAACCCACCAGTAACAACTACCAGTTATGCCCAAGCCACCGCTACGGAGCGATTTTCAAAACGAGAAAATGCCATCATTTTACACACATTTCCAGGCATCAAACAAAAAGAATATGTCCTCAAAATTGCCGCCTTGGTTGATCCAAAATTCATCCGCTATACCTCCCGAATATCCAACTCTCGATTTTGCATTCACTTCAGTAACAAAGAAGCAGTAGACAGCCTTTTAAAAAATCACAAATCAATATTTATTGACAGTAAAGAAATTTTTATAAAACGACTGGTTAATCCGGCCAAACGAATAATAATTTCAAACGCTTGCCCTTCTATTCCTCACGAGTCCATAGAGAAAGAACTCAAAAGCATAGGTTTGAGATTAGTTTCGCCTATGCATTTTCTCAGAGCCGGATACCAAGATCCAAGATTGGCCCATGTTCTCAGTTTCCGACGGCAAGTTTACATCCCACCTGAAGACCTCAGTAAACTGCCATCATCCTTACTAATAAAGCACGACAATGTCTCTTATAGAATTTTTTTCAGTGAAGACATTGTCACTTGTTTCATTTGTAAGCAGCCGGGTCATATATCAACTGATTGCCCTGAGTGTGAACATGACAACATTGAAGAATCTCATAATACTGAACAAGATAGTATATTAATAAATTTGCATTCCAATATAATTGAAAAAACAAGTGCTGATCGCTCCCTATTAGATACACCTAATCATATGTTTTCTAACCACAGTATTACCGTACAGCCAGCTCAGGTCAGTTGCCATGACGACACTCCCATCTCAATAGAGACCAATATCGATATTACCAGTGACGAGTTCAAGAAACAGCTGCCTGGTAACCATGGCGACAACAACCACAACAATGTCGATATCAAATCTATTATAGAACCAGCTGTAGATATTAGCAATAATTCAATATTATCCCCTACTGTAATTTCTGGAATCAAACGATGTCACTCTAGCCCTCCTCCTTCTACCGTATCTACTGTGGAACTGAATCTAACGTTAGATTCTCAAGAAGACATTGAAAAAATTATTAATTTCGAAGAATTTCCACCGATAGCAGGTACTCAGTCTGGTAACAAAAAATCAAAAAAATTAAAAAAGACGGGTATAAATTCAGGATCCACTCTTGAAGATGTTAGGCAGGCAATTGAAGAAAACAAGCAGAAATACCCAATATCATTCGACAATATGGTTAAGTTGATTGCAATGTCTTCAAACACGAAAAATTTCAATAAATTAGTTCAAGAATTCACACACAATACAGAGGGTCTTAAGAATATGCTGGCAGACACTAGAAGCCTTATAACAGACCGGCGTTCAAAATTAAAGATATCAAAGCTCCTGAAAAAAAGATGGGACTCAATAGAAAATGAAATAAACACGGAGGATAGCACTGAAGATTAATTAGAAACACGTTCCCGACTATATCTCTTTCTATATTTGCAAATTATGGTAAAAAATAGAAAAACATTAATTGCACAGTGGAACTGTAACGGGTTTTACAAACATTATGAATATTTCAAATTGCTGCAAACTGAAGAAAATCCAATTTGCTGGTGTTTACAAGAGACACATTTTTTGAAATCTCAGATTGTAAATTTAAAAAATTATAACATCTATCGCAAAGATAGACCTGAATGCAAGTCCGCCTGGGGAGGAGTAGCCACAATGGTTAAAAAAGATGTCCATTCAGAACCAATAAATATTAAATCCTCTTTAGAAGTTGTAGCCATAAAAATATACACACCTGGACCTATTACAGTTTGCAACATTTACATTCCACCAAATCGAGATTTCACTGTCAATGATCTCCAAGAAATAGTTGACCAACTTACAAGACCTGTCATTCTAGTTGGAGATCTGAATGGGCACAACAAATTGTGGGGTTCCCCACTGCCCGACTACAAAAATAGGGGAAACGAAATCGAAAGATTTATTGATAATAACAATTCTCTAATTCTAATTAACGATGGTTCCCCAACTCATTTTTGTACAAACGGCACACTTTCCGCTATTGATTTGTCGTTTGTAGATGTTAAAATTTTTCACAAAGTTCATTGGAGTGTTAAGGACATTCTGTACGGAAGTGATCACTTCCCAATCACTATAAAGTTTGATGGTAATGCTAATTTTGATAAAATTCCGAAGTGGTCATTCAAAAAAGCCGACTGGATAAAGTTTTCATCCTTGATAGAAAACGAAATAGAAAAAATGGAAGATACATTAATAGATGTGGGGGAAAGCATTTCTTTCTTCAACCGAAGCATCCTTAATTCTGCAGAGAAAAGTATTCCATGCAAGAAAATATTCAGCGACAGAAGCCTAGTCCCTTGGTGGAATGAAGATTGCCGCATTGCAATAATGAACAAAAAAAGAGCCTTCAATAAATTCAAAAAAACAAAATTAACAGAACATTTAAATGAATTCAAAAAAATGAGATCAATAGCAAACAAGGTGTTGAGGGCAAGTAAAAAAAAATCATGGACTAACTATGTTAGCTCTATTAATAATAGTAGTACAATTAAAGAAGTGTGGAAAAAAGTGAATGCGATTCAAGGATCCAAAAAATGTGAGACTGTTTCTACGATTCAATATGACAATCAAATCATAACTGAGCCATTAAAAATTGCTAATGCTTTAGGAACCTATTTCTCTTCCATGTCGAAAACAGACAACTATAATTCAGATTTTTTGCAGTATAAAAGTCAGCAAGAGAAAAACTCGATCGAATTCCATACACAAGATTCTGAAATTTACAATCACCCATTTAGTCTAGCTGAACTTCAGAATACCCTGAACACGTGTAAAGATAAATCCACTGCTGGATCCGATCAGATCCCATATATTTTTTTGAAAAAAATGCCTTCAATTGCTCAATCATTTCTTCTTTCCATATATAATAGAATTTGGACAACAGGATTTTTTCCTGAAACATGGAGGACGGCGATAGTCATACCAATTAAGAAAAATCCTAAAGACGTGAAAGTCAATAACTATCGGCCTATATCTCTACTTTCGTGTGTGTCAAAACTTCTTGAAAAAATGGTAAACAATAGACTGACATATTATTTGGACGCACAAAACTTTTTCTCCACTTCTCAATGTGGCTTTAGGAAAAACCGCTCCGCCCTCGACCAAATAATGAAGCTTGAAAATGAAATTCAGACCGCCTTCTCAAATAAAGAGCACCTAGTAGCTGTCTTTATAGATATCCAAAAAGCATACGATACGATGTGGCGATATAATGTGGTCAGCACGCTATCAAAAGTCGGGCTCAGGGGGCAATTGCTGACGTTTATCAAAAACTTTCTTGAAGAGAGGACATTCCAAGTGAAAGTTGGCCCTAATCTTTCTAAAATGCTACTACAGGAAAACGGTACACCCCAAGGATCTCCTCTGAGTGTAACGCTGTTTTTAGTAGCCATAAATAGTATTGTAAAGACAACACCCGCGGATGTGAAATGTTCCCTTTTTGCTGATGACTTCGCAATTTACATAAATAGTAAGTCTCTAGAATATATTGAATGGAGGTTGCAAAAAACATTGGAAAACCTTGAAGCATGGTCCAGAACTACAGGCTTCAGCTTCTCGAATTCAAAAACAGTAGCCGTACATTTTTGCAGAAAAACAAAATGCCTAACTCATCCCTCATTATCTCTATTAAATCAACCGATTATTTATGCAGATGTCATCAAATTCCTAGGGGTCTACTTCGATAAAAAACTAACTTGGGCCCAACAAATCCGCCAAGTGAAGTTAAAATGCCAAAAAGGCCTAAATTTATTAAAGGTTTTGGCCAGCACTCAGTGGGGATCAGACCGGCGAACACTCTTAATGCTGTATCGTACTCTGATCAGGCCTATTATCGATTATGGGGCTATCGCCTACAGCTCAGCAAGTGCGACAACATTACAACTTTTGGACCCAGTACATAACCAAGGACTTCGTCTCTGCATCGGTGCATTCAGGACAACACCCGTCGAAAGTTTGTATGCAGAGAGCGGCGAGCCCTCTTTAGAAACAAGAAGGAAATATTTGGCATTGGCATATTTTGGCACACTGATGTCACGGAAAAACCTTATCGCGCACCAAGCTACGGTACACCCAACTGTAAATGAAGAACATGACCCATCATGTAAATGCTTCCATGGTAGATCAAAAAAAATGATAAATAACCTACAAATTACGTTGCCAGAATTCTTTAAAATTCCAAAGAAATCAGTGCCTAATTGGATACAAATAGAAAACCAACCGGATTATACTTTATCGGCATTTTCGAAGCCCACAACACCTCATCATGTGTATCAACAACTTTACAAAGAACGGGAAGAGCTGTATTCCAACTACTGTTTTTGGTTCACCGATGCATCTAAATCTAACTCTGATGTTGGATGTGCAATCGTTATGGACTCCATTTGCCAAAAATTCATGCTACCAGAAACAAATAGTGTATATACAGGAGAACTTTATTCAATTTGGAAATCCCTAACCCTCATAGTAAAACACAAGCACAAATACCATTTGATAGTTTCAGATTCTTTAAGCTCTCTCAAGTCTTTAGAAAACAGGAACTCTAAAGATGTTTTGGTTATGAAAATTCAACTTCTTGAGAGGGAATGCTCGCATTCAGGAAAAGTAATAAAATTCCTGTGGGTTCCATCTCATTTGGGCATTGGGAGAAATGAGGAGGCTGACATTGCTGCTAATGCTGCAAGGACGGATCCTGTTACTGAGGTAACACAGGTCAACAAGACAACTGCCTTGGACTGGCGCAAGTATGTAAAAAAAAAGAATATACGCTTCGTGGACCTGCGAGTGGAGCAGGACAAGCAACAAGTTGGGACAAATTAAAGATACTACAGAGGTTTGGAAAACTGCCGAAAGGAGAAACCGCCGCGAAGAAGTAGTCTTGGCCAGGTTACGTAGCGGGCATACAGCCTTGACGCACACCTTTCTTCTAAAAGGACTTTACCCACCGACCTGTAATACCTGCAAGGTACCTCTGACCGTGGAGCACATCCTGCTGGACTGCAAGGCCCTTAAGGATGCAAGGCGACATTGCAACATCAACAACAGACTGGACATCGCTCTTGGTGACAGTGAAACTTGTGTTCAAAGTGTATTCAAGTTCTTAAAAAAGTGTCAAATCTATAACCTTATATAGTTCATTCAAATTGTGAAAAAGTGATTCCAAAAGAACTCAAGAAATCATATATCATTATGGAAAAATTTAGTTGTTAAACATATCTATGTAGTAATGCTAATGACCCTCCATGGGTAGATGCATGTATCACATTAAATAAATAAATAAATATATGTATATATATATATATATATATATATATATATATATATATATATATATATATATATATATATATATATATATGTGTGTAGTATATCACCTAGGAAATGCAAAGAAAAAAGTTAGGATGAAAAAAATATTTTATTTGCTCATAACTTAAAAACTATGCATGTTGTACTAAAATTTAATTTATTTAGTTTTATTGTACTTATTTGGTAGAAGAACTGAATGCTTCTGAGTTTATTTCAAGTATTGTTTATGCGAACTCTTTAAAATTATATTAAAAAGATAATTATTAAAGGACGGTAAGGAAAAGTTATGTGATACGCGCACCGCACCAGATTTTTCTCATTGTAGTCGTTCTACATTGTTATGATGATTTTTTCATCTTAATCATAAAAGAAATCAGGATGTTTACTTCTTCTTCTTTTACAAACTCTAAGTTGCCATAAGGTATAGAGGTTTAAGTTATGAAATAGTTGAGGATCACTGGAAAAGAGAAATATGAGATACGTGAGAGAGTAATAGAGGTTTATAGCAAACAAGGAAAAAAAGAACAAATATAATATAGGTAATTTTGTGATGAAAATAATATATTTAGAGAAAAATGAAATGGAACAAAAAAAAATGTTATGTATATTGCTATGTTTTATCTAGATTGAGTTTAACATATATTTTAGGTGATAATATATTAGCCTGTAAATAGGGATGCAGTTGGGCAATTATTGAGGATGATTATCCCAAAGATCATGTTATAAATCAATATGAATTGCTTGTATTGTCCTCTAAATTGGATACCTTTACAAGGGCCTGATTTATGATTACCATTGCTTAATAATTAATCAAGATAATGTTCCTACTTCTAAGTTTAATAATAATTCTAATAACCATAATGCTAATCAAGTTTATTGCTAGTATACTTAATCAAATATATGCAAATTAATAATGGGCGTGGTTACTAAAGAACAACATCACAAGAGTTTAACAATGGAATGGTTCAGACAAGACCTAGCCATTAACTGTTCTAACATAAATATCTTATCTGTAATAATTGGTGTCGATGGTTCTTCTGCATCTCTCTATCGAGTTCCCCTGCCTATCTTAAGTCATGGAATATGAAGAAGCCAAGCTTCTGTCATCTTTAGCACGCAGAGGGAAGGGCTAGTAGTTGTCCTCGAAGTTCGGCCCTCAAGCGAGAAGAGAGAAGTCTCCTTTCGTTGCTTCCTCGGCTTCGGTCCTCCTTTTCTTCCTTGTTTTTCCTAAGAGGGGGGTCGAAGACGTTGTTGATTGGTTAGATCTCCGGCGGTACCTTTTTCGTGATTGGCCAACTAGTTTTATAGAGGGTGGAAATTCTGGGATTTCAGCGCACAATTCCACCCCTTGTCCGGGGTGGGACGATCTCTTCGAATCCATTAGTATCCTGTCATCGAATGACGTCCTTCCTAGGCCTCCGCCGTTTTTTCGGTATGCCAGCCGAGATCCCAGGGTGATTGGTTTTCTAAAATTGAATACCTCTTCCAGCACGGACCACATCTTGCCTTTGTCACTCTGCCCACTTCTCGGTAGGTTTTTAAATTAACTTATTTCTTATATCTGAGAGTAAAGGTTTTGGTGACAGCTGCCGTCGGCTGTCAGTTACCTTTCTACCTGCTCGTCCCTTATCATCTTTTGTTCGCACCTTGTGTTTGTTATTTATAATTTGTAACCGAATAATAATATTGTCCAAAAATAACACATATATCAATAAATATTGTTTCCATACATTTCCACACATTGTTCCAACCTTTCCTCTCACCAGATTAAAATGTGCCATTAGTATAAGTGTAGGTTAGATTTTCCTTTCACCATTAATGCAAATAAATTGTAAAAAAGATTGACTTAAACAAATGATTAATGAAACTAAAGTTTAATTTATGAATTTCACCATTAATGGCGAAAAAGGAATAAGGGAATAAACACACAAAAAAGATAAGCTGCAATTTTAGCGAAATATGTAATTATGTTTTTCTGTACATAAATAAGAGAGAGAAAATAAATTAAATCAATGAACTAGATGATGCATCATTTTAAATGTAAAGATAATTTTCAGACAGTTACAAAAAAATATTTAAAAAAACAAAAAAAATGCTTAAAAAAAGAATAGTGAAATAAATGAGGATTGCTGAAATCACAGATGGCTGGCCGGCAGTTCAGCGTTGAAAGCGAGTCCCGTAATGAAGAAAAAAAACGTTCTTTATTAACGAAGTTATTGCGCCTCTTCATTCGTCGAATTTGAATTAAATGACCCTTGAGGCGTGGCGACTTGTAGGTTTCTAGCGGGAAAACTTAGTAAAAAAAATAAAGAGAACGAAATTGTATGTCCATACGGTCTCACTCACGCACGTATGTAATGCTTCTTACTCGGACTATACAAGCAGAGTGTTTCACTGGGGAGAACCGGCGTAAAAAAACAGTAAAGTAAAGTAAGGTAAAGTAAAGCGACAGCACTAGCCAGATGTTTTTTTACAGGCTGCACCAAATGTACGGCATCCACGTGTTCACAGGCCGCTTTAACCTTAATTACAATTACAGTACTTTACTCAACAATTACGAGTACATAATAATTACAATTATTAATTATTAATTACAATTACTCAATAATTACAATTTAAATCAACTATTTCTTCAAAAACAAAACAATAAAAGTAAAATTTAAAGAAAAATATTAACAAAACATTCATATTTCGATGTGACTTCAACATACCGCCCACCAAAATTTTGTTGGAAACTCAAAATTTTAAAGATCTGAATGATTTTCATTTACCGGGGTTAATGGGACTATTTTAACTACAGGTCTTGTATATGTCCTCGTTGCTTTTTTGATGGTGACCACTCGTACAATGCCGTCTTTGCCGACATGAGCCTGTGTGACCCTACTTAATGGCCACACTTTCAAAGGGGAGTTGGGCTCTTTGATAGTCACTAGATCCACAATGTTCATATTCCTGGATTCCTTGGTCCATTTTCTTCTTTGTTGAAGTAGGTTTAGGTATTCCATGCGCCAACGGGTCCAGATACTGCTACATGATACATGCTGAGCCTTTTGTTGAATGAGTTTCCAGCGTTGGAGAGTGTTCATTTCACAAGGGATGCTCTCTTCTGGTAACGCTGTGAGAGGCCTACCGATCAATGTATAAATGTCCTGGCGTCAAGCAGTCAACGTTGGCTGAGTCAAATTCTTGCTGAACCAAGGGCCTTAAATGTAAAATGCTCTCGATGCGACAAAATAGTGTTGTAAGCTCCTCAAATGTCAATTGTGATTCTCTTATAATCTTGCATAATATTGACTTGCAAGATATTACACCAGCTTCCCACAAACCACCGAAGTGTGGAGCCAAGGGTGGGTTGAATGACGACTTGATTTCCTGGTGAACATCGTGTCAAGTTCATCTTGGATCTCAGCTGAACATAGGTGTATGATGAGCTCCCTTAATCTGTTGGCTACGCCAACAAAATTGGTGCCACGGTCTGAGTATAGGTGGACAGGTTTACCTCTTCTCGATATGAAGCGTTTAAATGCAGCGAGGAAGGAGTCAATTGAGCACTTTGATACAGGTTCTAAGTAAACCGCCTTCGTGACCATACATATGAAGAGGCAAAGATATGATCTCCCAAGAGCGGCCTTGCGTCTCAAGGACTCCCTGATTAGGAAGGGACCCGCAAAATCAACTCCGACATGGGTAAACACTTTTCCTTCTTCCAGGCAGAAGGTTGGCAGACTGCCCATTAAAGGGACTTGAGGCTTTCGCGTAGCCTTATAGCATTTCAGGCAGTTGAAAACTCTTTGGCGTATCAATCTTCTGGCTCCAATAATCTATTATCGGCCTTGTAGCATGATTCTTAGCGCTGTGGGAGACAGATGTAAATAAGCTACATGGTAGTCATCAATAATAATTTTAGTCAAATGACAATCTGCTGTAAATAAGTAGGGATGCTTGGCATCGTAAGGTAAGTGAGAAAAATGAGAGACCGCCCACGCTGACACAATTTTCATTGACGGAGAGGAATGAACGGGTGAAGTGGTCGTAAGGCTTTAGAGTCATTAGTTGACCATCAGATGTTTTGTAGGGCTTCTGAGCCAGCTTCTGATTATGCGGTACGAGGCTGCACTTTCACAGGCAAACCCAGATGGGTATGCTGATTTGACTCATGCAGTTGAGCTGCGAAAGGAAAATCCGCCATTTATCGCAGATTTTATTGATCCCAATCAATCCTTCTTTGCCACATTTTCAGCAGGATCACCTTCGCAAAGAATACTACAGGAGAAAGAAAGCCCAAGGGATCGTAGATGCGGGCGATAGTAGATAAGATCGCTCTCTTTGTAGGATTCCATGACGTGGTAACCAATTTGTAGCGGAAGATGTCCTTTTTTGGATTACATTGTATTCCTAAAATTTTTATCTTTGTATCTGCCTCGTCAATCAATGCGACATTCGTATTCCCAAGCTCTGAATCGTTGATATTGTCTAACAGTGCGGGACAATTGCTGGTCCATTTGCTGAGTTTAAATCCGGCTTTACTCAATAAGATGATCACTTCCTCCTTCAACTTAATAGCAACTGAGATGGTTGAAGCACCGTTGGCAATGTCATGAACATATATGTCCCTAACATAACTCTTGAGGCTAAAGGGTGATGAATCCCTTCGTCCTGAACTAGCTGCTTAATTGTTCTTTGTGCGAGAAACGCGGAGGCCTTTTCACCATAGATGACTGTGCAAAGTTCAAATTCCTGCACCACATCGCTGGGGTTGAGTCTCCAAAGAATGTGTTAGTATTTCATATCGCGAGGATTTACTAAGATCTGGCGATACATCTTTACTATATCGGCTGTGAAAACATACTGGTGCGTTCCTAAAGTTAGAGATGACATCACTTATATCTAATTGCAACTTGGGCCCCGTGTAAATGTGATCATTAAGGGAGCCAGATTTTGAATGACAGGATGCATCAAAGACTACTCTCAACTTATTTATACCGTTCTGAGACTTTAAAGCAGGATGGTGGGGTATGGTGTAGGCAGATCTCAATCACTTCACCTACTATGTAATTTGTGTCACTAGTACAAGGATTTTTTACCTGAAAGTTAAAGTATTATTTTTAACATATTGATGATTTTTTATTTTAAACAATTCAAAATCAGCTAAATTACAAATCATTTGTTTAAAATCATTATCAGGATGTATGTACGTCTATGAAACTGTCTTATATTGATTTATATGAAGTCCAAGTGGAACTTATATTATAATTGGTGCTTGCATAGAAATGATTGATGTGAATGGTTGAAATAATCATGGGCAAGATGTTGGAATCGGGTTACGGCCATTTTTATCCTTGTAGATCACCTCACCCCCGCCTCTCTAAGCACCTTTTAATTTGTTAAATTTGGCAGGGCCAAATTTAGGTGGGCGGTATGTCGGATTTACGGCCTCCAATTCCTTCACCTGGCCCAATTTTCCGTTTTTTTTTGTAAATCCGGCATTTAAGTCCTATCCAGGTCAAATTCCTCGATTTCGCGTAATGGTTCCCTCAGTGGGTAATTGGAAAATTCGAGTAATTTCGGGTAAAGTGGCTTAATCCTTTATAGAGCTCCTGTATAAATGTACCAGAGCCGAACACGTCAATTAGTATTTTACAGATAGTTTAATAGGGATAGACTAGATGGCAGAAGGCTGGAAAACTACGTTAAGACTCTTTCACCACCGAAGTAGCCGGTAGAGAAAGATTGGTACAACGTCTAGTGACCGTGACCGTCAAGTGTTTATCCTCAAACTACGATTGTCTATATTGTTGCTCTCACAAAATTAAAACTCATAAGTAATAAATCATTTTAATTATTTTATCCTATTAAAAAAAAATGTAGCAAATATTATTCTAAGCCATTTTTTTCATCAGATTTGTCGGCAGGATAATATCTCAACATTATCGGGGAAATTGATATCATTTGATGAAAACAAATTGCTTGAATTTTGGAAAAAAAATCTATTTCAATAATTTTATTGTCATTCCAAGTATTCTAATAATTATTAATATCCCATTTCAATGTAGGTATATTTTACTTGTAATTGTGTTCATAAGTGTCTCTACGGTTATCCTGTCTTAACCTCTCATCCATTCGTCCAGCTACTCTTATCCCAATCTGGGATTAGACAGGTTAGATCCCCTATCCTGGACATTATGTTTTAAGGATTTGATTATATACATTATTGTGATAGTGCATAAATAACTAAACAAATATAGTGCCTAAAAACTGAATAATGCTTTTGTTTTCGGGTATTAACAAGTCTTTCTCTATTATACATCCTGTATTTATCACACAGAACCACTATGGACCAGAAATCAAATCTTGCAGGAAAATAGTCGAAATCGTAAGTTGACCGAATACTTTAGGTTGTTTACTTTATCTAGCACATGTCTGGACATGTGCTAGATAAAGTAAACAGGCTAGCCTCATCAGTCTCTGTCGTGTGGGAAGATCAACACATCTGCGAAGTCCGAATTACCCTGTACAGTAGAGGCCAATTCTCTTCATTCTGGTATCAAATTGTAGAAATGGGCAAAGTGTTATCATGTTTGACATTTAGTATTACTCGCTCACAACTCTTTCCTTTAATACAAAAAACTTATTCAAATTTTAAGCGAAAGTAATTGCGACTTTAAGTTTGATCGGTCAGTCGTCCGGTCAGCTTCTCCAAGTGTAGTCATGATCAAGGTAAGGTGTAAGCTTTATTTAATTATTGATTTCAGTTTTATTGTACAATTCTTATAGTAATGTTCACTCGAATATATATATATATATATATATATATATATATATATATATATATATATATATATATAGATGTGTGTGTGTGTGTGTGTAAGAGGAGGAGGGGATAAATGTTCACTAATAGGAACAAATTGGGCAATAATTTTGAAATGCAAACCAGATTAAAGAACATTGGTCCGCATTGAATGGGAGCATTCGTGCAGCTAACAATGAATTCAGGAAACTGATCAATTACCAATATCTATGATCAGCAGTAATCACTAATTTTCAATAATGATTATCTTATTATTAACCTTTCTTTTGTAACAATTTGCTTTAATTTTTGGATACTCCACTGACTCCTGAAATTGTAAAATTAAAAATAATTCTCGTCCATGTCTTCTGCAAACTTTTCATGATTTTGATTTTCCTTGTCCAATACAGTCCGACTATTTCTTTCTCTTTTGCACATAGAGGTGCCCTTCCCTTTCCAGCTCTAATATTTACATATACATCTCTCTATACTTTATTCCACCACACTTGTTGTTTCATGTTTCATATTATATATATTAATTTTCGAAATGGACATTGAAAAAATAATTATTGTTGTTTACTACAACAAAAAAAAAATTGGAATTAGACTTTTATTTCGAGTCATTTCTTATTTTGATTTCATAAAAATAATTAACCATCATTAAACGACAATATTTCATCGTAACTTATTCAATTTCTTTTTTTATTCACAATAATTATCCTTTGTAATCGACCAAGAAAAAAAAATATCCTCCCTCACAAATTTAGCATCCACTCTTCAGGTTTATACTAAAGGATTGATTGAGAAGTGTGCTTTGAAATAATTAATTACTTACTTCAATGTAATCTCCAGAAAATCTGTACTCTATCTTCAACCAAAATCTACCTCACAAAACAATTTTTCCAGGATTTATGTAATTCGTCTTTTAATCCATTTAGTAAATTCTCAAATGTCGGTCATCCTCACATAATTGACGAATTTAATTTTACTAATAATAAATGGTGATAATCTCCTCATTCTAGTCGCTGCAGTTGGATACAAGGATGAATGTTATGTGTAGATATATTGAAGATCCACCACTTTGCTGCAATTGAACATTCTAAAGCAAGTACATCCTCTAAATCGCTTAAGTGATATTGATAATTAACAGCAGCAAAGATATGAGGTTTTGTTTCAAAACAATTGAAAATCTACGAGTAGGTTATAAGCGTGCCTCTCGCCTCTCCTCTCTCAGTTTCGTTCGACCTCCACGGCTCACCTCTTCTGCCCTTTTTTTCTGATATGCCCGGGCCTCTATCCTCTTACATCGCCGGCTCGTTAAGTTTCCATCCTGAGGCAGAGTTGGGTCTGAGAATTGAAAATTTATGAAACTATTGCCCCAATTCTTCATTTGCCGAGAGAGCAGGAAAAGAAATTATGAAACGGCTCGAGCAAAACTAAAAAAAAATAAAATATTTTGTTTTTAATATATAGCCTATAAACCAGACAAGAGCCATCGGAAATTAATAAAACTTTATCTAGCATAACTGCAAAAGTCAGTTAAGATCGGTGTACTATACCAGAATATCTTCTGACCCGCACCACGCAAAAAAAACGATTATGTTGTAATTTATTGGGTTTCATGTCCGCATGAATAGTCATATATTATCAATAATGCATATCATAGATCTCATATTTTTAAAAACGGAATTTTTTACATCTCAATACAAAAATCTGTTTATTTTCGATTTCAAGGATATATTTTTTCTCTTAAGCTTGTACAATTAAGACAACATTTTCACCGCAGGTATCTGTTCTAATTTCCGTTTTGTTTCAGATCATAATATTACTTACCGGAGCTGCCGTGATTTGTTACGGAAGACCACCAGCAGAAGGCAGTCTCCATGTAGTGTAAGCCTATATTCAAAATTATTATTACAGTTGTACATATTCTATGAGTCGGCAATGCTATTTTTTTTACGGATTCCAATAGGAAATAAAATTTTAATACGAATTCATCTTGGGCACTCTTTGATCTGAGGACGCTAATTGCAAAAACATACACAAAAAAAAAACGGTGTTTATACTACGCTTCGAAGATAACTGATTAAAGAACTGAAGGAAAGCATTTTTTTTTCATTCCATAACACTATTAGATTAGCAAAAATAAATAACAACTGAAAAAAGTGTCAAAAGTCAAAAAAATAATGTTTTGGGCAAGCTTTCGGTTATTAGTTTTAGTAATGCATTTTTATTATCCAATAATAATGGCAAATACCAATAATAATCATCCAATAAATGTTTTTTTTTTAAGTAATACGTTTTGCTCTTTTCTTATTTATTATTGCCACTCTAAGAAGAATCCGTCAAAAAATTACCCCATTCCGTTGGAAATTCCATAGTTAGAGTCGCTGAAGAAATACTTCGCTAAGTTATAAATTCGGCAACTAACTTCAGGTTACCTCATTAGGATAACCAGAATTTCATTCTGATATTCTAAACATTCTAGAATTTAAGGAAGACCAGGTTCTGTGACACTCTATAAAATAAAATGAAGCATTCACTCAAATAGTGGCCAAGTAAAACCATACATAAGAAATTATGGATTTCCGGAAGGTAGTATTTGTGGCAAACAACCATATATTTCATTCCGCCATCATACAGATGACACCCGATATTAATCTGCAAATATTTTAGTTCATTTATTACAGTGGACTAATTAGAAGTGAAATACCATATTTAATCTTCGACCAAGAACTCTAAAACATTCTTGTCAAGATTGGCAAACCTCTACTAATGATTCAAGATTGCTGGTCAGTAGGATTCCCAGTTATGGTCAAGAATTTATGCAACTAGTCGTTAATATCAACTACAACTAGGTCAGACTCAAAGGAAAAAGGTTATCAACCTCTATTTCATACGTCATTCTCCAAGCATCAATTGGACGTTGTTAATACTAATTAAATTGAAAGAAAATGTTCCAACTTATTTAATGGAAACTTATATATTTTGAATAATTATTTCAACTTCTTTTTTTTTGTTTTCAGAATCTGCCTTCTTGAGTTCTTCAGATGTATTATTTCCTCAAGAAATTGATACTAAAGGTTTGTCAAAAGAAATAGTTGCTGCACCAAAAGTGTTATCATTTAAGGATAATGTGTCATCTTCAAAACAAATCAAAGAGAAGAAAACTCCATTTTTATCTATTGATCCTTTAGACCCAAAAGCCAATGAGTCAGGAATCAGCTAAAATTTATAGTTTAGTATTAATAGAAAAAGTTAAAGTGAAATAGCGTGACTGAAGTTTAATTATTAAAATAACAATTTTAAGCTAAAATATAAATTTCAGATGTTCTGTTGTTAAGTAATCAACAATAAATTTATAATAGTAAACAATAAAATTCACTAATTTATAATTAGTATCTTATTATTAGTAGTACTAATAAATTAGTACCTAGTTGTAAATTCCATATAGAAGTTGTAAATACAGTGGAGCGTCGATTTTCCGAACGTCAGTTATCAGAACGTTCGATTATCGGAACGTTTTTTTTTTTGTTTTTTTTGTGTGCAATTTTAATTAATTTGATCATGACATTTTATATGCCACAGCATTAATTTTGATAAAGCTTTGATTAGATACACTTTGATTATTTTTTTGCATACACGTAAATTCATTTTTTTGTTCATTTCATTATGTACATGTGACTAAGTTAAACAATTTATATCTACTTTATGACACGGTTTTTTTCACTATGCACATGCATACTATATTTATATAAATAAACAAACATGTTTTTTTTTACAAAGTTGTTGTTTTAGATCTTCCTTTTCCTTATTATATATAAAAAAATAAACAATAAATTAATTTTATATATATATATATATATATATATATATATATATATATAGCGTGCGAGTACGTGAATTTCGATTATCCGAACTTTTGATTATCCGAACCACCACTAACATTAGTTCGGATAATCGACGCTCTACTGTATATAAAAGAAATGAAATTTGTATCACTTTTAAAATAAAGGCAGTTAGCATCATATTTTGAATATATATAAAATGTGAGATAAATTAATTTAATGCTTGGCTCATTAACATTTTGAGTTGAAATGTTAGAATACGTTCAGAAATATTGTAAAGTTCTTTAACTTTATACTATTTTTTATTTTTAAAAAGGTAAAGTATTGAAAAAATTATTTTCGTATAAATTTAATTTATTGTTTTTAATGTTTAAAGCTTGAACCAATCACCTGTCATGCTCTATTTTTGCCTTGGATAAATTTTATATTTTAATTAAATCAATATGTTTGTAGCTGTAAGAATTTGAGTTGTGCTTTCATAGATGTAATTGTAATAATTATTTAAAACAGAATTATTATTTTAATGGCCTAGTAATATTTGTATTACTAAAATAAAATTATTGATTATTTTTTAAAAGTTATTAAATTAACCAATACCAATAAAATAATTATTAATTACATTTAGGTTTGAATTAATGGAGTAAATATTGTTCTTAAAAAGAAAAATTAGAAATATTTTAAAATAGCGAAAAACATAATTTTGCCACTAATATTTCAAAATTATGCACTCTGCAACATTTAAAATTTTTTAATAAGTAACATTACGCTTTCATCCCCGAATTATAAGCTTTTCAAGGATGTGCCGAAATAAATTACGAAAGTGCGAAATTCAGAGGTTGTGTTTTCAGCAAATGCTTGATTTATTTCTGTTCAGTCTGTTACCTACCATAAGACAAATAAAATTTATTAAATAAAATTATAAAGCTAGCTCTTTAAGTAAAATCTGGAAAAAAAAGTTGTTGATACATATGCGAATTATACGAATTTGAAGATGCGAAAGAATTGTCTCAAGAAGTTGAATCCAATTCGGTCTGTATATTTGACGATGTCACTATGGAAGATCAAGATATAATTAAATGATACTTTAGTTATGACTGTTACATGAACCTCGATTGATTTTATTTAACACAAAGTTATGTTTGTATCCCAAGACACCTTCTCAGATTTAACATTAACTTTTTAATAGTAGAACCGTTTAGTTACCTTGTAATTTACAAAAGTAAAAACATGAACAATGGACGTTTTAGAAATGTAATTGGTACATTCATTGTAGAGAGCAGTTATGGTAGTAATTACCATTAACAATCATGGACCCAAAAGTCACTCGTGAAATTATAACAATTAGTGAGATTTTGAAAAATAAATTTGGGTCATTGAAGCGTAAGTCTCCAGGTTATTGAAACAGGCCGACAAGAGTTTTTTACGCCCGTGCTCTAACCTCTAGAAGACATTAAACAAGCAGTACAGTTGCGTGATAAAGAAACCAAACCAACATTGACGCCAAAAAAAGGAAAAAGGAGAGATATAGATGTTTGGGATGAATCACCAGAAAAAGCGAGGTAGAGTCTGCTAATATTTACAGAAAATCAACATTATTGCCAAAATAACATCTCACTACAAAAATTTCATCCGATACACGAACTAGTACTGTGCAAACACTATTATCTCACTTAACGATTTCCGTTTATGAGGTCATATCACCAGAAGTAGAGGAGGGCAAGTATGTGATTGATGATCTACTATCAGAACAAGTTAAAGAATATGCTAAAACTCAAAAGAGAGAAGCCAAATTTAAGGAGCACCTTGCCGCATTTGGAAATCTGCAAAGAGAATACTTGGATAAGATGTTGAAAGGTGATAAGACACACGACCCTGGTTACGGCATTAGAGTCATGCCTTCTGGAGGATTAGCTATCGGTGACTCGGCTGATTTTCAGGTTTTTGAGACGCAGGGATTGATGCAGCTACTCTCCTTGAAAAATCCTAAAGATTATACCGAGTCCGACCTGGATAATTATAAGAATATTTTACTCTCGACCAATGCTCACAAGAAAGGATATAGTGAGGAACAAGGAGTATTCGGAAACAGATCTGAGAAATATAGAAATATAATTTCGAAGTTATTTTCACTGCAATCTTTGAAACTTCTTTTTTCCTTCCTCCGCAGTTAGCTTCGAGCAGGCTAACTTAACTCCGTTTTCACACTTACAAGAGGGACACCGTTCTTATGAGTGGCAATAAACCATTGTACAAGTGCTAGAGCGAACCAAACGAACTAGTCGATCGTCTAAGGCTGTTAATGTCTTCAATTTATGCCGGACATGAAGATCATCAAAACGAAATAGAATCGATAATTGAGGAGCTGGGAGAAGAAAATATAGTATATTAACATATATATTTTTATAATCAGTTTCAGTATAAACATAACGACAAACAAATTTGGAACCCACATAGCAAAAAAGCATTCCAAATACAAAGCACGTTATTTTCCATTAAACTTATTAATGCCTGAAAAGGATATCGATACTTGCCAATTACGAATAATCAATATTGCAAATCCAGTCGTTGCTCTAAATGCTGCCAATCACTATCACTACTATTTATTATTACGGTAGTATAGATCCCTTTTTCGGCTCTCAGGAGCGATGGATTTTGATGAGTGAGTTATCAAAAGAAAGGGAATTTTATGGAGAAGTGAAGAATCCTACTATCCATTCTCAAATTCTTACTAGGGCTTAAATAAAAGTGATTACATAACTGGGAGGTTTCAAAATTCTGAAGGTGAAGGGTCTGTGGGTCGCGTTTTAAAGATTTCGACGCGGGCATTATGATCACATACGTTCTTTTGGAATGTATTGGTCGTGTTTTAAAGCCCTAAAACCTACAGTCTTTGAGATAATGCGCGGCATAGGTCCGCACTAGCCATATACCATCTTGCGTATGTGCCGTTGTCATGGTAACTTTACACCAGTTAACGCGAGTTGAGACTGTATCCAAAAACTTTTAAATAAGTGAGAAAAGGTTATTTATTGCTTTCCTTTATTTTCCAAATAAAGTGGTGTTTTTAGGTTCCTATGAATGATAGAATACTAAAAACTGAAAATGGTAGAGCTGAATCTTATTGCTTAACCCAGTGGTTCTCAACCTGACATGATAAAACTAAAGGAGAGAGGTGGGGGAGGGAGGGAGAGGGGCGCTAGTATATCAAGAAAATATATACCGACAAAAAAAAATTATTTATTTTACAGAGAACATTCTAGCATAATGAAAATAAAATACACTTTACACTGATACAACACACTTATAAATAGGAATTGCACAATATATTTAATAATTAACTTATCAAAATTAAATTAAAACCATGATTAATACTTATTAGACTCCCTTGGGTTCACATTCAAGAATATTCGAGACAAATTTATGCATTAATATTTTGAATATTGAATTGATATATAATGTATTTGAAAATTAGAATCGATATATACAAAATTTGATTATGTAAACTAAATGGAAACTAATGTTATGATTAGAGCACGATTTCAGTAAAAATTATTGTACAGGGAAGAGGGAAGGGGTACGATGAAAATTGGGTCGCAAATACTGAAAGATTGAGATTTCATCGCTTTGGTGATGGATCATTAGGTTTTCGAAGTTGCTAATGCAAAATTTACTATCGAAACTTTGTAAGGCCACGAGCGTTTCTATTTAATTATTAGTTTTCAAAATTCTTAGGTATAGGTATCGTTCATTAGGTTTTCAAGGGCGCTATTTCCGAATTTACAATAGGATTTCCGATCGCCCATGCGCATTTTCGATTTTCCGTTGCTACTGAAGGTTTGTGTGATAAAGGGATAGTTAATTATGCTTTCGAGGGTACTGATTCCATTTTTTTAATTAAAATTTTTATCGAGCCTGCACATTTCGAATTACTATTACAGTTGACATTTCTTAAGTACAGGAATCGTTTATTAAGTTTTCAATCACTATGTTTTCGAATTTACTAATCGGATTATTGATCGCATTTCGATTTACTGTTCTTATTGAACTTTCCTTCGTGTATAAGAGCTGTTTATTAGATTTTCTTGGGTTCTGATTCAGTTTTTCGAAATGGATATTTGATCGAACATACTCGTTTCGGATAACCATTACAACTCACCTTTCTTTCGGCGCATTTATTGTTTATTAGGTTTTATAGGACGATATACTCAAAAAAATGACAAATATTATTGTCATTTGAAATGCGCATGCTCAATAAAAGTCTGAGTAACGATAGCTGCTTTGAAGTTAGTTACCACTTAACAATAGTTATTTAATGGTTCACGGGCTATTACTATACAATGTATTATTGCTATAACTTTTAAACACAAATTGTATTCATTATTTGAATACTGTGCATGATATAGTTGAGAATAAATATTAATATACATAATCAGTATTAGTATTAATAACAATACATAATAAAAGTTGGAGAACTTTAATGTTTTTATAAGTCAGATGATTGTTGTGTAAGATTCGATCCATGCGGTCTTTTGACCCAGAGACCTATGCTCTTTTAATTGATTTCCTAATAAATGGCTTGGATTGTTTTGTTGATCACTGAAGGCCCTAGACACATGGTGGGGACGTCAGTAGATCTTTACATAATTGACAGTTAAAGGAAAGCTTCTGGCCATGGTTTGGGTGAGAAGTTTTATGATAAATTTAGTCTTAAGTAGTGTAATACCAAAATAATTACGGTTAGCAATAGATGTGAGAACAAATTATGATCCAATCACACTTCACAGCATTAGAATTACTAAAATATTATACCTAAAATAGATAATCTAAAAAAACATTCAATGTGATTTTCTGTGCCATTAAGTAAAATCAAACGATTAAAACAAATTTGCAATAATTTCTTACTTTTATTAGCATCAGGGTTTATTGCCTTCAATCTACTCTCCAAAATATGTAAATACCTTATTGAATTACTGAATATTATTTTAGCATTATTGCATTTATATATTTAGGCATAATTTTATTTATAAATGGATCATATGATTAGGAAGAAAGGTTGGCATTGCCCAAGCAATTATGCAAATAGAATGAAATACCATTCTTTTTGTTATTAGCAATTAACTGTTAATATTGTATTAAACTTGTATCCATCAATAGTTTTTATGATTTTCCAGCATAATAAGAAAGTTATTATTACAATTATTTCTATGTTACTTATTTTATTTCAGGTTTTAATGCTACTTCTCTCCATCATAGTGGTTCTTTTAGTAAGAAAGAGTGGCACAGCAAGTATAGAACTCCCGTAATTATTTTTAGTCACTAATAAATCTAATTATAATGATTCTGCTTCAGTGGAAAAAATTAAAATTTTTAGAACGAATATGAATGCTTTTAAATTAGGTGATCAATTACGAATCAATCCAAATAAGAAAACATTGGCTCCTGCTCAGGTTACGAACTCCTCTTAACTCCACAAGCACCTAATAAATTATCATTAATTTCAATTTAATTTTTTATATACTTTATTTTTTAAATGCCGTCTTAAAATAATCAACACCAATGATTTAAAGATTAATAAAGTAATGAAATTATTTATTCAATCTTTTAAAGATTTAGATATTTGCATTTTAATAAAAATGAAACCGTATAATTTCACTTAATTCAATTCTATACTTTTAAAAGATAAACTGAAATTCTGAGATGATTTTTGTGGGAAAACAAAAAAAAAATGTAAAAAAAAATTAGCTCAGGACAATGTACAGGTAGTGGTATTGCATATCAATTTAAATGTTTTTTTCTATTCAGACAGAAACGATTAGACCTAAGGATTCATAGAAAGAAGCCTAAAAATATATTCACTATATCTTTATAATATTTACTATCATACATTTACATATCACGAAAGCCAAAAAAAAAAAAAAATTACATTGCTTATTGGCACATATCATTAATATGTTTACTATTTTGAAACAGGTATATACAGATGTATGAATATTATAAGAAATAACATGTTTTGAAGTAATTATATTTTTTCAATCTATGAAAAAATACATTTTTTCATTTCTCCATATTTTAATCATTCTGCTGAGTCCGTAATAAAAGAAATATATAAACTGCTTCATATCATGTTCATTTTTAATTTTAAAAAAATCTAGAAGTTTTATCTTTGAAGTATATTCTAATATTGAATGGTTTTGGGTTAGAATTGGAATCTGCATATAACAATAAAGATCAATCAGTGTGAATTATGCTATATGGTACTGAGTTTGTCTCCCTAACTGTTGAATAGCTTCAATTGATTAACTAATATTTGAATACAAAGAGAATTATATTTGCTGACTGAATGGCTTTGGAAGACATGATCAAAAGTTTGTTTTTCATTAACCATAAAATTAGAATATCTTTCTAATTATAATATTTTGAAAATATTTTATATATTATAGTGTAGTAGGATTTAGTGTATGCAGTAGGAATTTCCATTAGTTAGAGCAAACAAGTGTGTCATAAGTAAGTAATTTATTGTTAAGAAAGGAAAAGTTGAGATTTTTGTATTTCTTATAAATTTTAAATTAATATTACTTCTTCAAACTTGCTCGACATTCAAGTTTAATCTTTTATTTATTAAATATACATTGAATTTTACAATATAAGTGGACCAATATACTCCTTTTTTGTCAAAAATTATTGGTCACCTTACCAATAAAGCATTTTTTTAAATAATCTTCATCATGCTAAAAATCTCCCTAAACAGAAATGTAAACTTTCTGATGTGATAGTTACATATTTTATGTAAAAGAAAAGAAAATATATGTTCATGTTTGTGTATGTGCATTTGTATGTAAGGGTTCAGTGATAAAAATACTTGATCAAGGTATTGCTTATTGCTCCAAACTCCAAAATGTAATGGCTTGTAAAACCTGATTAACACTGATCACCTGTGAGTGTATATTACCCACTTCAGCACTACAGTTGGTAAATTCTTAGAAATTTTTTGTTAGATTTCTCCAAGCTAACTTGTCACTGTGGCTTCTCCATATCTATTTGTCTTGCAATAGTATCCTGTGATAAGTGTTGTTTTAGGACTTACCTTTCCCAAAGCCTATTTCTTGTAATAGCAATCTCTTCTTATGAATTAACACCTCTCTCTGCTGGGTATATCCTCACTAGTTGCCAAGTGTAAATTACTTAAATATTTGAACATAAATTACTAAGAACATTTATAGATTAATGATCCTAATTGAATATATATTATATCATAGTAACAATAAGTATACAACAATGTATATATTTTACTAAATAATATTTCAGGATGAACATTTCAAATTCTACAAGCCCATATTCTCTCATGAATAGAACCGAAGATGGATATGCTAGAAGAATTATGATACTGGAATCAAACCAGACCACCTCCAACAATTATGAAAATAATAGGATTATAATGAATATAACCAATGATCATGACCCAAATTTGGATTTCTCCGATCTCATTATACCGAGCCCACCTCCAAGTAAATTTTATATATAATTTATAATATTGATATTATAATCAATAGAAATAATATTGATATACTATGATATGCTTTTTTATGTATCATATTTTTAATTGTCTTTCTCCCATTCTCATAAAATTGCAAAATTAAGGTCATTAGGATAACATATTAAGTGTATCTTTAAATTAAAAAATCCTAATGAAATATGCACTGTACAATTTTTCTGCATTGTTCTCAATCTGATTAAATAAAAATTAATTACAAAATAATTATTCTCAGAGATAGCAGGTTCTAAGTCAAGCCTAGTAATCTCAGATACCAATTTAAGTCTAGTAACTTCTGTGTTTCTTAAATTAAAATACCATCAAATTTAATATTAAATGATTCTTTGTTAATTTCAGCCTTATTAGTTATTGCTCCAAACTTTTACTTAATAATAACTAAGATCTCTAAATTACTTTTTTTAATTTTTCATACTACAATCTTTTATTAACCCATACTGCAGTACTGAAATTACTTGCTTTGACTTTTGCATTCTAGAACAATTTTTTGAGCAATCTAGCTACATACTTTTTTTTGCATTTTATACACATTTAATATGTCTTTCTGTCTTTTTACTTCCTTGTACGCAGTAAAGGAAGTATTGTAATCGCGAAAATTTTCGGTTTTCAGATTTCAACGGAAATATCCATTTTGACCATCCTTGAATACATTTTGACTAGTTTCGTTGTGACGTCTGTACGTACGTTCATGATGCAAGTTATCAGACAATTATTATTATTAACAGTTTTTATAATAATTATTGGTAATTACGCTATTGGTAAACAACCTTTTTCTCAGCCCTATTATGAGTGGTTCATCTTTCCATTAGAAACTTTAACTCTATATTCATAGCCCTTAGCACCATCCGTCCCCCATCTCAGACATTACTGATCAAGAGTTATTGTGTCCACATGTTAGACTGAACCTGTGGGGGGCCTCATCCTCCGGGAAAACATTTGTTATTGATTCATCACTGGCAGATCGTTGACCAGAGATCTGCTGTCTTTCAACCGCAAATCCTGTCAAGCTCTCTCTTATATTCAGCAGTTTACTGCTACCATATTATTGCAAACCGAATACGACTCGTGTGTACCGATATTTTTGTGTTTTTCCATCATAAGCAATATTTAGAAACCTCCAAAAATCTCTATCTTCTTTATGAACGGATATCTGCAAGAACGCCTTCTTGATGTCCGCTACTACTCCTATTCTTTGTAGTCTAAAATGAAATAGAATGGATGGTATTAATTCATTTAAGTTTTGATCCTTTTCTACAAACTAATTAATTCTCACCTTTTTCATGAGCCGAAGCGTCAAATACTAGACGGATTTTGGTTGCGCTATTTTCCTTAATCACCGGACGATGCGGCAAATAATGTCCAACATCTCAGTTTTCGGTGGGTTCTTCTTCAATAATATTATCTTGTAACCACTCAGTAAATACTTCTGAATAAGCTCTAAATTTGCCCATAGTTTCATGTTTATTGACGGTTTTAACATATCTTTTATGGGCTAATTCATAATTTGTAGGCAACGTTGGATGTCCCTCTACCCATAGCAAGCTAACTTCATAACGACTATCAGGTAGAATATGGGTAGTTTATAAAAAACGTTTTCTAGCGGCTGATGATAATTCTTCCTTAGTTTCTCTTTGCGCTGGATCACCTATACCAATTGTATCTAACCTCCATAATTGAAAAACTGACTCATCATTGAAAAATAAATTCATAATCACATTGGAAACGCTATTATTAATTAATTCATGGTCATTTTCTGAGGTTTTGTCTAGCCTAGTTTTTTCTCAAGAGCAACTAAACCAGATTTTAATTCCTCTTTCCGTCCTGTCATAAGTTTAGCTGCAACATCGGCTCCGATTAACAGATCTATTGGTCCTTCGGGCATATCAGATAATATAATTCCCCTATCTTTTAATTCTTGAACCCAATGGATACATAGGACCACTATGTACTACAGGTAGGGGATGAAAAATCACTTCTGAATCTAAAACCTCATAATTACACCTATAATTTTTAACAGTACTCCAAACTCTAACTTTATAGCATGAGTGCTTTTTATTTTCAGAGTTAACGCCACCAAATAAAGCATGCACAAGAGTTTCTTGTCGAATTTCTGGGTATCCTAATTTATAAACCATATTTTTTGTAATATAAGACCATTGTGACCCGGTATCTATTAGGACTCATCATTTTCTTCAATTCAACTTTTTCTTCAGTTCAACATTTTCTTTAACATTGCCTTTCAAAGTTATGTAAGGGTTGTTAGGGTTAGGTTCATTAAATAAGCAAATTACATAAGGAAAAATCAATATATTTAAAATCTTTGAACAAAAAGCACCATGCAATTTATAAACATAAATTAACTTAAACACTTCTGAATTGACTATAAGAAAATAACTATTTGCATGCCAAAGAAAACATATAAAGAAAATGTATATACAGCTTACAATTCTGTTGCGCAACCAATTCACTAAAATTAAAATAAACAGGCTGTTTTATGATTTTTTACAACAGCTACAAACTACTACCCATGCTTAAAGGGTTAGTTAAACAAATATAAACAAATGTACATAATTGGGCAAGCACACACAACACAGGCAGTAACAAAAGAGGGTTAACCCTAATGTAACCATGGTGATAATCAGTTCCCAGCTGTAATAGTCTTAGATGGTTAACACCTTGTTTTATGTAATTGTTAGTCACAGTCATCCTGTAATAACTTACAGGGTGATTGTGACTAACAATTACCTGAAGGGTTTGCATTAAAACACTGGTAAAGTTAGTGTTAGCTAAATTTTGTGCAACATGTTCAATTTGTTCTACGGCTTCATTAATGGGCAAGTTATTTATAGGTTTTTTATGATTTGGACATAATAATGGCAAATGTTTACTTCCACAAATGATACATTTTAGCATAGTTTTTCTTTGTGTGGCTGAATGTCCTTTTCTTAGGCATTTGAAACAGTGACCCTTTGCTTTAATGATCTCTTGTAATTCTGAGAAAATAAGTGCATGTGCCTTAAAACAATTCTCACTCTGATGTTGTCTGCCTTCACAGAATATACAAAACTTTTTTGGCTGAGACTTTGCGTTTATTAAATCAGTCGCAGTCGCTATATTAGATTTATTTTCTTTAATCGGATTTTTCTTCTTTAGAGGTAAGTTTACTTTCATTAGTTAAACTAGTTTTTGCCATAGTAATTCTTTCTTTACTTTCTACCTCTTTTCGTAGAAATTCCAACAACTTATTCATAGGCTCCTCAGCATTAATAATTCTCTCCACACGGTGGAAACCTAAAAATTAATGCCCTAGCTGGTGAGCCTTCGACTGTTGCTTGTACTAAATAATGAAATTTTAAATCTAAATCCATCTTGAGATTTTCATGAATCTTTTTAAATTGTGACCAGAAATTAAGCCATTGTTTTATGTCACCGTCATAAGAAGCAAACTTTAATTTTGGATACTTATAATATTTATAACCTTGAGTAGAACCAGATTCTGAACTTAATGAATAATTAGTTTTCTCATCTTCTTCTTCTGTTTTTATTTTATAATTTTTTTATTTATTTACAAGCATAATCCATCTATATCTATATGTTTCTACTTAGTCAAATTCTTGTGTAATTTCTGCTTCACTTAACTCAATAGAAAAAAACAAGTTCTCTTACCTGTTGATCCAATTTGAATAAGCTTCTGCTTTACAAGCTAGCTTAGACAATTCTTCACCTAGTGTCATAATTACCAGACTTTATAATTTCTTCAAATTTGTTCGCCTGGGTTGTGAAGAGTCTTCTTATCTGCGTTTTCTCACTTTCAAATTTATTTAATTCCTTTTCCGACATTTTTCTTTCTTATATTTTCCCCACAAGGGATGCCAAATGTGTTATTAAATAATGGGGTGAAGGAAATAATTAAATAACAAAGAAATTGATAAGATTAAATAAAGAAATGCAAAGGCTTTTGTCACAGAACTTTTATTTTTTCAATACGCTGAATGATAAAAACTGAGAGAAGTTATATCACCTGCCATCAAAACAATATTACCAAAAAATAATCGATATAGATCGAAAATACATCACAAGTCGTTTGCTTATGTATTTGTAAATATTAATCTACCTGTATTACTAGAACGCATGGAGGGTCTTAGGTTCAATACTTAGTAATAAGGACATGTTGCTACTTATCCCGCATTTATGAAGGATGTGGTCAATATTCAACTAATTTTCTAGAAGGTTCTCCTGGTCCTAGAGTTGATCCACCACTGATATAACAGAAAATGAATTCAAAGTCCTCAGTCAGGGACTCAAACATGGGCATAAGAGTCAGGAATCCAATACCTTACCAACTAAGTTATTCTTCTCCCAATCCATAATTTAAAATGTCTATAAACTTTTGTTTTTATCTCTGAGACATTTCTTACTTCCTTTTCCGCAGTAAAGGAAGTATTGTGATCGCGAAAATTTTCGGTTTTCAGATTTCAACGGAAATATCCATTTTACCATTCCTGAATCCATTTTGACTAGTTTTGTCGTGATGTCTGTAGGTTCTTCGTTCGTATCTCACATGATTCAAAGAAAGTTGAAATTTTGTAACATCTAATGGTGCACCTCTCTTTTTGGTCACTACATGATTACTGGAAGTGCTACTTTTGTTTGTTTTTGTTTAAAGGCGTAAAACCCTTAAGTCATGAACGCCCACGGCTTGTTTGACTTATTCGGGTTTGGAACATGTTTGGAAAAATAAATAAAAATTAAAAAGTACAATAATAAAATAAAAAAATATCTGATGTGGACACCCCATGACTTCCTTGTACGCCCTATTAAACTATAAATCGGTGGGTCAAGAAGTGACTCTGAATTTGGTTACTAGTTTCCGAGCATAGCAGTAGCTCAAAAACGACACTCGGTGTCGCGACCTCCATTGACTATTGACACATGCAGACATACACAAACACAAGCTCTTGTTTCATGAGATCTTATTCCGTTATTGTATGTATTTTCTTTCAGTTGGTAACAAGTTCCCAAGAGATCTCTTCGTATTCCCAGACAAGATTAGAACTGTCTATGTCACTAGATAAAGCATTGGAAATCGACGGTTTCAACATTTCAAGTGGAAGAAACCGCTTAACTTATATCTTATTCTTCTGCTGCAGATATATATATATATAGCTCACAAATGGGGAGGAAAACAATTATTTTACACTCTATTTTAACGCTTAAAACAGTTTATAACCTTTATCATCGAGCCATATGATCTCTGTAATAAATGTCGATATACCTTTATGTATCTTATGACCTTCAAATAAAATATCCCTTTCGGATCTTCAATTTCAACCAAAATCTATTATATTACTTATATTGATACAAAAGTCTAATTTACCAAATTTGAGATGTTTTTCATTATATTTTAATATAATGTTTGATGAAATTTTAAAATGACCGACGGCAGAACTACAGAGAAAAGACCCGTATGCCAATTTGGCACAGACCAAAGCTTATATATACATAATTTTAACAATAGTTTTAACAGATGGTGAATCTGTCTGAACCCCTAGATATATCACAAAGAAAATGTAATAATTTAATTTTTGGATAGCGGCTATCCTTAATGATGAGATATGTGGTTCCCAATTCAATTTTTGATTAAACATTATGCCTAAAAATTTGTGATGATTGGTGTAGGAAATCAATGAATTTCCTAGACGTAGTTCGGAAGGGAATGGAATGTTTCTCTTACGGCTGAAATGGAGGCATACGGCTTTTTCTAAGGATTTTTTTGGACCTATAGTTGGACCAGTTATTAATCCTGTTAATGGTTTCTTGTAGTTCATCTTCCATAGTATTTATGTTTTCGGACCGAAAAATAATCGCAAGCAGTAACGGTTTGAAATCTCTTGGTAAATTGAGCCCCAGATCATTTATTGCGAGTGAGAATAGAGTTGGACTAAGTAATGGTGGCCCTGAGAGATACCATTGATCTGTTCGTGATCGACCCTGAAATAGCGATTTGTAAGAAATTGCTTTATAAATCTGTACATTTCTCCACTAATTGCAACCAATGACACTTTGCGAAGGATGGTTCTATGGTTTATGGTATCGAATGTCTTCATCATATCAAACAATGCCGCGACCGTTTGTTGTCTGTTGACAAACGCATATTGGACTTCAGCCTCTAGTGCAACCAAATGATCTACTGTAGATCTTCCTTTGCGAAATCCAGATTAAAAAGGTTGAATTAGGAAATAATTAATAGGTTGAATTAATTATTCCTTCCTATCATCCACCTTAATCTCTTATTAACAATCCGCTCTAAGATTTTGCTAGACAGCTTGTTAGAAAAATAGGGTGATAACAGTTAGATGATCGTTTGTCTTTTCCGTCTTTCATTATTGGAATAATTACTGAATCTCGCAAGGTATTTGCGAATTCCCCAACGGACCATATGTGATTGTAATAATCGAGGAGCGAATTAAAATTGTTGCTTGGAAGATTTTTTATAATGCTGTAGTGAATATTATCAGGATCTGGCGAGAATCTTTTGACGGCATTTAAAACATTTTCGAGTTTCTACATTGTGAATGGATGATTATAGATTAAAACCGTATCATCCTTGATGTTTTAAGATTGCATTACTGCAGGATCAGTATTGGTGCTTTATCTTCCAGGATTATAAATTTCTGAGAAAAATTTTTACAAATTCATTAGAAATGGATGGTTAATGAGTCTTCGGACAGTTGTCCATTGACTAATATGGTGTAACGAGGGTAGAAGGTTTTTTATTTTGCGTACTTTATTCCATGCATCAGCTGGTCATTACTGATCACTACATCATTAATGGTCACTACTGTAAAGATCCGGTAGAATGTTCCAATCTATTGCACTATAGAGGCTTGAACTGCAAAGAGAAATGTCTATGGCGCAATTTAGTTAATAACAGGAGCTAAGAAAGGTGGACTTTTCCAGAGTTGAGAAGGAGTAAATCAGAGAGATCAATGAAATTTTCGACTATTCTACCACGTAAATTTGTGTCTGGTGAGCCCCATAAGGGATTATGACCATTGAGCTCTGCAATAAGCAAAACTGGGTGGTGTAGTTGTTTGTATATATATATTAAGTGGTGAGATTCTGAGATCTTGTGGAAGGTAAATGTTCCAAACAGAATATGTGAAACCTAGGTGGATAGTGACTGCAACAAATTGAAGGAGGGAGTTAATTGTGATGTGTTCAGATTTGTGAGATGAACGGATTTATGAACTGCAATAAGAGCTCCACGCCAACTATGATTAGGGTTTCAACCATCCTTTCGATAGATTTCAAACTTTTTTTATTGAAATGTTCTCATGTGCTAAGAGATGTGTCTCTTGAAGAGCTATACAGATCGGGTTTATTTCATTTATTATATTTTTAATCCTTTGAATTAGGGTCATTTAATTGGAAAAAAAGAAAGAAACCGAAAATAAATAATGAAAATGACATTTAGATTTTATAATAAATAACATAAACATAAAGTTATGTAAAAGATTGAAGAATCACTCTTTTTTTTTTTTGTATTTTTTCCATTAAGCCTTTTTTTAAACAATATTCAGTTGATAACAATCATCATCTCTTTGCCCGGTTTCCTTGTTGATCAACATAGAACAACAGGGGGCAGAAGATTCGCCCGCCTCTACAACCTGCTCAGGTGGAGTGCGGAGATATATTGGAGTAGTGGACTGGATAGGAGGAGAAAGGGTACTGGAAAGTGGATAATTGGAGGGGGGTGGTGAAGAGTTAGATGAATGTGAGAAGGTGAATGGAAGTTGGGAGGTGAATGGGGATGAAGAGTTGGATGGGAGTGACGAGGTGGATGGAAGTGAGGATGTGGAGGGAGGTAGAAGGGAGTGAGGAGTTGGATGAGAGTGAGGAATTGGAGGGAGGTTTGGAGGTGGAAGGTAGAGAGGAGTTGGATGAGAATGAATAGTTGGAGGGAGGTTTGGAGGTGGAAGATATTGAGGAGTTGGATGAGAGTGAGGAGGTAGAGAGAGGTGTGGAAGTGGAAAAGAGTGAGACGTGGGAAGGGAGTGAGGATGTGGATGGGGATGGGGGTGAGGGCGTGGTGCAAGGGAAAGGGAAGGGAACATTGAGGAGCTGGAAGAGGTTGAGAGGAGAGGGGAAATGAGAGGAGGTGTCCCTGACTCAGCTAAGACCGACGTCGAAGGCGACCTAACGGTTGAAACATGCACTTTAGGTATGGGAGTTGTGGAGATTGGAATATCACAGGAGTAGCAAAAGTGAAATTGAACTGAATTCCTAAATCTCTCTTTTCAGAGCATTTCGTAGCTTCTGCATATAAATTCTAACTTTAGGATTTTATTCCCTTACACTGTTTTTTGCCTCTATGAATGAGACCTTGATATTTGTTTGAATTGTCTTAATTTCTTTCTGCATTTTAAATATGGGGCATTTGCGGTCAAAGGCTTATCGTTGCCTTTGCAATTAATGCAGCTGAAACTCTTTTCCCAGATCGAGTTTTCTGAGTGCTGGGCCTGGCCACAGTTTGCACACACTGTGACATTTTTACACTATTTTGGTGTATGTGAGAAAATCCCAGACAATTGTAGCATCTATAGAGGGGTTTAATGTAAAGGGTTCAACATTGACAGTTAGAAATCCCACTTTGAGTGTTTCTGGAGGCTTGGAGGTTATAAACGATAATATATAGGTGTGATTCAATTTTTCTACAAATTTTTTAAAATTTTAATTCTAAAGACATCAGTGACGATATATATAATATCTATAATAATAGTTCTTCTATTATTTCTTCTATCGTGGCATAATGCAGGTCAAAACACCTGGTCACGCCTCTAGAATAATTGAGGGAGCGATGCGAACGTGTCTCTACTTCGAATTGACCTCCAAAATTCTTGGTGGCCAGTAATGTTTCCGATTGTTTAGTGTAGCTTGTTTCTAGTAATACTTTGCCATCTCTTAGTTTCCTAATATTTTTAACACTACCCATAGTGTTGGTAATAAATTTATTAATAATAAATGGTGATATATTTTTGAAATTACTCTCATCTTTTCTCCATATAACTATGAAACTTAGGATTGTTCTACTCATTAGGGTAACATATAGGTTAATATCGAGTGTAGACTTTTTCCGACATTTTTAATGCAAACTGGGTGGATCAGTTCCATTCATTTCGGGGTAATAATGAGGTTATACAGAAAGTATGTAATATCAAAAATTAAAATGGTTAAAAAGAAGAGAAAAAAATAGGAGTAAAAGAGTGACAAAAAAAGTGATTAGTTAAGCTAATTGTTAATATTTATAGGCTTCAGTAAAACAAATAAAAATAAGGAAACAAATAAAATAAATAATAATATTAAAACAGTTTTGTGGGCTTATCTGACTGGAGTCTAATCGGCAGCAAACACAAGGGAGCTATTGTTGACAAAACTCGTCCGAAGCTGAATTAAGACTCGGCAGTGGTAATTTACTTGAAGGCCATAGTTGATTTTCATTAATCATTATATTAAAATAATACTTTTATGTCAATATAAATAACATATGGCCGCTATTGTTTCGGTACCCAGAACTTTCCTTAATTTTCCATCTTAAGTTCTGAGGAACGGACCTCCTCGTGGTGCGGCTGGATAACCTAGTTTGAATAAGGATAGAGCTAGGCGAACTGAAACGAAACCTTCTGGGGCTAATAACCTTAGTCGTAATCTTGTTGGGGAAACCCAACCATATTTTACCAAACGATATCATGAATGAGGCTTTGAATGTAAAAACTACCCTGGTTAAAGTCAGGCGTTCGGATTCCAGGGTGCCTGAATATTCGGAACGAGGCAGTGGATCGGAGCATTACAAGGACCGACAAAAGTTTAAAAAGAGAAATAGATACTTTTTTGGAACCTACAATGTGAATTTAATAGCATAGATTGGGAAACTGAAGCAGCTCACAGGGGAACTGCATAGACTTGGTATATCAGTGTTGGCGCTGCAGGAGACTAGACTGTCTGATGAAGACGCATTTGAGTCAGATGGTTTTAGAATATTGAAAGGAAAATCCGGTAAAATGGAAGAAGGCAACACCAAGAAATCCCACTTGGGCACGGCCTTTGTAATTAAGAAGAGCTTCTTAAGATCAGTGACAGAATTCAGGAATATGAACTCAAGGATTTCACTCCTCACAATAAAGGTCATGAATAAAAAATGCGCCTTGATTAACGCTCACGCACCCATAAACCAGAATAATGTGGGTAATATAGGAAAAGTAGAAGAATTCGGGGGGAGCGCTGGAGGAGGAGATGGATGGAGTACCGAGAATGAACGTTAAAATCCTAATGGGTGACTTTAACGCACAAATGGGAAGAGAAATGAAATACAGACCAGAAGTCGGATTATACCCAGCTCATAAAAGAACCAATAGGAACGGAGAGAGACTCGTAGAATTGTGCCGGAGATATAACCTGAGGCTAATGTCTACCCACTTTAGAGCTCAACCGAGAAAAAAAAAGACATGGGTGTCACCGAACTCTAAACTGGGAGAATTCCAACTAGACCATGAAGCGATCTCGAGGGCCCATCAGAGGGAGATCCAAAATGTCAAGGTCAGGAAATCACTCAATGTTACCTCAGACCACTACCTATCGCAAATTAAGATCAAGTTCGTGCCAACAAAAAATAAAAAAGGTGGTGAACACAGGATCCACAATGTAGATAGGGGAAAGTTGAAAAAGAAATGGAAGGAGTATGAAGAAGTATTAAAGAAATAACCAAAAGCTGGAAAGAAATGACAGAAAACTTGGTGAGGACAGCAGTTGAAGTGGCACCAGCAGAATCTAGGAAGAAATATGCAAGGTGGGATGAGAAATGCGAGGAAGCGATTTAGACAAGGCTGAAAAAATGGAACAACTGGAGCTCTCACAGGACAGAGAAGAGCCTTAGAATACTGCGGTAAGAAAGGAGGAAAACATATAATATTTTAAGGGGAGCAAGAAGAGCTCACCTGAAGAGACAAATTGAGGAAATGGAAGAGAATTTTTGAAAACAAAACATAAGAATGTTTTATAAGGCATTTAAGACGGAACGATAGCTCAAAGTGATGGGAAAAACTGTGAAATACTGGCGGACTACTTTGAGAATCTGCTAAACAGTGAGGAACCAAAGGAAAAGATGAAGACGAAAACAGATACGACACAGAACCCAAATAGTGTTTCACCATCATTAGAAGAAGTGAGGGAAATCATATTCGTACTAAAGGATAACAAAGCAGCTGGGGAGGATGGAGTTATGGCAGAGATGTGGAAATGCGCAGAGAAAAGTTATATAGCCAAAATGACAGAACTAATGCGAGAGATATGGGAAAGGGAAGAGATGCCGGAGGATTGGAAAACAGCTTTGATTCACCCGCTCCATAAGAAAGGTTCAAAAACAGATACAAACAATTATAGAGGAATATCACTGTTACCAGTAACATACAAGATTTTCTCAAAAGCTCTGTTGAATAGATTAGAACCCCAAATCGACAATCAGATAGGAGAATATCAAGGAGGATTTAGAAAAGGGAGGTCATGCCCAGAGCAGATCCTGAGTCTGAAGCTGATCCTCAGATATTATATGGCAAGGACAAGGAAGATTTATGTCTCCTTTGTTGACTTCCTAAAAGCATATGACTCAGTAGATAGAGCTGGTAGAACCGGGTTGAAGATATCGTTTAAGAAGACAGAGATGATGACCAACAATAAGGAAATAGGGGAAAAGATTAAACCAAGTATGGAGTGATCAAATCAGTGAAACAGTTTAAATGTCTGGGAGAAATGCTGAACTACAATGGAGGAGACGGACAGACGACAAAAAATAGAGAAATAAAGCTTGACAGATTGAGATGTTTAGTAAAAACCATTTACAACAAGAAGAACCTCTCCAGAAAGGCTAAAGTCAGACACTACGAGACGGTAGTAAATCCTGTGGTACTGTATAGAACGGAAACATCGGGTTTTACCAGCACAGAGAGACTGCTGAGAATAGAGAGAAAGATATTGAGGATTATCCATGGGCCGAGAAAAGTGGGAGAAGAATACTGGCCAAAAAAGAACAAAGACCTGTACGAAGGCATTGAAGACCTAGAGACCTCAATGAGAAAAAGGAGATTGAAATTTTACGGCCACATGAAGAGGATGGACAATGACAGATTGAACAAGCAGATCTTTGACATGGTGATAAAACTTAAAAACATCAAAGGATACCCCGAACAGATAAAGGAAGAAATAGAGAGACTGGGGATCAGAGAAGAGGACTATCAGGACAGAGAGAAATTTAGAAGGATGATAGATGGAAAGAAGGTCCTTGCGGTGGGGAGGAGGAGAAGAGGGGAAGGAAGGTGGACAGAGGAGCGTAGAAGGGAAATGGGAGAAAAGATGAGGAAGGTGTGGGCTGAGAGAAAAATGAAAGCCATGAAATGATATACGCGTGGTCCTTAGCTGGCCTTTGTCGCGATAAATAAATAAATAATAAATTACATACTATATTTTTGTTAAAATTGGATAACCGGAAGTGGTACTTTACTTGAAGGCCGTAACAGAATATATCAACTTTAATAGTCTTTCATCAAAAATTATTTTAAAATATAATGCAAAACTTCTCAAATTTGCTATATAAGTTCTCTATGTCAATATAGATAAACTACTAGATTTTGGTTAATATTGGCCAATCGGAAATGCTAATTTACTCGTTGGTCATAACAAACTTTCATGAAAAATTATATTAAAATATATAAAGTTTGTAAATTTGTTTGTATCAGTATAAATAACATACTAGATTTTACTTAAAGCTGGTTTGCTGGGAGTGGTACATTTTACCTGTGACATGTAACCTGTACATGAAACTGTTTTTTTTTTTTTACTTCACACCTTTTTTTTTCTAGCCACCAATTTATAGTTTAATATATGTTCAAGGAAGTAAGGTGGTGTCCACAACAGATATTTTTAACATGCTTTGGAGGAGGTTTTTTAATCTTCTTGCATTTATTACTATATTTTTTGTCCAGGCCTCTGCTCATCTATCATTACTGATTTCCTTCCTAGATACAGAAAAATAGCAGCCGCTTTGAATTATTATTTTTAACAATTAGTATGAATCATCTTGTTTAAAACTGATATGTTTTCTAGTTTAATTGAGCTTGATTTCTATTTAGCTGCTAATACATTAGTCTATATATATAGGGATGCCATTGGGCAATCATTGAGGATGATTATCCCAAAATTAAGTAAACTAAAATTAAGTTACTAAAGAACAACCTTCTTGCTAACATTTATCTTTATTCCTCAAAATTAAAATAACAAAATATTACAATAAAAAGTTTTAAAGTTTTAACATAAATCTCTTATCTGTACTAATTGGTGTTGATGGTTCCTCAGCATCTCTCCCTCGGGTTCTCCTGCATATCTTCAGTCATGGAGCCAGAGCGCATGATCAGTGTTCAGAGCTGCTGTCTTGCATCAGCCCCTATCAGTCTCCAAGTCTTGCCTCAGCCTCGGTCAGTTCAGAAGTCCTCTCTTTTTCTCTCCTTACTTCTATCCCCCTTTCTCTCTTGCTCTGCTCAAGAGGGGGTCGAAAACGTTGTTCATTGGCCGACTAGTTTTATAGAGGGAGGAAATTCTGGGATTTCATCGGATGGCTCCACCCCTTGTCCTGACAGCCGGTATCTGCGAACCATTATCCAACTAGTATAATTTAATCATACCTTTCCAGCCTAAGAGGAACAGTTCTTAAAATTGATTAGGTGTCCCAGCTTTTGGCATTGTTACAGTGTTAACTTCTCGGTAGGGTTTTTAAATTAACTTATCCCTTAACTCTTATGTGGTGACATCTGTCATCGCCTGTCACTTACCCTTCTTTATACCTGCTCGTCCCTTATTTCTTTTGTTCGCACCTGGTCTGTTTAAATTATATAACGATAATATTGCCGAATATCAATACATATTAAAACCATTTTTTGATGTCTCAATCTCTTTACTTTTAAATTGATTACTGTAATGTTCTGTAATAATCTTTACTTAACTTCACTTAAACAACATTAATAATAATATACACACAGCATAGCAATTCTTAATGAACCTCTCACTTTTGCATGTTATTCTCCCAACCTTCAACCAAAGAAGTTAGTTCTTCCCATGACATCCTCCCTTTTCTGTGATAGCAGGATTTTCTAATCGCAACAGTAACGGATCGGCCTCCTGACAAGTCGTCCACTGCGATTTCGATGCTCTTGTGGCATCGGCGGCGTTACCGGTGCTTCGGCGGGAGTCGTATTTCGTAGGTCAGTTCTATTTTCTGTTTGGTCAATTGGTGGGGGATGGTTCATGTTGATCTCCGTCGACCTATCTTCCTCAGACTCCATTATGGGGGCCGGCACAAGAAAGAACCTCTTCCGGCTATACTTTTTACCATGGACTTCAACCAGATAATCTCTATTCGTCACACCAAATGAAATTACCACCCAGTATTTTTTTATGTCCTTCATATATCCCAAACTTAAGTGGCGTAGAGGACGGGTTCTATGGAGCTTATCGAAGTACGCCTTCTGCCTCTTTTTCGCTTCTTCAAGAAATTTCTTATGCTTGCTCAATCCCTCCCATGATGGTTTAAGAAGTCTCGGTTCAACAGGTAATGTTGTCCTACTTTTTCTTCCGAACATAACTTCTGCCGGGGATTATCTGTCCTCCAATGAAGTCGATCTATGCACCAACAGCTCCACAAAAGGGTTCGCATTCTTCTTTAAGCAGCGCTTAGCAATTTTTACGGCTGACTCTGCTTGACCATCAGACTGAGAAAATCTCGGACTCGACGTCACACATCTAAAGTTCCAAGAGTCAGCAAATTCACGGAACTCTGCCGAGGCAAACTGCGTTCCATAATCCGACCGAAAAACAAAAGGGATTCCATATCGAGCAAAAACTTCTTTCATTGCTAGGATAATCGTACAGCATCGAATATTAGTTAGTGAAGACATTTCAATAAATTTGGAAAAATAATCTTGAACTACTAAGAAATAGTTTGATTTAAACTCTAAAATGTCAGCACCCACATCCTGCCAGGAACCCTCCGGTGGTTCAGAAGATTGCAAGGGCTCTGTAACTTTCGCTTTGTGCTGCAGACATTTGGCACATTACTCCACTTTACGTTTAATATCGACCGTGATTCCCGGCCTCCACACCGACGTCCTAGCACGTGCCAGACACTTCACTATGCCCAAATGTCCGCTGTGAATGTGGGACACAATTTCTGATCTGTAATCCTTCGGTATAAACACCCAATGACCCTTCAAAATAAGACCTTCATGGCACACTAAGTCTCCTTGCTCTTTGCAAAAATCGGTGTGCTCCAAGTCCGACCAATCACCACTATCGATACATTCCTTTAATTTCCTGCATAATGGGTCCTTTTTCTGAGATAAATGGATTTTTCCATATATTTGTCGGGAAGATCTATAGACTGGATAACATGGGCCACATTTAATTCCAAATCAACTAAGACGTATTGATGCACCTTCTCTGAATCAAGCGGGTCTCTTGACAAAGCATCTGCAATTACGAGATCTTTTCCGGGGACGTACACCACAGTGTAGTCAAATCTAGATGACCTCATCTGAAATCGCTGGAGCCTAGCAGTTAAATCTTGTATGGGTTTATCTCCTAACAACTGGACTGGACATTTATGATCCGTCCCTAATGTGAACGAGACCCGAGATCAAATTGAGCGAACCTTTCACATCCACAGGTCAGTGACTGCTTCATGACTCCTTCTCCACTTGGGCGTATCTTCGTTCTGCTGGACTCAGCGTTCGTGAAGCAAACTGAACTGGACTCCATATTCCTCGTGCTTTCTGCTCTAACACTGCTCCTAGTCCATAGTTTGAAGCATCAGCCGAGATTCGAAATGGACAATTGGGATCAAAAAGAACCAAAGCTGTCGCCGCACATATCTTCGTCTTAATGTCTGCAAAACATCTAATATGTGCTTCCGACCAGATCCAATCGTTCTTTTCACTGAGAAGGCTTTTCAACCGTAAAGAAATTATAGTCAGGTCGGGGATGAACTTCATCAAATAATTCGCCATACCCATGAAATGCCGCAGTTCACTACGATTTTTAGGCGGAGGCAAATCATTAATTGCCTTTACTTTGTTTGGGTCCGGCAAAACTTTACCATGTGCAATTAAATGCCCCAAAAATGATATGTTAGTCACTTTGCAATCACCTTTATCAGCACTAAGTGTCATACAATTACTCTCCAATTGCTGTAGTAATCGTTGTAAGTTTCTATCATGTTCCTCTTCTGTCTGCTTATCTGATAGATAACCAACAAATCATCTGATAAATTGGAGACCCCCTCTGACCCTTCAATAACTATCGATGTCCTTTTTTGAAAATGTTCATCGTTCCGTGGTTATCTCGAAAGGGATGCGATTAAAGAAAAATCTTCCGAAGGGGGTTATAAAAGTTGTAAACTTTGCCGTCGAAGGTCCTAAAGGCACCCGCCAAAAGCCACTATTGGCATCAAGACGACTAAAATACTTTGCTTTATCTATAAATGAAAGAGACTTCTCAACTGAGTTTTTCCTTGAGAACATTTTTGTTTAACTCAGTGTAATCGACAGCCAGTCGAATACTGCCATTCTTCTTCGGAATGACGAATATTGGTGTGCACCACTCCGTAGATTCATCAATCTTCGTAATCACACCATCCTTTAACATTCGATCTAGCTCATTCTTAACTTTGTCTCTTAAATGGATAGGAATCCGACGAGGACAACTAACTGAAAAGGGTCGGGCATTAGGCCTCAACTGAACACTATAAGGTGTCGCTTTTTAACTTACCCAGTCCCTTAAAAACTTTAGGGAAAGACTTTTTAATGTCTGCAAAACCCGAAAATCAAGCTTGCTCAACATTGTCAGACACCAGACCAAGACTCAAAGCCAAATCCCTACTCATTAATGGCTCCTTCTGGCCTTTAATAACATAAGCAATCTCCGTAAGGACCATTGTCTGATATTTTTAATATGTCTGATATTTCATTTTAACCGAACCTAATACCTGTAATGGGGTGTCACCAGCATCCTTAAGCCGAAGTGATGTCCGGTGTATAGGTAGGTTCAATTTACTAGGGTGTCTTTCTCCCATACACGTAACATCACGTAACCGGTGTCCAATTTAAATTTTACGGGAACTACCTGAACCTTGCATGTAACGAAAATTCCCTTACTGCGACTTGTTTCCTTTTTATTTTCTGAAATTCGCCGTTCTGATACCAGAATACTATCAATCAGGTAACTTGCAGAAGACCTGGAAGACATAGAAGAAGTGTCAGAAATTTCATTGACGCGCTGACGAATGCGGCAAATACGCTTAATATGTCCCGGCTGATGACATCCGTGACATTCTACCTTTTTAACCCAACAATTATCAGCTGAATGGCGGCATTAATAACATGTAGCTGTTTACTGGTGAGCTATGAACCGAGTTCTTTCTAAGAACAAATCTTCTTTAAACAAAAATGTTCTGATAAAGCCTTAGCAACACCTTCATACGTTTCTCTCTTTTCTGCTGGCATACCAATCGCATTAATAAGATCGCCACCACCAGAACCCATAAAATATATTAGCATATCAATTTGCTGGGGTTTAGGTCTTTATTAAGGCCTGATGCAATACAAACTGACCCAACCAACTGGGCCATTCTTCTGGTTCACTTAGATTAAAATGATTAGAAGGTTTTACCTGAAACACTGGCTCCGAGGCTGTCGAATTATTTTTTTCAGCAGCAGATTGTTGCCTAAAAACTTCCGCAACAACGGCGGCCTTCAAGCATCTCTTTATCCAAAGGCATGTTGAAATCAAATGTTTACGCTGCCACCATGTAATGTTCTGTAATAATCTTTATTTAACATCAGTTAAACAACATTAATAATAATATAAAAACAGCATAGCAATGCTTAATGTAACCTCCCACTTTTACATGTTATTCTCCCAACCTTCTATCAAAGTTCTTCCCATGATAGTGAGAGGATTGTTCTTTGATAACCTTACATAAAGAGGCTGGGATGGTTAAGCGTGTTGGAAGAGAATCTCTGAATGGTAGATTTAGAGTAGTGTAGGTCATTCCTACTTGGGACAGTTGAACTGTCAGTTTGTGGCAGTCTCAACCCATTCTGGTTGTCAACGTGCAGCAAACTTTAGTTAGCCTACAGAGGTTGGTGAAAAGTACCAGGTTCCGAGCTAGTTCCGGGCTACTATGGTGCAGCCCGGTGCGCGTGCACACCTTAGGGCTGCACCTTATTATCCGCTACTGTGGAGCAGCCCGGTGCGCGGTTGCGTACCTTAGGGCTGCACCTTATCCTCTGCCGGGCGGCGTGGCTAACCATCCTGGCGCTCTCCATCTGTCCGGATCCGCCCGGATACCGGTCCAGCCCTCCTGGTCCACTGCATCCGTCCGGATCCTGTCTCAAGCTGCATCCGTCCGGATCCTGTCTCAAGCTGCATCCGTCCGGAAGCTGGTCCAGCCTTCCCGGTCCGCTGCATCCGTCCGGATCCCATCTCCTCCAGGGTGCATCAACCGTCATGAGGCTCGCCGAAGTCGGGTGGTCTGGCCCTTCCCAAGGTAAAGTGCTCAGGACCCACCACCTCCTTCCACCCGTACACGAAGTCCTTGAAGAAGGGGTACACCTGTTCCTCCATCAGACTCGTCCATCAGACGGGGGAAGTCCGACTCGGCGAGGGCGAAGATCCCGGTACTTCTCGACAACCTGGCTCGGTGTACTTCTACTGCGTTGCAGGACACGATCACGTGCTCTGCAGTCTCAGGGACTCCACAGGTGGGGCACCGGGGGTCTATGTCCTTTCCATGTTCCTGTAGTTTCCCCCCGAAACCTCCATGCCCTGTCAGCATCTGCGAGACCCAGTAATCAGGGAGGACCCATCTTACCTTCAGCCTTTCTTGGACGGTGGGGAAGAACTTCCTTAGGGTAGCTCCCTTCTGACTCCTTACCCACCGTCCATTCCACTCATCGATGGTATCCTCCCTCAATATCTTCTTCCATTGGTTGGGGTTCTCGCCGATTCTGGTACGGAGTCCCTCCGGTAGCGCGTCGAGCCCCTGCCTCTTCGCATTATACTTTATTCTGTCCTCCTTGAGGACGAGGTCTAGGGGCATCGCTCCGGCTAGCACCTGCACCGCCTCATGCGACACCGTTCTGTATGTCTTAGTGACCCTAAGCAGAGCCATTCTCTGGATCGTCGCCAGCCTCTTCCTCTGCAACTGCGTGAGGTGTTGGCTCCATGCTGGGGATGCGTACCTCAAGATACCCATGACCACGCCCTTGTAAATGGTCATTGTAGCTGGGTATCTGATGCCCCAGAACGCACCCCCAATCCTGTACAAGCCATTTATAGACCGGGTCACCCTATCCTTCAGGTAGTCTAGGTGAGGGGTGACGTCGAATCTTCTCCTCATCTTCACTCCTAAATACGTCACCTCCTCACCCATCCTCACTCTCTGGTCATCTATCTCCAATATGATAGGGTGAGCCCTGTCTGTGGAGCCTCTTACGAGCATGGCTTGGGTCTTGGCTGCGGCCATGCTCAGCTTCCTCCTCACGCACCATTCCGACACGAGACTGGCGCACCTCTCTGCCTGTGTTTTCAGTCTGGCTCTGCTATCCTCGGCCACTATGACCGCCAGGTCGTCGACGTAGGCCGTGGCAAGGAACCCTCTCTGCTCCAATTCCCCCAGCAGCTGGTCGAAGACAAGCTTCCACAGGGCCGGACCCAGGACAGAGCCCTGCGGACAGCCTCTCTCTATCCTCAGCTCTACCTCGTAGTAGCTACCTCTGATGTTTACGCTCCTGTTACTGAGGTAACTACTAACGAGGGAGTACAAATTGCTGGGGGTGTCGAACTCCTGCAGCCGCTGGAGCACGTAGGGCCACCATACACTGTCGAAGGCGGAGGATATGTCGAAGAGCACCAACATGACATATTTCTCCGCTCTCTCCTCCACGTCCCTACGCACTCTCAGCAGCGCATCGGTGGTTCCCTTGCCACGGGTCGAGCCGAATTGCCGTGGATGACTAGCTGCACTGAGGATCGGTCGAAGACGCGTGACGATCAGTTGCTCCAGGACTTTGCTGACTACAGGGAGGAGGCATATCGGCCTGTACGCCTTAGGCGATGCTTTTTCCTTCCCTCCTCCCTTGTAGAGCAGTCTCAAGTCTGCGGTCCTCCACTTGCTTGGAAAGTGACCCCTCTCCAAACAATCATTGAATATCTGGAGGAGCTCCTCCTCAACGTACGGGGCACTATTCCTGAGGACCGCAGCATCTATTCCGTCCAGTCCCGGAGCTTTCCCGATCCTCTGCTTCTCCACGGCCAGACGAAGGTCCCATATGTCCCATGGTGGGCATAGGTCGGTACCTGGTGGGTATACCGTGGTGCGTCTCACCATGGCGTCTATCTCGCTGTCCTGGGACGGGTCATCCCTGGGGTATGTAAAATCTACGTACATCGATGCCGCTTCCTCCAGCGTGGTTGCCTGGACTCCTCCTACTCTAAGGGAAGCCATCATCGTGAGAGGCTTCACCTTGCCCAGTGCCACCCTGTACGGTATTCCCCAGGGGTTCTTCTCCGTCTCTTTAACGATGAATTCGTCCCAGGACCTTTTCTTCTGGTGACGCACGCCGTTTCGGTACAGTCTATACCTACGCTTAGTCTCTTCGCGGAGTGCAGGTCTCAACTCGTCGTCTCTGCACTCCTGGTACCTACGCCTAGCCCTGTAATACTCCCTCTTCCCTTGGGTCAGGGCCGGCGTCCACCATGGGACCGTACGTACTCTCGCCCTTCGGCGTCGGAGGGATGCACTCGCCGCTTCCGTGATGGCGCCCGTCAGCATAGCCACCCTATGGTCAATATCTAACTCCACCTCCATCGGCGCCATCTCCTCCCAGTCTCTATCCGCGAGTACCCCCTCCAGTTCACTGGAGAAGGCCCTCCAGTCCGCCGATCGGGTCACGAAGCCCTTTTCCACTTCTAGGGCGTTCTCGCCTTCCTCCTGCACCACACTGAAGGCAAT